>CM076582.1:1207781611-1208381611 GCA_034641835.2 Pinus albicaulis | reverse complement strand
ATATTTTTATGACCCAATAGAAGTGTAATCAACTCAAATTAAGCTCATCAAATTAGCATAAAATTACTATTATTTTTCTACAAGGGACTTCCGGAAATTCTAGATTTGTGAATTAGTTAACCAATCCAAGTATCTCAATGATGAATATGAATTTTCAAAGGTGTTACAAAGATGCATAATTCTTCTGAATATATAAAGAACTTGAAAAACAACTCACTTCAATAATTTAACCAATATGACATACAACAAAAAAATCATGGATAGTAAGTACAAAAATAAGAGATGCAAGTGAGAAAGATATTCAAAGGAAATAAATAAATTCTACAAGAGGGCTCTGAGGCTCCTAGGATAGCCAAGCCCAAATAAAATTAGAGTCTTATGAAGGAAACCAAGTCTTATAAGCTAAAAATAGCACCGAACTTAATTATTTGAATCAATCCAAGTACATCTCTACTAGAAATGAAAGTGGACTTGCTAAATAACAATTTTTCTCCACAAGAAGAATAAGAAAAGCATGCCCCTAGAGGAGAATTGGAATTGGTATTAAGAAGTGATGAGGAGTAATTCTCCTTGAAAGGAGGCAACTTTCCCCTTCAAAATCCCTCAAAAAGTGGACATGGTTCCCAAAACTAGGAATCTTCATTAAATGTCACATAACACATTCCTAGATTTTCTCAATCAATGTAGATCTAGAATTTTTCAATAATTTCATGATATTTTTTCATTCATTATCCAATATTGGTCCATCCTGTAGTAGGGAGAAATCCCCCGTATTATGTCATTCAGAATTTACTCAATATTCTCTCAATATTCCACAAAAACAAATAATATTAGGAAAAAATATGAAATTATCTCCAAACCTTCCTAATGAATATATTAAAGCTAAAAATATGTCATCTAATTCAAAAAGAAAGTTTTAATGTGCTGAAGGATGGTCATATGGTCCTTAATTTACGTCTAATTTGGAGGCCCATCACGCAATGCCAATTTATCACTTTGAGCGCTCTCACTTCCAATGTTGATGGACAATTTCAGAAGCTCATTTAGTCCTAACCCACTGAGTTTACTGCCGAGACCACTACAAATTTTGTGAAACAAGTTTATGTAATACTAGATTCATGGAATGTTGTTATTTCCTCTTATGCTAGTTTTAAGGATAATGTGTTGAAGAAAATGCCAAAGTTGAAGACAGTGCCAGAGTCGTGTCCTTTGTTTGAAGGGAAACATGGAAAATTTTAGGGGCTAATATTCGCAGGTGGGCTAATTTTCCATGTTTTTTCAAAAAAAAGATTCGCCAATTTCCATTTTTTTCAAAAAATTATGCGCCCACATTTTATAGTATAAAATTATTTTACCTTAAAATCACCAAAATTTTATATAGAGTAATATAAAATCATTATAGATATAAATATTGTTACAAAAATATTGTCAAATATTTTACAATTTACATATTACAGACTAGTAATATTCCCCAAGGTTTCTAAACTTTAAGATAAACTTCCATCCTTAAAATTTTCCTTGAAGGAGAAACAAATACAAATAGTGAAGCACAAACAAATCAAGAGCCATATGCAGTAGCAATGCATTGACTCGAGGGAGAGTCAATAGATTCTGGTTGGCGCTTGTTGGGTCCTTCATTTTTTTGGAAAAAATATGGCGAATAACAGTTGTAGAAGATAAATGGATAAATCCATCTGAAGCAAGTCACCAAAAATTTTAAATGTGATAGAGAATTAACACATTGGGACTTGCGTAGCCAGAAAATAAAGAATCGCACCCTCGGAAACAGGAAGGTGGGGTTAATTTTGAAAGAAACAATAGGAAAAAGTAAAAGGTGTTAGTTTTTCGAAGAATGCCAAACAAAATGCGCGATCAAGAAACCTTCATGAGGACCAAATCAAGCGAGCGAGCCTATAAATGAAGGCATAGATGGGACAATTGAGCAGTTTTTCCATATACTGAGCTTTTGTTTTATGTTTTTATTATTAGTAGTTTTTGTAGAACTCTATATCTGCACAAAATGTTTAATCTATGTGTTGCAAAATCTGGTGTAATACTTGATTCAAGAAGGTCTTTCAGATCTATTTGATCTATGATGTAATGGATTAAAATCTTAATATAAAGGGAGTTTTGAGAAATTTCATGTCATTTAATGGATGTGTAGTCCTCTTTAAAAAAATTCATAGTTTCCCTTTTCATAGATGATGTCTCTATTTATTCTTTTCAGAATACAAGTCTCAATCATATTATAGTTGCATGGATAATAAAAGGTGAATGGCGCAAATAATGTTCTGACACTAATATAGATCCCTTGATCATTTTAATGGTTCTTTCTCGTATCAGGTGAGATGCTCCTTTGTTAAAATGTAGTGACAAGGCTAGAAAAAAGCTAGACTACAATGGCCTCTTTTGTTGGCAACTCAGGCCAAACCCTAGGTGAATGTCACTTTGAAATTTTCTACCAAATCTCCATTTCCCTCCGCATCTAGAAGAGTATAATTTAACCAATTAGGTCTCTTTCTACTCTCGGGGATGATTAATTTTTGCATAGTTTCACTGAGACCTAATTCTTCATGATTTGAATCCTCTTCCTCCCTAGTGCATTCATAAAATATTGTAAGTTCTTGATCATTAGAGTAAATTGAGAGGTCCTTGGATTTCTTGAATGCGATACTTTCACCGAATATTACATCCCGACTTACTTTTATTTGGTGCCCTTCCTTTATGTAGATCCTGTATTCCTTTGAAGTGTTACTATAGACAACAAATATTCCCTTCATCATTGTAGGATCCAACTTCTTTCTCTTATCTTTCAGAATCTAAATATAGATAGCACAACCAAATATTCAAAGATAGTCTACATTCAGTTTATTCCTGAGGAGTCATCTTTTCTACGGATCTATGAGGAATTCGATTTTGAACATACACAATATTTTTTCTTGCTTCACCCCACAAAAATTTAGGCGAGTCTTGATCATCTAACATGACTCTTTCACTTTCCTTAATCGATCAATTATTTCGTTTAGAAACTCCATTTTTTTTGGATTATATGGTACTACAACTTTCTCTTAATCCTAACCTCCTTATAGAATGTAATATTCCAATTTTCCACAAGATAATTGGAATATTAGAGTTCTTAATTTTCATAATTAATTAATTAAATAAGAGGGTGGAGGGAGCCACAAACCCCATAGATGAATAAAATCCACTTTTGATGTGTGTATGTGGATATTTTAGATCTAGATCTACATTATGGAGTAGTGGAGCAGCGTCTTAAATGAAGGAGGATTGGAGATCATGGATCTCTAATGTAAAATCATGAGGATCTTGGAGGAGGTCAACTGAGATCATGGTGCATTCAAGGTAAGATCATAAAACACTTATGATGAGATAGTGGAGGAAGTTTTGCATCTAATGCACACATGATGGAGAGAGTGGGAATTAAATGTAGACATGATGGAGATCACGGAGAGACAACACAATCTTGATGGAGGCTAGTGGTCACATGTACAACGTAGTTATGAGGTGGGCCAGGGCTATGGAAGGATCATAATCTATATAATGAAGATCAAGGCACAATAGAAGGCAGGCTTTGGATTATTATTTCCGATATTTTTAGATCTATATTTTTCATTTGACATTTCTATGCACACTTATGTTGTTTAGGTAAGTCTGTAGTGTTGTTTAGCACACGGGTGTTTCCGAGCGGAAATCCCACCCTTACCCATGGGGGACTTCGTGTACCTAATATAGGAAGGTTTCTATTGATCTCTATTCATCATCAGGCATTGGTGCCATATGAAGCCACTCTCATATGCACATTCAGTCAGAGGAATAATGCATTCCTGCTTTAGGGTTTGAGAGGTGGAGGTTGTTTCTATCACTTCAACTAGGAAACCGATGGAGGATTCATCCTTTCACCTTGTGCTTCAAGTTTAGCTTTTCAAGAGCAGAAGATATATATATGTAATTGAGGCCAAAATTTCATACCTCCATGCAGTAGCAGTCCCCTCAAGGATTGCGCAGTCCAGTCTTGCAAATCTGAAGGAGGAAGGAAGTTTCTATTATTTCAGCTGGAAACCCTGTAAGGGACCATCTCCTCACCTTGTATTCACTGTTTCCATCATTCAAGAGTTGATTTGCATCATCTAGAAGTAGGCTTTATATTCTCCCTCCTTGACAGTGCAGTTTACTTCAGTTGTTGAGTATTCAACAGCCACATTCAATGGAGGAGGATAGAGAAGCTAGATGTTGACCTTCTAGCTTAAGGATCTAATGAAGGGATCAGATATTCAAGCATAGATCTGATTTTCTATCATATTGAAGCCATCATTCATCATATTATGCAGTAGATCTGCATACCCAATAGTGTATATGAGCAAGCCCTATGAGGGTGATTTTCCTAGATTGCTAGATCTAGAAATCCATTTCTGGGTTATCTTGGGTATCCATCATAAATCTCGGATCTTTATTTTTCACATCATCGGAGCTCCAGAAATTCCTAGATCTATATTTTATATTTTGTCGGCAGTTACTGTCCCAATAGTTGCAGCAGGGACAACACATTATTCCTTCCAGCAGTCCAACAATTACGCAGTCCCTCTTGTGGGATAATTTGAGGGTCATTCTAGGCCATCTCTTTGGCTTGAGTGTCTCATATTTTGAGCACTGTTGTATTGGTTTATCCACCTCATATTAATAAAATGGCTCAGCTATTCTGTACATTATGATTTTGTATTTATATTAATTTTTTTCTTTGCTATAGTTCCTATATTGTGTTTTGTATTACTGCATTCTCCCTTTTGGGATATTACAGTGGTATCATAGCATGATCTTTGGCTCATCTTGTGGGCACTTCGTCTTTTGCATCAAAAGAAGAAGCAGATAGTAGAGATACATCATGAACGAGGATTTCAATTTTTCCACTCTTCTCTTTAGATCCATGCAATATCTCTCCAAATATATCAATCAAATGAAGAGAGAAAGGAAAAGGAGGGATCCAAGAAGATTTTATGAGGAAGGTTGAAGCACTTCCTATCAGCATGAGAAGCAACCGGAGAAGCAAAGAGCTTCACATCATTCTACTAGATCCATTTTCTTTGATACGAGAGAGGATTGGTGTGAATATGAAGGAGGCTTGGGGCATGAGACCCAAAGTAAATATACGTCTGAGTACAAAGCACAATCTAGAGTTCTCAAGGATAATCTAACTCTCCAATAGTTTTTGCAACTTAAAGAAGAAAGGAGATCCCGAAGCAGTAATAGAAGAAAGAGGCATAGATTCTTCTTGCGTACATTTGATGGATCTTCCACAAGCACATTGAGGGCTTTGAGGGAAGAATTAGCTACATTCTTTCTGCAATATCGTGTAGTAGAAAGAGAGGTTGTGGATATTGTAGTGTTGCACCTAGAAGGTGAAGCAAAAGGTTGGTGGTTCAGTCACTTATCACACATGAAAGTGTCTTCTTATGTAGATTTTATTCTAAGATTGAAGAGGAAGTTTGGTAGAAAGAAACTAGGGACATCTCACATAGTGACATCTTCCATCATTGAGGATATATTACTTGAAGAGCCCAAGGAAGATCTCCTCATTATCACTCAGGAGGAGGAGCCTCTACCACCACCACCAGCTGTAGATGTATTTAAATTAGGAGGAGGATCACTTGCATCTTTTCAAGATGGTCTTGAGTTCTTGACATTTGGAGCCCTATGCATGATTCATGAGATGCATTAGGAGGAGGCAGATAACAGTGCTGGTACAGTTGAAGAGATGCAACCATCATCATTACCAGTAGTTGGAGAGACTATTGCATCGGTTGGAGGAACTCTTGTAGATGTGCAAAATGTTCCAAAGATTTAGCTTACCCAAGGCTTTCACTTACTTTCATCTCATATTATTTTAGCACCCCATATTGATATTTGTGAGACCATGCCATCAGGGGAAGTGCATAACCAAGGATTAGAGCACCTTGCTGATTTGGAGTAGAAAATTATCATTGCACAAAGGACCCTTGATTTGATCAAGGAGAAGATGTATTGCTATCCCATTTTTTCATGGTTGAGCTACACCCAACACTTTTTGTTGAAGTCTGGAGTTGTAGAATATGGGTGGAGAACAATCCTATTCAGTACATTTCTAGACTATGAGTTTAGCATTGTATGTAGCCATGACACAACACATGTATCACCATGCAGATCCACAATGTTGTCACTTAACAGTAGTGATGAGAAGAGGGCCAAATTATTCTTGGAGAATTCTGAAGGTAGCTTCACTCATGAAGCACTAGAGGGACAAATGATAGATGGTATACATATTGTGATGGAGGGTAATTTCCATTTTCAAGATGAATTTTTCTTGATGAGATCCTCACAACTCAAAGAGGAGATTCTACCTACAACTTTTATGGAGACTTATGGGTTCCAATGGGCCATTGATGAGAGGATCTCATGGAGAGACCTCAATAGAGGTGCACTTCAACATTTCATGGAGTTCAAAGCTATTCAGATGGAGGATTTTGGTATTCTACATTGGGGGGATACCAAGATTGATCTTGGCATGATTCATCATCCACATTGGGATGAATGGACCCAGATGAGGAGCAGGAGGTTTCCTACCTTCCTGAAGATCTATGATACTAGGTAACAATAAGCATGGTTGCACTGGTTACTTTTGGGTGAGTATGGATACTACCCAACATCTCACACTTGTGTGGTCCATGCTAGGTATATCGCTCATGACATGCAGCAACAGGAGGCATGGATGTGTTGGTTACTGATGAGAGAGTTTGGACACCTCATGATGTATCTTATGTCCATATATTTTCTTTTTTTCGGGATATGTCTCATGTCTTTACATGTACTTTTTTTGGGATGTATCTCATGTTCATGTATGTACTTGGATTTGGGACAAGGCATAACTCTCACATGATGTGGAAGAAGGGATTTTTCTTGTATTATTTTGATGTGACATACCACATGCCAATCAATATATTGTTGCTCCGTGACTTGCATCATGATGATGTGAGGAGGCAGCAAGAATCCTTGTTGCTTTGGTTACTCTTGGTAGAGTATGGGCTGATTTCTCACCATACATTCCATGATGATGATGGAGGATGGAAACAAGAGGCCTTACTGCATTGGCTTTTGTTGGGGGATTATGGTCATTGTACTTGGTATAATGATGATGTGATGGGGGAGCAAGATGCATTGTTGCGGTGGCTTCTCTTGAGAGAATATGGCCACTACATTTGGTACAATGATGATGTGGTGTGGAAGCAAGAGGCATTGTTGTTGTGCGGTGTCTTCTTTTGAGAGATTATGGCTCTCACATTTATATTGATGCTAATTTGGCATGGCATCAAGAAGAATTATTGTGGTGGATTCCATTGAGAGAGTATGTCTCTCTTAATTGGTTTCATGATGATATGGCATGACAGTAGAAGGATTTGTTGCGGTGGTTGTTATTGGGAGAGAATGATTTGACATTGTAGATGTTCATCCATATGTCTCTACTTTTTTTTTTGCACTATGCTGATGTGATGCTTGGATCCCACAAGGCCAATCGGGCTAATGATGAGAGCATTGATAGATGCAATCTACTCTATGTAACATGGGTTGGAGATATAGTTCATGAGTTGGGACTTTCCACTTTGGGAAGAAACCACTTCCTTTCATGTATCTCATGTATAGAGGAGATATTTGGACATCATATGGTTTCCACTTGGAGATTCATTGATGAGGAAAGGTATCTAACTTTTCAGTTGGAGGCCATTCTAGACATTCTAGAGAGGCATCTTTGGAGCTGGGCATGCATTACACATTGTGGCAGATGGGGAGGCCTTCCATACTAGGATGCCATTTGGAGGGAGGATGTTTTCTGTAGCGTTCACTTTTGCAGTTTCTTGAGGACAAGCAACATTTTGGCGGGGAGGACTGTAATATTCCCAATTTTCCACAAGATAATTGGAATATTAGAGTTCTTAATTTTCATAATTAATTAAGAAAATAAGAGGGTGGAGGGACCCACAAACCCAATATATGAATAAAATCCACTTTTGATGTGTGTATGTGGACATTTCATATCTAGATCTACATTATGGAGTAGTGGAGCAGCTTCTTAAATGAAGCAAGAGTGCAGATCATGGATCTCTAATGTAAAATCATGAGGAACTTCGAGGAGGTAAATTGAGATCATGGTGCATTAAAAGTAATATCATAAAGCACTTATGATGAGATAGTGGAGGAACTTGTGCATCTAATACACACATGATGGAGAGAGTGGGAATTAAATGAAAACATGATGGAGATCATGGAGAGATAGCACAATCTTCATGGAGGCTATTGGCCACATGTATAATGCAGTTATGAGGTGGGCCAGGGCTATGGAAGGCTCATAATCTATATAATGAAGATGAAGGCACAATAGAAGGTAGGTCTTGGATTATTACTTCTGATATGTATAGATCTATATTTGTCATTTGACATTCATTAGGGGAATTTTGAGCTCTAAAATGGGCCTCCTAAGAAAAATGTACAACAAAAATAAACTTTATAAGAACCAATAGGATTCAAGATGATGATGTCAAACATTGGGGATGATTCACCATTTTTAAGTAAAATGGTTAAAATATTAAAAATTAATAAAATAATAAATTACTTTTTCAACTCGTGTTTTCAACTTATGTCACAATTTTTTTACTCAAATTTCGAGTGGGAGTACTCGTTGGATGCAAAATTTAATTCCTCATCCAAGGAGTACCCATGTTACATACTTTTGATGGACCCTTCTACATGAAAAAACGTGATTTCAATAATGTTTTTCATGTATTTATCATGTTTCGTGTAGCAGGATCCATTAAAAGTATGTAAGGTGGGTATTCGTTGGATGAGGAATTAAATTTTTCATCCAACGAGTACTCTCGCTCAAAATTTGAGTAAAAAATTTGGGAGATAAATTGAAAATACGAGTTGAAAAAGTAATTTTTTATTTTTTCCCTCTAAAATTTTATTATGTAATCAAATCTTATTTTATTATTTCCACTATTATTTTATAATTTCCTTAGGAGGCCCATTTTATACCTCAAAATTCACCTAATTTCTATGCATGGTTATGTTGTTTAGATAAGTGTGCAGTGTTGTTTAGCACACGGGTGTTTCCAAGTGGGAATCCCACCCTTAACCATGGGGGACTTTGAGTGCCTACTCTGGGAACGTTTCTATTGAGATATATTAATCATCAAGCATTGGTGCCATATGCATCCACTCTCATATGCACATTCATTCACAGGAATAATGCATTCCTGATCCAGAGTTTGAGAGGTGGAGGTTGTTTCTAGCACTTTAGCTAGGACAACGGTGGAGGATTCATCCTTTCAAATTGTGCTTCAAGTTTATCCTTTCAGGAGTAGTAGATTGATATCCAGCATTGAGGCCAACATTTCATACCTCCATGCAGCAGCAGTCCCCTCAAGTATTTTTCAATCCAGTCTTGAAAATCTGAAGGAGGAAGGATGTTTCCAGTATTTTAGATGGAAATCCTATGAGGGACCATCTCCTCACCTTGTATTCACTGTTTCCATCATTCAAGAGCTTATTTACATCATCTATTAGTAGGCTAGAGATTCTACCTCCTTGACAGTGCAATTTACTTCAACTGTTGAGTATTCAAAAACCACATTCAGTGGAGGAGGATATCGAAGCTAGATCTTGAGCTTTTAGCTTAAGGATCTAGTGAAGGGATCAACCCTTCAAGAATAGATCTGATTTTGTATCATATTGCAGCCATCATTCATTAGATTATGCAGCAGATATGCATACCCAACAGTGTATATGAGAAAGCCCTAAGAGGGTGATTTTTATAGATTGCTAGATCTAGAAATCCATTTCTGGGTTATCTTGGGTATCCATCATAGAGCCTAGATATATATTTTCCGCATCATCGGAGCTCCAGAACTGCCTAGATCTACATTTGATATTTTTCTAGAAGTTTCAGTCCAAGCAGTTGCAGCAGGGACAATGCAGTATTCCTTCCAGCAGTCCAAAAGTTACGCAATCCCTCTTATGGGATCATTTCAGGGTCATTCTAGGCCATCCCTTTGGTTTGATTGTCTCATATTTTAAGCATTTTTGTACTGGTTTATCCACCTCCTATTAATAAAATGGCTCAACTATTTTTTACATTCTGATGTTGTATTTAGATTAATTGTTTACTTTGTTGTAGTTCTTATATTGTGTTTTTGTATTAATTCATTCTCCCTTTTGGGATATTACATAGAAATTCATGGGTTCCTTAGATGCGTATTCTGCTCCATTATCATATCTCAGTACCTTTATCCTCCTTCTTATAAGGTTCTCTACTTCAACTTTGAATTCTTGAAATTTGTTGAATACTTCATCCTTGGACTTCAGCAAATAGATCCAAGTTTTCCTTGAGTGGTCATCATTGTTTGTTACATAGTATAGATGACCTCGAAGAGAATTTGTAGGCATAGCACCATAGACATGAGAGTGAATGAGATCTAGAATTTATTTTGACCCTGAAGCGCCACTTCCAAATAGTATCTTAAAAATTTTACCTAATGCACATCCCCTGCATACTCCTTCACGATATTCCTTGATTTTAGGGATTTCATTCACCATCAAATTTACAGTTGGTAATTTGTTTTAGTGAAGTTGTCCAAAACGTCTATGAAAAAACTCACAATGACTTACTTTAATGTGAACCAAATCTTGGGAGAGAGGATTTAACAATCTATATAGTCTTCCTTCATGAATCCCAATGAATTTTTCATTTTCGATCATCGAGCTTGTATCCCATACCACAACATTTCCATCTATAAAAGTGACTTTATCTCTCTTATATTCTAGAAATTAAATATAATGTAAGTTATTTTTCAAACCTGGTACAAAAAAAATGTTATTGAGATGAATGTTACCTCCATTTTCCAACTCCAATGAAATTGATCCAGTTCCTCTTAAAGGATAGTTATTCTTATCACCAAGTTAAAAATAGTAGGAATATTTTCCTCATGATAAGTTATTTAACTTTTTGTGCTCACCTACCATATTTCTCAATGCTCCACTATCAATTACCAAAAAAATTTCATCTTCAAACATACCTGTAAGTGATGATAATAACCCTTCTCCCTTTGTAGAAGTATTGGTCATACTATTCTTGATGGATAATAGGATATTCCACAATGCCTTGATACCTTGCTTGAGATGACTTGCCACCATAAAACATTTCTTCAATGATTTATTCAAGGATGCAATGATGTTCATCATGTCCTTAGCCAACATTAGCGCTGATACCATGTTGAGAAATCTAAATGGGTGCAACTAAGATGATTTCTCTTCAACTTGATAATTGCTTGTGATGTATTTTTAATTTTGTTTATTATTAGCCTTTCCTCTTATTATTATGTTGTTATTATCATAAAATAGTTACCAAAAAAAGAAGATCAATAATAAAAAATAACACGGGATGTAGGCATCAAGTTAGGGCCAAAGCCTCTCCACTTGAGAGGAAAACCCACAAATCTCTTCTCTTCTTATGGATCCTTCAAATGATGAATTCCATGACCTCTAGAAAAATACCAATACCCTTCCAAGACCAAGTCTAACCTACTTGATTATGTTCTTCGTTTGTCCAATTCAAACCCAGTAAAATATCTTCCAGTTGCACAACTTTGACCCCAAACTATAGAGTTTCAGGTTCCACTGCAAGTCTAAAAAATTTTACCCCTTTTTTACCCCTGAAACAATTATTGCTTCCACATGTGTGAGAAATTTCAGGGCTTCTAAGGCTTCCTTTGACCTTCGCTTGGGTCCCTCCTTCTTATATTTCTCGTAGGTGACCTAATAGACCTTCCTTCAACTTTCTTTCTGCAATTTCCTCCTCTTCTATATTGTATCATCAAAACCCTAGCCTTCCTTCCTTTCACATGTGAGAGAGAGAGAGAAATAACCCAAACCTTCATCCTTTGTCCTTATTTATTCTTCAATATTATTCTTCTGCTTCTCCTTCACTTAGATGACGATAATATGAGTGAGTGTCCATAGCAGGTTGAGTTCCCTCTTATATATAGGATTCCAAGGAGGATGACATTCCCTAATGAGGTCGACTTCTTAGATGTTAGGTCAACTTGGTCTTGGAGGGTATTTTGACACTTTTAAATATAAAAATAATCCTTTTTACATGATACAATGTGCCCAATGGGGTCTTATTCATATTAAAATGACTCTTTTGACTCCTTAACCCTAGGACAAACCCTATAAGCACTCAAGGGGTGATTAACCTCTAAATAAAAGGACCTTGAGCATGAAACCCATGCTACAAAAATAACAATAATACATTTTCTTTCTTTTAAAATATACAAGAATCAAAAGTACACTTGATATTTAGGAAGATCAAACCTAGTTACACATTTCCACATCATGGATACCAAAACAAAGGATACTTGTCAATAGCACATACAAATATACTTAGTTGTCAAAGTAGCATAGATTTTCCACAACGAAATTGACTCAATAAGATCCAAATTCAGAATAAGTCCACCCATTTAGTGAGGGAAATTTACATAATGGATACCATTGCTTCCTAAAGGGGCAAGAATGATCAAGGTGTATATCAGTGGCCACCCAGCTCTTCCCGAATGAATGGTTCTCTATCTTCTTGGAATTCTTTCCATGTTTTTTTGGGTCCCAAACTTTTGGGGTCATTTAAAGCACTAAATGCTGCTTTTTGGAAATTGGGAGGGGTTGGGGGGGGAAATGGGAGCAAGGGTGATTAGGAGTTCATAAATTTTTCTCAAAATTGAAAGTTATAAGATTGGTTTGAAACCAGAATAGTTTCGTAGATCTCATCTTTCTGATTTAGGCATCGTGAACAATTCGAAAAACCGATGTCGTATGAGGGATATATCGCGTTCTGATCAATTTCTCAAACAACTAAATTTTACAACAGGTTTAATTGGGATGCCCAATTAGCATGAGGGTGCACATTCAGCAAAAAAGGAATATTCTAAAGAATATTCCTTTTCTCAGAGTTAGTTAAAGGCTGACAAGTGGCGCTATGTGATTGGGTGATGTGTTGTACATTATTTTTTTAAGCCAATGGAAGGGTGACATGTGACTAACCCTGAGGTTGCCACATGTCCCATGAACAGTGTGCGAACATGTTATGGAGGCCATTGGGCTCGACCCCACAAACTCTTATGGAGAAACCACCCACCACAACCATCTGCGCTACATTTGAGTCTTAACCATTATGGAGCAACAATTATATTTAAAGTTTGAACAATTGGTAAGCGGGGGTTGGGGACCGCCGGTGGTCCCAACCCGCTAGTGGCCCCACGGAGTGATCACATGTAAACCACGGCATAAATAGTAATTTCTGACGGTTAATACCCGACCTTTTCTGCTAACATTAAATCCTAACCGTAAAACCTTATCAAATTGCAAGGGAACACCGACAGTTTCGGTTAAGATCCGACATTTTATCTAACCGTGGTGTTGCGAGGGTTGGCATGTGGCCACCCCCTACCCTTAAAAATAAATCATATGGTTAGAATTGGCGGAGAACTTGGAGCACCCCTATTTTTATGGTATTTGTCTGAATTTAACTGCAGTTAAATGCAGTTCACCAAAATTAGTGGAGGTTTTCTAGGAATTATTGGGAAAATGAATTGGAGTGTCAATTTTCACCCAAAGGGAGTAAATGAAAAGTCTATCTAGACTAATTGGAGCATTATGGTGCCATTGGTGCAGAGAAAACAACCATTAGAGGCCTGTAAACACATGTATTTTCAAATTTTTGATCAAAATGAAAGATGGACATGCCATTGGGAGCTGGACTAGCAGATGTAGCCCAGGAGGGGTGAAATGTTTCATCATGCTTTTCATGTAAATGTTATGTGTGGTTTAATTTCTCTATTATACACCATTGTTCAGTGTTATTTTATATTATTTCATGATTCTAATTCACTAAAATCACGTATATTTCATGGTTAAAATCCTCAATACTTAATCAAACTATGGAGACAAGTATGCACATGTTTTATCACTGAAAAGGCACTTAGCATAGAAAAATAATACAGTCCTTTTAGATCGGTTTGGTATCAGAGCTAGATTTTATTATCTAGTGTTATTTTATGCAAATATTTGTTTAACTGTTTGCAAGTTTCACATGCTTACTAGGCTCAAGCTCAAGAGAGGATAAGGCACATTGGTGGAAGCAAGAGGGTATCCCAAAGAGGAAGAAAGAGTGTTTAGGAAAGAATTTCTTGACATGACTGAGATGGTTAGAATCCTTTATCAAGAAAGGAATGAGAAACTAGAAGGAGAAGGATCCAAACTTCATAAGGAAGGACAGGGATCTTCAGGAGGTCACAATGATGAATATAAATAAAATAAGGGAAATGGAGGAAAGGGAGGTAGTGGAAAGTCACCATCCTCACCCTCATCATCATCATCCTCTACTTCATTTTCAGTACATCAGTCACACAAGTCAAAGAAAAATGGTAAAAGTCCTTTTTTTAAAAACTTGATGTTAAGTTTGAATTGCCAATGTTTAATGGCGAATTCAATGCAGAAAATCTTGATAATTGGATTATGCAATTGGAGGTCTATTTGAGAATCCAGAACCTTCAAGATGATGATACCAAAATCCAGTTAGCTTCATTGAGAATGGAAGGTGCAGCACTGTTTTGGTGGGAAGCCAAGACAAAGGAGAAGATCAAGAAGCATGGTGAGATTATTCTATCATGGACTGATTTCATTTCTACAATAAAATGAAATTTTTATCCATTAGCTCATATGCAGAGAGCCATAATGAACTAGAAAAACTTTAGACAATTGAAAGGACAGAATGTGCAAGAATACACCCAAGAATTTAGGAGAAGAGCTCTTTTATTAGGGGTATATTTGCAGATCCAAGATACTTTGCTCAAGTACATAGGAGGCTTACATAGCTACCTAAAACATACTATCCTCATGTTTAACCCCACAAATCTAGATGAAGTATGTGTTCAGACCACACATATATAAGCTAGAGGGAAAAACATTTTTGATGAGGGTAGGAGCAAACCTTTTAAGGGTAAAAACAAAGAGAAGACCTAAAAAGGTAAAAGCAAAAAGAATGCATCTATTAAGAAAGAGGGAGAAAAAGTGGTTTGTAAACATTGTTCAAAATAAGTCCATAATGAAAATCATTTTTGGAAATTACATACTGAAAAGAGCCCCAAGTATTTTAACAATAAAGGGAAACAAAAAACTGCAGCTACAATTCAACATGATTTAGGAGAGGATTCAGGTGATGAATCTAAAATTACAGCCATGGGATTGAAGAATGTGAAGGGGAAATAAATTGAAACTAAACCCAATACTAGTACATCAAACTGACACATACATGCTCGAAATGAAGAAGAGAGAATTGAATTGTTTCATGTGAGGGTCATATCCAAACATACTAAGACTGGCACATTGTTTGACAGTGGGTCATGAGCAAACTTAATCTCTGAAGACTTGGTCAAGAAACTTAATATTGACACCATAACACATCCAAAACCATATCCACTTGGTTGGATTGGTAAGGATGCAAATTTACAGGTTTCAAAGAAGTGTATATTGCGGTTTGCAATAACTGCAAATTTTGTTGACACAGTTGAATTAGATTTGATTCTGCTTGACATAACAGGTATTGTGTTGGGGAGTCCTTACTTGTATGACAAGAAAGCGATCTTCCATCGCCATGAGAACAAATACCATTATTAAAATATGGCAAGGAGTACATTGTTAGAGCACATCACAAGAAGACAAATATTGCTATGGTAAATGTTGGACATGTAAAGAGGCTGGTAAATTCAAGTAAGAATTTTGTTTTTCTAATGATTAAACCTAAAGTTGATGATAATCATGAATCATTTGAGGGTTGTGATACTAATTTTAAATCAGATTTATATGATGTAGTTGATGCACATCATGAGATGTTTCAGGAGCCAATAGGATTGCCTCCAAAAAGGGAGATTCAACATGAGATTCAGTTGCAACAAGATTGTCCTCTTCCAAACATTGACATGTATCGCATGTCGATAATGGAGAATGTTGAAATAAAGAGGCAAATCAAGGAGATGCTAGACAAAGGAATCATAAGGCCAAGCACCTCACCATGCATTTCACCCATAGTCTTGATTCCTAAAAATGATGGGACTTGGTGCATGTGTGTAGACTTCAGAGCTTTGAACTAGATAACGGTAAAAAATCAATACCCACTCCCAAGGATAGATGATTTAATTGATTAGTTGAAAGAAGAAATTTTTTTCACTAAGTTAGATTTATGAAGTGTATATCATCAAGTAAGAATTTCAGAAAGTGATGTATGGAAAACTACATTCAAAACCAAACAAGGACTCTCTGAGTGGTTAGTAATTCCATTTGGTTTGTGTAATGCACTAGAAACTTTCATGTGCATTATGGATGGTGTTTTGTGTCCATTGCTTGATGAATTTGTGATTGAGTATTTAGATGACATATTGATTTTCAACAAAACAGGAGAAGAACATGTGTTGCATGTGAATAGAGTCCTTGATGTTTTGAGAAAAGAGAAATTGTTTCTTAAGATGTCAAAGTGTAAGTTTGGAAAGACTTCTTTGGTTTATTTGGGACACATTGTAGGAGGAGGCGAGTTGAGAATTGATCCCTCTAAAGTGGAAGCCATTTTGAATTGGCCCACTCGCAAAATAGTAACCGACGTAAGAAGTTTTTTAGGTGCAACTTAGTAATGGAGAAATTTTATTGCTAGCTTTTCTGCCATCGCAGCTCCTATGCATGCAGTGACAAGTGTGAAGAAAGGCTTCCAATGGGGAGGAAAACAACAACAATCTTATGAAGCTTTAAAAGACAAGATCAGTTCAACTCCAGTCCTTGCATTACCAAATTTGAGATAGACATTCGAGATACAAACCGATGCTAGTGATTATGCCATGGGCACAGTTCTTTTGCAGTATGGTAAGCCTAACGCTTTTCATTCTAAAATATTTCAATGGTGTTGTAACTAATTATCCTACATATGAAAAGGAACTGTATGCATTGGTACAAAGCGTCAAGAAGTGGAAACACTATTTGATGGGTAAATAGATGATTATACATACCAATCACCAACCATTACAGTACTTGCAGTCGCAAACAAAATTGCAGCAATCACGACATTTCAGGTGGATGGGATTTCTTCAACAGTTTCACTTGGTTATAAGGTACAAGAAAGGTATTTTTAATAAATTTTCTAATATGCTTTCAAGACCGATTATTAGTGCATCTAATTTACTCAAAAATGATTCTATTGTACATGAGAGTTACATATAACAATATGCACATGATGTTGATTTTCAAGATGTGTATGCTGGTTTGAGTGAAGGGAATCAAGTTGAAGAAAATGATTATCACATGCATAACAATTTGTTGTTTCATTTGGGAAAATTGTGTATACCACAAGGAGAGATACTAAGTGTCATGAGCGAGGTTCATTCATCTCTTATTACTAGAAACTTGGTGTAAGAAAAATAGTGGCACATCTACAGAGGTATTGTTATTGGCCTTGCATGATAGACAGTGTGTCGTGTTTTATAAGAGGTTGTTCTATGTGTGCAACAAGAAAGCATAGTAATAGGAAGCTTGGGTTGTACACACCACTACCAGTACCATCAAGGCCATGGGAGAGTGTCTCCATGGAATTTTTTGGAGGTCTACCTATGTCAAGAAAACAACATGATTATATTTATGTAGTTGTGGATAGATTCAGTAAAATGTGTATACTTATTCCATGTAAAAAAACCATTACTACTAAACAAAATGTTGAAATTTATTTTCAACATGTATGGGTTCATTATGGATTGCCTACTTCTATTGTTAGTGACAGGGATTCCAGGTTCATTGGGAATTTTTGGTCCAATATTTGGAGTATGATGGACACAAAGTTGAAAAAGATTACTGCTTTTCATCCGCAAACTGATGGCCAAACCAAGGTGGTGAACAGAACCGTTGTCCATCTATTGAGAGGATATTGCAACAAAAATCCTAAGTTGTGGGATGAGAAACTTCATTACATTCATCACACTTACAACCGGGAAAAGCCTTTTCTACAAATACATCACCTTTTGAAGTATGCTTTTGGTATTTGCAAAAATCACCATTAGACTTCATCTTTGATAATGATGTTGCAATTGATGGGCATAGTGATATTGAAAAGGCTCAAAATTTCATTGAGCAAATTCAGATTGTACATTAACAAGTTCAAGAACAACTTAAGAAGAGTCAAAGAAAATACAAGGAGAAGCATGAAAAACATAGAGTTGATCACAAGTTTCAAGAAGGAGATGAGGTATGGTTGCACATAAGCAAAGAAAGGATGCAAGGAGAAGGTAAAAATCCCAAACTCATTCGCTATGGTCCATTCAAGATCATAAAGAAAGTTGGTAACAATGCATTTCAACATGACTTGCCTTCATATATGAAAATGTATTCAGTTGTTAATTTTGAAAATTTATGTTTGTATGAGCCACCTTTGATTGATGATCAAGGAAATGATGTTCAGCTGCCTTCTATTGAATATTTATCACCAGAATTTCTGGATGAGCTCAAGGAAGATACAATTCTTGACAGGAGGACAAGAGCATCCAAAAGGGGAAGTGTTGACTACCTTTGAGTTGGGCTCAAAGGTTGTAAGCCAAGTAAGGAAAATTGGATGGAAGTTGGAAAGGTGAGGGAGTTGTACCCTCATCTATTGAATAGGTAATCAAGCCTTTTGGGGTCCAAAATCTTCCCAATGGGGAGGTGTGATCAGGAGTTCATAAATTTTGATCAAATTTTAAAGTTATAGGATTGGATTTAAACCAGTATGGTTGCGTAGATCTCGTCTTCTTGATTCCAGCACCGTGAATGGTTCGAAAAACCGATGTCGTATGAGGGTGATATCACGTTGTGATCTATTTCCCAAATAACTAAATTTTATGAAAGGTTTGACTGGGATGCCCAGTCAGCATGAGGGTGCACACTCACCAAAAAAGGAATATTTTGAAGAATATTCCTTTTCTTAGAGCCAATCATTGGCTGGAAAGTGGTGCTATGTGATTGGATGATGTGTTGTACGTTATTTTTTTTAAGCCAATGTAAGGGTGACACATGGTCAGACCGGAGGCTGCCACGTGTCCCTTGAATAGTGTGTTAAAATTTTATGGAGGCCGTTGGGCTCGACCCTGCAACATTCCATGGAGCAACCACCCGCCAAAACCGTCTGCGCTACGCTTGAGTCTTAACCATTATGGAGCAATGGTTATATTTAAAGTTTGAATAATTGGTAAGTGGGGGTTGGGGACCGCCGGCAGTTCCAAATCGCCGGCAGCCCCATAGAGTGATCACATGTAAACTGCAACATAAAAATTAATGTTCGGTGGTTAATGCCCCGTCATTTCCACTAACATTAAATCCTAACTACAAAACCTTATGAAATTGCAATGGAGCACTGACGGTTTCGGTTAAGATCTGACATTTTCTCTAACTGTGGGGTTGCAGGGGTTGGCATGTGGCCACCCCCTACCCTTAACAATAAATTCTATGGTTATAATTGGTGGAGAACTTGGAGCACCCCTATTTTTATGGGATTTGGCTGAATTTAACTGCAGTTAAGTGCAGTTCACCAAAATTAGTGGAGGTTTTCTAGGAATTATTGGGAAAATGACTTGGAGAGTCAATTTTCGCCCAAAGGGAGTGAATGAAGAGTATATCTAGACTAATTGGAGCACTATGGAGCCATCAGTGTAGAGAAAAAAACCATCACAGGCCTTTAAACACATTTGTTTGCAAATTTTTGAGCATAATGAAAGATGGACATGCCATTAGTAGCTGGACCAACAGATGTAGCCCAGGAGGGGTGAATTGTTTCATCATGCCTGTTGTGTAAATGTTACGTGTGGTTTTATTTCTCTGTTATACACTACTGTTCAGTGTTATTTTCTCTTATTTCATGCTTCTAATTCACGAAAATCACTTATATTTCATGGATAAAATCCTCAATAATTAAGCAAACTATGGAGACAAGTATGCACATGTTTTATCACTGAAAATACACTTAGCACAACAAACTAATACATTCCTTTCAGATCAAAGGGGCTACCATGTCGTATCCAAATCCAAATCAAAAATTTTAATCCTCATATATTTATTTCCAATGAGATCCTGTGTGCCCCAAATTAAGAATATATGAAAAATTTGTATACTTGGGAAATTGATGTACCAGTTAACCACCTCGAGGCTTCCAAACCTTTTGTAACTTCATCTTCTAGGGTTAGGTGTTTTACCTCTAGGTTTCTTTATTTGCATTAAAAGGGCATTATTTTGGCCTGTTTTAATAGATTTAATGAATGTGTGTGGCTATCATCTCTCTCTCTTTAGAGATAACTACCATCATTCTAACCCTTTTTGTGCTCTACAACATTGTACAATTTTATTTATTAATGGAAGTTTGATTTGAAATCTATTTGCATGATTTATATTATATTTATCTATGTGTGTGTTTAAATTCCTTTCCTATCTTTCACTTCATTTACTGTTCAACGCAGATCATATTTTCTATGACAAAATTAAAGGGACATGTTGCATAAAGATAGTGTAGACCAACAAGAGAAGACTAGCGCCAAGAAATGGCCCCTAGAATCATCATTGGTTGGTGGTCTGGCTAGAGCACCTATTGGAGGGGGGTCCCTTAGGACCGAATTTTGATGAAAATACTATATTTTTTGTAAGTTTAGTTGTGCATGATAAGTGAAGCACATGTCAAGGGGCTTTAGGGCGGGTCAAATCCCCTCATGAGTTGTAATGGGCTGAAGGGTATAACTAGAGGCCGCAAACCACAGTTTGGGGACCTTAGATGAGCACATGCTAAAGGTATAAATAGGAGTCTAGTTCGAGTCGATAGAAGGCATGATGTAAGTAGTCGGGACTATATTTTGATGTTTTAAGATAAGAAGTGAACTTACCTAGGTTTATAAGGCTCCTATTGGTTGTGTGCACGAACAACTTAGTCTTGTTGTGTGCTAACCCCACTGGCTGTGTGTGCGGGTAAATCGAAGGTGTTGTAAGGAAGATTTGAATTATGAATGAATAAAGGAATGTTTGGATGATATCTGAGTATCAAATGCATCTGTATTTTGCTTTATGATCTATTTATGCATGTTATTTCCAATTACTATGCTATCTATGTTGGGATCGGTTGCTCAACTATCTTTTACCTTAGATGAATGATTAATGTATGGATTTATTGTTGTTGAATGTAATTTTTATGTATTAAGGACTATTGAAGGGGATTGTGGATCTGTATCAGTGTGCACAGAGGTTAACCTATGTAAATTGACCTAAATATGTCTGGTTATGGTTTATGGTTAGGGCTTCTAGTGCGAAGGACAGATCATAGCTATTTTAGATCTGAAGACATCCACATCATTTAAATCTCTTTGAGAGTGTGGAAACCTAGTTCCAGCACCCCCCCATACTACTTCGGGTGAGACTTTGACTTGTGCAAGCAGGTCACTACCAAAAGGGCCAGTAGTAAGAGGGTTTTTTGGTTAACCTTAACTCTAAACCTAGGTTAGGACCCCTTAAGCCAAAAATGGTTCTGTTGCCGGGACCGGGATAATTTTGAGAGAGATTAGGTGATGTGGCAGCCATCAAAGCCAAAATTAGAAGATTGGTTTGAGAAGAAAATTCAATAATTTTCCCTTAAATAAAACAGAAGTAAGAAGTTGTTTACTGAAGATTGAAAACAGAAGTATATCTTTAGAGAGGTTCACGAGATCTTCACCTTTACTCACAAATTACATGAGTGGTTGTCAAGATTAGTAGAGTTCCAAACTTGTTGGAAGGACAACAAGGTCACTTAGTGGTTGTTACACCATTTTTTGGTCATCTAACCTATTACTATTAGATGGACCTAAGTACACCATGTAAGACCAATTTTACCCTAAGTAAAATTGCTTTCACTATGAAAAATAACTTAGTAAACCACCTTTATTAAGTTGTTTATGGTCTAGACAGGAAAACACGTGAGGAAATATTAAATAAATCTACATTTGTTTGATTTTCCTCAAGGAATAATTAGTTTAAAAACAATTTAATTAATATTCCTGGTCATATTTAACCCAAAATAGGAAAATTAATTAGATAAATCACTATTTATCTTATTATTTTCTAGGAATAATTATTTAAACCTTATTTAAATAATATTCCTTGTTAAATTTGACTAAATAACTTATAAATAATTAAATAAATAATTATTTATTTTATTATTACTCAACCACATCCTTAAAATAATAAATAAACCATTTATTTA
Organism: Pinus albicaulis; assembly: GCA_034641835.2. Taxonomy (NCBI): domain Eukaryota; kingdom Viridiplantae; phylum Streptophyta; class Pinopsida; order Pinales; family Pinaceae; genus Pinus; species Pinus albicaulis. The sequence goes on along the minus strand of CM076582.1, from coordinate 1,208,359,236 downwards.
TTTATTATTTACAAATAAAGGGATTTGACCCAAGTCAAATTCTTTTTCCCTCCAACAAATATAATAAAATATTCCATAACAGTTGGATCTTGATTTGGTTAATTATGCACCAATATCTAGACTAACTCAATATTTTGTTATAAATAGAAGGGTTTTTCCATTCATTCACCACCTTTTTTTGCCTAAAGATCACTCTAGATCTATACTTTTGGTCTGACTTTGATCCACCATCATTGTCATATTTTGCTACCACTTTTCTCGTAGCTACCTTTGAGTTCCATTTTTGTCTGGGTTTTCTACCCCATCAAGAGAGAGAGATTTTACATCTGAATTTTTGGGGACTTACAAGAACCCATCTGTTAAAATTGGACAACTAGGTCCAAACTCCATGTTGTGATGCTCAGATGAAGATACCAATATTTTTATTGGATTCCTCTTTCGGAGAGGTGTAAGATCCATATAAAATTTATCTTAATCCGATGAGCAGAACATTTATTTTGAATTTATTATTTATAATAAATTATATGTGCAGGTCGGCCTTAAGGTTTTACACCCCCAGCAGATGTGTCACACACCTCAATGATGGATATAAATACAGTCAAAGTTGGAGAGCATTTCACTCACTCATCATCACATCTTCTTCTCTTCTAATCTAGTACGAGCTCCTTGGAGGACATTTTCGGCTCACACGTGGGAAGAAGGACGAGTTTCTACAGCCAAGAAGAAGGACGCATTGTTGTAGCTAGGGTTTCCAAGAAAGTTTGACCAGCGTTGACTTTGGTCAACGCACGGTCCAAAGAGGCTGAAATTTGTTGGAGACTTAGATTTTGGGAGGTCGTACACATTGGCACAAGAACTGAGGTCAAAAGGTTGACCGACATTGGAGCTGCGTTGACTTTGATGTTTCTTCCCTGTGTTGACTTTTCTGGACAACGTTGACTTTTTCTGGAGTTGACTTGAGTTGACTGGGTGACTGATTTGAGGATTGTTGTGGCACATTCTGGGTTGGCTGATCAAGGAGACTTTGTTGGTTGAAGCATCCTGTTGACCGCCGTAACGCACCTTCACATTCTCCTGTTTCTAGTTTGTCTTCTATAGATCCACTGGTATGTTCTATCAGCATTTTACTTAACTATTTGAGTGATTGTTGTAATAAAAGTAAAGTTGCATCAAGCATAGAACATCTACAAAATTTTACATGGTATCAGAGCTGAGGTGAAGACAAGTCCTAACTTTAGCAATCACCATCTAAGAAAAATGGGTTCCACAAGTTATGGGTTCAAGGAGAATGACAAGCTGACTGGAAGGGATGACTTCCATGCCTGGAAGATGATATTAGATCTCAAATTGGAAGACCATGATCTCATGGACCATGTACTGGGTAAAATACAAGAACCTCCATCCAATGCTACTGCTGCTGCTAAAACCAAGTATAAGAAGGGGGAGATCAAAGACAAGCTGATGATCAAGGAATCAATTCATAAAAGCCTAGTGGCCTACATCTCTGAGTTGGGTACATCCAAAGAGATGTATGATAAACTGATCCTAATGTTCAAGGTAAACAATGTAAACCAAGTGTTATTCTTCAAGAATCAATTGAAGAATCTGAAGAAAGGCAGAGATGAGTCTGTCCAAACATACTTTCTGAAATTGACTGAGATTAGGAACAATCTGTTGGCTATTGGGGAGACAATAGCCGATCGTGAGATCGTACTCACCACACTTGGAGGACTCCCATATGAATGGCAAGTATTCAACACTACCATTCTCAATAATAGTACAATTCCTAACTTTGACGAGCTACTGTCCAAATGCATGCAAGAAGAGACAAGAATGAAGGAATATGAAAATGACAGAAATGTTGCCTATGCTGCTCATTCTAGAAAGAACTCTGGTGGTCCTAAGAACAAAGGAAGAGCTAGGGCCCAAGGAAATAAGGGCAAGTGTTTCACTTGTCATAGGCCTGGTCACTATGCTAGAGAATGTCCTTTCAAGAAGTATTCTCTCGATAGTGATGACAACAACAACAACCGGAGGAATGGAAATCAAAGAAACAACAGGTCCAAAGGAAAGAGGAAGGCTCCCTCTGGCGGAAACAATCAACCTTTCAAAAGGTCTAGAAACTCCAGGTATGAGGAGTCAAATGTTGTTGATAAAAGAAATGAATACATTCTTGTATCTGCCCTCTCCGTTGCATCCCCGCCCGACACTATGGATGTCTGGCTGATAGATAGTGGTGCCTCAAGACACATCACTGGGTTCAAGGAAGCACTCTCTAACATGGTTGAGAAGGATACTAATCTGGAAATTATCCTTGGAGATAATGCCACATATCCCGTGAGAGGGACAGGGACTGTGACCCTCCACTTGTCTCAAGGACAAGTGCTACATTTGCAGGATGTACTCTATGTACCAAAATTGAAGAAGAACCTTGTGTCTATATCAGCCATCGAAGACAAAGGCTTCAATGTGGCATTCACTGATGGAAAGGTGCGCATGTGGAAGAAGAATCTCAAGGAAGCTATCATGATTGGTTTTAGAGTTGGAACACTCTACCAGGTTGAAGGAAGTCCACTAGGAGCTATGACATGTGATACTATCCGACAAACTGAACTATGGCATCGAAGGTTTGGACACCTTCATTATAAGGCCCTTCCCGAAGCAAGGAAGGTGGTGACAGGGATGCCCGACTTTGGAAATAATCATGAAGGTGTATGTAAGGGTTGTGCCGAAGGAAAGCATACAACGGGACCTTTCCCCTCAAGTGCCACAAAGACATCTGATATTTTGCAACTAGTCCATTCTGATCTATCTGGTATGCTGCCCATGACATCCCTGGGAGGATGTTCTTACTACATGACATTCACTAATGACTTCTCCCGCAAAACCTGGATATACTTCTTGAAGAACAAGGATGAGGCTTTCATGTGGTTCTGTACCTTCAAATCCTTGATGGAAAATATGATAGGAAAGAAGATCAAGATTTTGAGGACCGACAATGGCACTGAATATGAGTCAAATGAGTTCAAGGACTTTTGTAGAGAAGCTGGCATTAAGAGGGAGACTACTACTGCCTATACTCCTGAGCAGAATGGTGTTGTTGAACGAAAGAACAGGACCATTGTGGAAGCTGCCCGTGCCATGCTATGTGACCAAGGTTTACCGAAGTTTCTGTGGGGAGAAGCTGCGAATACTGTTGTATACATTCAAAACCGATGCCCTCATTCCGCCCTGGACTCCAAAACTCCCGAAGAGGTTTTCACCGGTAAGAAACCTGATGTCTCACATTTTAGAATTTTTGGATGTCCTGTTTATTTTCATGTGCCAAAAGAAAAGAGAAGTAAGTTGGATGCTTCTGGGAAGAAAGGAATGTTTGTGGGCTACAGCGAAACCTCTAAGGCCTATAGAGTCTATGTATCTGGTCAAAGGGAAGTAGAGATATGCCATGATGTCACTTTTGATGAAGATGCTTCCCTGAAGAAAGTAGTATATCTTCCAAGATCTGAGGAAAATCATGAAGAAAGGCCTGAAAATCAAGAAGAACCGCAGGATGAGACAATTCCTGATGTTGAAGGACCAATGGACCCTATCGATCCATCTCCTTCACTGAGAAAGAGACCATCATGGCTCAGGGACACCCTCGAAGATGCTGAGGGAAATGCTGCCCCAAGGGGGAAATTCCGAGAAAGCAAGAAGTCGTGTAGATACCAAGGGTACCTAGCTACCATGAGTACTTTTGTACAATCTGAACCTGGATCTTTTGAGGAAGCCAATAAGCATCAAGTTTGGAAGGATGCTATGCATGAAGAATATGAGTCCATAATGAAGAATGATGTCTGGGATGTAGTTCCAAGACTGAAGGAAAAATCAGTTGTCACCGCGAAATGGCTCTACAAGATCAAGCATGGATCTAATGGAAGTGCTGAAAAGTTCAAGGCAAGATTTGTTGCCCGTGGTTTCTCTCAAAAGGTAGGAGTAGATTATGATGACATATTTGCACCTGTGGCACGATATACCACTATTCGATCAATCATAGCCCTTGCTGCTACGCAAGGATGGAGTCTTCATCAGATGGATGTCAAGACTGCCTTTCTGCATGGTGCAATAAAAGAAGAGGTGTACGTATAACAACCTCTGGGATTTGAAGTTCAGGATCGGGACACTTATGTCTGCAGGTTGAAGAAATCCCTCTATGGGTTGAAGCAAGCACCCAGAGCTTGGTACGAGAGGATGGATAGCTACTTGATGAAGCTGGGCTTCACTCGTAGTAATGCTGATCCGAACCTTTACTTCAAGGTTGTCCAGGGGAAGCCTCTCATTCTGGTGCTGTATGTGGACGACCTCTTCCTGACAGGTGCTGACCCTCTCATTCATCAATGCAAGAGGGAGCTCGCTGCTGAGTTCAAGATGAAGGACCTAGGACTGATGCACTACTTCCTAGGCCTGGAGGTCTGGCAGAGACCTGGAGAGATTTTCCTTTCTCAAGGAAAATACATTGTGAAACTTCTGGAAAGATTTGGTATGGTGGACTGCAAGACCATGTCAACACCAATGGAACTCAACTTCAAGAAGTTGAGTGGCAGCGCTGCTGGGCCTGTATTGGCCAATCCTACTGAGTATCGTCAACTCGTAGGGGCTCTGATGTTCTTAGTGAACACCCGTCCAGATATATGTTTTGCAGTGAACACTTTGAGCCAACAGATGGTTGAGCCTCATCACTTTCACTGGGTTGGTGCCAAGAATCTTCTGAGATATCTTCGGGGCACGATAAACCATGGGCTGAGATACACTGCCGGGAGTGTGACACTCCGTGGATATACTGATGCCGATTGGGCTGGCAGTGTGGTGGATCGTAAGAGCACATCGGGATGCTGCTTCAATCTTGGTTCTACTTCGATTTCATGGATGAGCAGGAAGCAGAAGTCGGTGGCTTTGAGCACTGCAGAGGCCGAATACATTGCAGCAAGTATGGCCTGTTGTGAAGCAGTTTGGTTGCGAAAGCTCTTTAGTGAGTTGTTTGGACATGTGCTAGATACCACCGTGATACTCTGTGATAACCAGAGTGGGATTCGCTTGATCGAGAATCCTGTGTTCCACGACCGATCCAAGCATATTGATATCAGGTACCATTTCATCCGAGATATGGTACAGCGAGGCGCCGTAAGGCTCGATCATATAGGAACTGATGAGCAGGTCGCGGATATTCTCACTAAGCCCCTGGGGAAGGTCAAGTTCCTAACCTTCCGTGAGAATCTTGGTATCGTGGAACGACCCTATGATGTGGGTCTCGTTGGACAATGAGCTCTGGGAGCTCTGGGGGGCTTTGGGGATAGCTTCTCAGAGCTATAAGCACTCACGGGGCTAGGCTTGCTGAACCTTGTGGTGCTTCTGCCCCACCATTGTGATTATTGAGTTGATTCACCTCTCATTATCTGTGCCCCGTATGCATCCTACCCATTGAGTTCAGGGCTCATGGGAAGTACCTCTCATTTGGCCAATGAGGTGGGAAAAGCTAGAGACTAGTAGCAAATATTGATGGATGCATCAGAGATTTCCGTACTCTCTACCTAGGATGGCACGGTCCAACCACTTGATCTGGGATCAAGTATAGTGAGGTTTCGGACCTCCGCCTGACTTCAGGTCAGATGAACCAACTTCAGGTTGGTTGGAGACTCTTTGTGAGTCTGCTAGAGGTTTTGGACCTCTGGGTTAAATTTTTCAGCTGTGGGGATGATGTCTTTGTGACTGACCCTCTTCTATTCTGAAATAAAGAGGCCAGCAAAGCAAGTTACGGCGGGATGACACACAATGTTTGATTGCACTAGTGGATGGAGTTCTCCCTAGTTGAGAGGGAGTGTTAAAATTGGACAACTAGGTCCAAACTCCATGTTGTGATGCTCAGATGAAGATACCAATATTTTTATTGGATTCCTCTTTTGGAGAGGTGTAAGATCCATATAAAATTTATCTTAATCCGATGAGCAGAACATTTATTTTGAATTTATTATTTATAATAAATTATATGTGCAGGTCGGCCTTAAGGTTTTACACCCCCAGCAGATGTGTCACACACCTCAATGATGGATATAAATACAGTCAAAGTTGGAGAGCATTTCACTCACTCAGCATCACATCTTCTTCTCTTCTAATCTAGTACGAGCTCCTTGGAGAACATTTTCGGCTCACACGTGGGAAGAAGGACGAGTTGCTACAACCAAGAAGAAGGACGCATTCAGCAGCTAGGGTTTCCAAGAAAGTTTGACCATCGTTGACTTTGGTCAACGCATGGTCCAAAGAGGCTGAAATTTGTTGGAGACTTCGATTTTGGGAGGCCGTACACATTGGCACAAGAACTGAGGTCAAAAGGTTGACCGAAGTTGGAGTTGCGTTGACTTTGATGTTGCTACCCTGCGTTGACTTTTCTGGACAGCGTTGAATTTTTCTGGAGTTGACTTGAGTTGACTGGGTAACTGATTTGAGGATTGTTGTGGCACATTCTAGGTTGGCTGATCAAGGAGACTTTGCTGGTTGAAGCATCCTGTTGACCGTCGTAACGCACCTTCACATTCTCCTGTTTCTGGTTTGTCTTCTATAGATCCACTGATATGTTCTATCAGCATTTTACTTAACTGTTTGAGTGATTGTTGTAATAAAAGTAAAGTTGCATCAAGCATAGAACATCTACAAAATTTTACACCATCCCATTGAGGAGGACTGGTAACATCCTTCTATGTTTTCCTCCGAGGTGCCATAAATACAAAATTCTTTAAACATATTCTTGTCTTCTCTATTGGATGCATGGAGCAACTCTTGTTTTTATTTACTGCTTAATGTCTTTTAATGCATAGACCTAGATTTTTGCGGCATTTATCTTGGTAAACTAATTGTAGATCTAAAGATATTGGCAACCATATTTGCTGTTAGGGCTATTTTTTATGCACAACTAAAGTGGACTTTTTTCGTACGCTTATGATTAAGATTCATACTAACAACTGGCGAATCCACATAGGTTTATGATTATGACCTCTGTCGTTTTTCATATCCCTGCATATACAGCTACTTCAAACCCTAGGATTTATCTTCATCTTCTTGTTTTTCTTTTCTTGGTGTTGTTTTTAACCTATAAAACCCTAAAACATTGAAAATTCTAACTTCCATGTGTTTTCGGACCTATTGTGAAGGTGACAGGCATCAGTCGCAACTAAGATGACATATTTTTCTAAAACCTGCTCCTAAGAGTGCCAGAAGTGAAAGTCGCACTTTTTGGGCCAAAACCTGTGATCTGAACCTCCAGGGTGTAGAAAACAGGCCAAAACGTATGACCTCTGCAAAAAATGGGTCAGAAACTGCGACCTGGAATTTTTGCGGGAATTTTTCTGAAAGTTTTCTGGGTTTGTTTGGGCCTCTGTTTAGGGTTTTCTGACCTCCGTCTCTGCTCGTTTTGGACATGCACTTGTTCTTTTTTACGCAAAAAAGTGGGAACCTAGCCCTCTAGGGCTTTAGCACCCTCCAACTTTTGTGGAAGAGTTTTAGCTACTGCAGGTTGTCTGAAATTTCAGTGTGTTCAACCATTTTTCAGATCTGATCCCTCACCTTCATATCCACTTTAGATTGGTTATTTATCCATCCAAAACACCTATTTTCAGTTTTTTTTGGGTTTTCCTCTAGGGTCCCCTCAGCTTGCCTCCAGATTATAGCCTTTCGCCACCTCATTTACAACGATTTTTCCCCTGATTTTTTGTTGTTTTTCTGCACCTATTTCCAATAGATCTGACCTTTAGATCATTTTCCCTCCTGAATTTAGATCTATTGGCTATTTTGGTGTGTTTTGACTATATTTTTTCCCACCTACAGACTAGTTGTTGAGAGGCCCACCTCCTTGGCTTTAGATTAATGCATAATTAGCTGTTTTATTTTCTGTTATTTCAGTTTCATATATTGTTATCTGCAGGTTTATTTACAGTTATACAACACACTTTTTTCTTTTTCTCTAAAAACGTCTGTGTTTAAAAATTATTAACCAGTTGACATATTACAAACCGAAGTCTCAGACCTTCCCTGAGTCCATCATATCTTCAGTAGCCAATAAGCAAAACATCGATCCCTTAACCAGTGTCTCACCTGGAGTCTAAAAAGACTCCTCTTTGCTTGGTACATTCCCTGGTCTTCCTCCTCATGTCTCAGATCCCAACTCATCGAATGTTTGCATGATTCAATCGTCTCGAGCTTCCCTCAAGTGGCTCGCTTCGAATAGTAGATAGCCTCGCCCTCCACAGCCTACTCCCAGCCCTTCAATTCGGCCTTCTGGACCCCCTCCTCCTGGCCCTTCACCTACAGCTGGTATCCATGAGCCTCTTCACCCTCCTAGAATGGTTCCTCCAGACCTTAACCATCTTGGAGTCATCCTGCCTGGCCATTACCCCTCAGGTCAGATACCATTCCTAGTTCCCCCTCCTGGAGTGTTCTCGGTACCTGTTATGGCTACCCTATCCCTTCCCAACCTAACCCTGTGGATTCTCATCTGGTACCTCGATCCCCCAACCGCTACCCCACCTGGTCAACCCAAACCTTATCTTTCTTTGACCCTAGTCCAACCGGTCCTCATGACCCCTCCCTCTGCTACCATGCCTCAGCCACCTCAACAGGAACCTCCTCTTGTTGCGACAACTTCAATTAAAGGGGGAAAAGCTCGCAAGAAGGCATCTAAAGACAAGGCTACCCCGATCAATCCTGCTCCTCCTCGGCCTCCAAAGCGTACCCACCGGTGTGCTTTGTGTGATGTTGTCGGTCATGCCACCCATAATTGTCCTAAGTTTCCTTGTCTCAAACCCATGGTAAATGAAGCGCATCCAAAGTCTGACATCCCAGAGGTATATTTCACTATACCCGATTCAGTCCCGAAACTCAAGTCTTTGCACACAAATCATCCTTTTGCTTTGTGTGATTTCCATAGCCACTATACTCACCTCTGTCCCCGCCTTGATGAGTACTGATCCTCTTTGGAAGTGGTTCGCCAATTCAAGGCCAAGCACAATGAGTCCATCGCTCCCATATCTCTGTGTTTTGCTTCAGCAGAACCAAAGGACACATCCACTCCCATAGAAATTCCCCCTCCGTATGTCGAAATGACAGTGTCTTCAGCCAGTGTCTACTACCTATCATCATCTATGAGATCCTCGGTGGAAGACCCCCTTGGGACTTACCCTTCTATTTTTCCTAACCTCCCTTCAGTGATCACCTTGGGCTCAACATCAGTGGATCCTTCATCTACTTGTTCTTATGTCACCCTCCGTGATGATGCACATGTGAACCTCACTTCTCATGATGATGAGTCAGGTACCTTCGCTACATCAGGTGGTTTCTCTTCCACCAGTCACCTCATCTTCCATTATGATGATGACATTATGGAAGAAGTCACCACCCCTGACTTTATCTATCCCCCCTTACATCGAACCCATGCATTCGAACAACATACACCTTGTGGCCATTACATTGATGCTCAACGTAAGGGTAAGGGGGCACCCATATTTGAGAGACCAGGAGAAGCAATTCTCCACAACTCTTCTAGTGTATCTGGTCATGTCGACTCTAGTACCATTATTATTCCCCATTTACAAGCACCTCTAGAGTTTCATATCACTTCAGATCACTCTAGGTATGATACCCCTCATCATTCCTTCCTTTTACATCTACAACCCAGTCCCCTAGACATTGTTGTTGACCAACCTATGGGTTTTCTAGGGGAGCATCAGTTCATTATCTCCAAATCCACTCTTTGGGATAGTAACACTATGTATGGCAACCTAGAAACTTAGTCCATTTGCTTCATATATGCAATACAAAAAGATATTGGAAATCCTCCATTCCCTTTCTCGAACTGCATAACCATAACAAAAAAAATGGCGCACCACATCATAAAAATGTGTTTAGATTCCCTTTTTTATAAATACATTTTGGCATGAACAGAGCATGCTTAGGGAAACCTATGCCCCTCAACCATAAAAATCCCACATCTCAGCCAAAAATGACACTGAAACTCCCTTTCTCTGACAGGTCGCATTTTTTAGGTTATTTCATAGGACAGGTCGCAGTTTTTTGCCCAGTACCTGCTACCCAGGTTGTAAAACGGACCCCAAAAAGTGCGACCTGGCCTGTTCATGAGCTTTGGGTGCCTAAACTAAAATTTTGATCCCCTTAATTGAAAGAGTATGGTTAGGCCTCTTACCTGCAACTGACAGATCTCGATTCCAACAGTCGATTTCTCCGCTACGCTCACTGCAAGATTTAGGGCCTTCTCTCCTCTCTACATTCACCACAGCTACACTTTCAAATGAGTGAATTTGGAGGGAAAATGCCTTATTAAAAGAGAAAAACATGATTTTTATTTTTCCTGCTACGGCCAAACCGTAGCTTAGTTTGGCAAACTGTATGCACCATTGGAAATCTCTCACCGAGCTCTCAAATGGGTATCTGTTAGTTTTTCATGATTTGATACTTCACCGAGACACATTTTGTCCAAGAAGCGTCACTTCACCACTCCTCAAAATCGAATTTATTCACTTGCAACACTTATACTTGGGGCACCACTTTGTGTTGGATGGATAAGTCGTTGTTGTGGACAAGAAAGACCTCCCAAGTGTCCTACGGACAACTAGCAACAAACGGACAAATAAAAACTATTTTCTCTAGATACTGTTTGATTTGGAATTAACTATAACAGGGTTTTGGAAACCTACTTGTAGTCCAGCGCTGATCTTCTTTCCAGTGGCTTGAAGAAGTCGTCGTCAAGGATCTGCAATCATAAACATAGGAAAAGATCAAAAGCACCTGCATAATAAAAATTAATTCATGAATCAAGCATATATCAAGATGATCAATGAATTCAATAAATAAGATAATTAATTAAATAACCCATTGATAAAACATGATAAATAAGCTACTTAATTAAAAAACTCATTGATAAAACAGTATTCATTCGTCTTATCTTTAATAAAGAAGAGCCTTACAACCGTGTTCACCTTGATGTCGTACAGGCCTTCCTGGGGTCCGGAACAGGCGTTTCCTTTACTCTGACAAGCTTTGCACTCTCTCAGCTAAAATGCACATGGGTGTGTAATCATTACCACATAATGATCAGTTAAGAGAGTCTGAGTTTCTACAACATTTCTCTTCAAGAATTCTCAAAGTATAACTCCAATCTCAGTTAGTCAGTACCCTTGAAACTTAACCAAAGCTTCAATTTATAGGAGAAGGAAAGTGGTTACAACTCCAAAATGGAAGGGATAGAGTCCCCTTATCAAGGTATTAAGTTCCAAAATCCAAGGAATAGGCTCCTTTAATGAAGGGATGAATGTTCATGATAATGGAGGGAGTGAAGCTTCAACTAGATCATGCCTTCTAGAAGCTTCTAGCTGGGAGAATATTTGATCAGCTGGGCTTCTAGAACTTAATTTTCCTCTCATTTTACCTTTTACGGGGATCCGTAGTTTTAATACACAAAACGTGCGGTCGGCTCCACAATTTTTGGAGAAAAAGGATGCGGTGCCACAAGTAAAGCTAAGGAAAAGTGTGGTACCAAGTATTTTTATGATTTTTACAAGATTTTCTCCAAATCCAGGACTTGGTTTAGGAACTTTAGGGTTGTATACTTCTAAGGGAGTAATATATGAGTAATGATAAACCCATATAGACACTAAAACGTCATGGTGACAAATTTCAGTGTAACAGATTGCCCCCTAAAGCACGAAGTCTGAGAGCATTCGAAGATTGAAGTGCTTTATCATTTCAAGGATTAGCTTGTGGACACCCAAGTCGGAATCCTGTTAAAACATTCAATGCAAAAAATATATATATCATCACTGAGGTAGGCATTCTCATACTCGGATCAAAACTTAACTAAACTTGTTCTGATACATAAATGATTTTAATATTACATCAATAGTGTAGACACAGCATGGACGTAGCCATTTGTCTTGAATAGTCTACTACATAATGAATAATTAAACTCCTTGAAGCCTGGATGTTGGAAACTAGATCCAGGGTCTTGATTTATGCTTCTTGAACTAGTACGATTCTACCCATGCGATTAAATGTGTTGAAGTCGAACATGGTAGAAACAAATTGATTACCAGTCAATGATGTGAAATTTTAATAAGTGTGAGAGAAACCACCAATAATGACAACGGCTCTCAAATTACTCAGTACAATCCATAAAATGTGAATAAGTGATCTGAAGTCGAACATTTCACGGAATCATTCGATCGAAGGTTGATGATGCAACCTATCGTCGAAGGCGAGAAACCTGCCATTAAGGCATGCAGATTTCAAGGTACTAACGGATTCTAGATCAACTTCCTAGATGATGAGCTATCGTCGATAGAAAGTGATCCGTCGTAAGCAAGCTCACAACACGAAACCATAGATCAAGTTTTGAAGAAATTTTTTGCAAGGACTAACTTAGGGATGGTCAACGTGAATGGAGACAAATGTTTGTAGATGAATGGTTTGTTTGACTATCCTCTTGAACACATAATGACACTGTAGATGGTTTGGTAAAAATTTCCCCAAGCTAATACCCAAAAATCGGCTGAAGACCTTCAATGTGGTTTGATTAACTGATAGGCAAATGATTTTCCCAACCCAGGTAGAAGTGTGACAAAAAGTGTCATGTTCAAGAGTGGTATACTGCTTTTATAAATCAAAGTGTAACAAATGAATTTGTTTTCTCTCTTTTCCCCCACCATTTCTGGCAAGTACCTCTTTATTTTTTACAAGCTTGAGGAGGATAACATTTGCTTGTTTATAAGCTCATATTTCAGATGAGTCCAACTTAGTTTAAAATCTAACCCTAAGAAGGAGTCGTCTATTCCTGTTTGTAATCAACAGGTCCTTTACTGTTAAATTTTAATGAGTCGAGTATAGGAGAAACTCGGTGTTTTTCATTTTTAGGGAGTCAGAAGAAAAAACTTAAGAAAACTACATGGGTGTACGTTTTCGTAATTTTAGTCTCTTAGGCACGAAAAAGGATAAAATAATGTGGGAGAGAACTCTATTGACCATGATTAGTCAACGTATACCTTTTTCGTAAATAGTCCATTTCATTCTGGAAAAGGGGTAAACTTATACTCAAGGGATGACTGTTCATTTCCTTTAACAAGTTTGAATAGTCAAGTACTCGGCAATATTTTCATCTTTAGAGATTCTGAAAAGGGCTTAAAAGAGAACTCCAAGGTTTCACTTTTTCGTAAGTTTTAACGAATTCGAAAAAGGGATAAAAATGTACTCATGGTTTTCGCTTTTTCATAATTTTTAACGAGTTTGAAAAAGTGATAAAAATTGTACTCATATGGCCGACTTTCAATTTAATTTACGAGCAGGAAAAAACGGAAAGAACTCGGCATTTTCATGTGTTTTACGAGAATGAAAAATAGAAAAATAATCTCAGGATTTTCATGAGTTTAACGAGAATGAAAAATAATAACCGAAATCGACTCAAGATAGGTTTCATTTTTACAAAAGCTTGAAATAGAGAAAAACTATGCTTCAGATAGGTTTGTTTCATTTTTACACAAGCTTGAAACAAAGGAAAAATCATGCTTGAGATAGGTTTCATTTTTACACAAGCTTGAAACAAAGGAAAAATCATGCTTGAGATAGGTTTCATTTTTACACAAGCTTGAAACAAAGGAAAAATCATGCTTGAGATAGGTTTGTTTCATTTTTACACAAGCTTGAAACAAAGAGAAAACTCTACTTGAGATAGATTTTGAATGCCCCCCAAGCTTCATTTCATTCAACTAAGTAGACTACTGGTTACTAAAAGCTGGATGGAATGAAGGTTCATTTATGAGATCAGATGAAAGACTTGAATTGACTATGAGAGGATTTGTTTCATTTTTTAATGAGGCTGACACAGGAAAAGAACCATCCTCATGGTGACTTGTTTCATTTTTTAATGAGGTTGGCACAGTAAAAGGAACTATCCTCATAAAATACTATTTCTAATATACCTACATAACCTACTGATTCATTTTTTAATGAGGTTGACACAGGAAAAGAACTGTCCTCATGGGTATGTTTAATTTTTTAACGAGGTTGACACAGTAAAAGAAATTTCCTCATATCTACTCTCTACAATCTACCTACATAACCTACTGATTCTTCTTTTTAAGGAGGTTGACATGGGAAAGAACTATCCTCATGGGTCTGTTTCATTTTTTAATGAGGTTGACACAGTAAAAGAACTGTCCTCGTGGGCCACTGATTCATTTTTTAACGAGGTTGACACAGTAAAAGGAACTTTCCTCTTGGGAACCTGTTTCATTTTTTAACAAGGTTGGCACAGGAAAAGAACTATCCTCGTACCTAATTCATTTTTTAACAAGGTTGACTTAGTAACATGAACTATCCTCTAGGAATCTGTTTCATTTTTTAACAAGGTTGACACGGGAAAAGAATTGTCCTCATACCTGATTAATTTTTTAACGAGGTTGACTCAGTAACAGGAAATATCCTCTAACCAACTGATTCATTTTTTAACGAGGTTGACATAGTAAAAGGAAATATCCTCATGACTCACTCTTTCATTTTTTAACGAGGTTGACACAGTAAAAGGAACTTTCCTCTCCAGACTTGTTTCATTTTTTAATGAGGTTGACATAGTAAAAGGAACTTTCCTCGCCAGACTTCTTGATCATGGCTTCCAAATATAAGAAACACATGTCAAGGGACACACCTTGATCATGGCTTCCAAGAAGCCTTGATCAGATGGAAGAATAATTCTCTGGAAGGAACACATGTCAACGGACTCAAAATGGATAAGAACATCGTGTTCAAATAATCCCTTAGAGTCTTACATGTCAATTACCGGATCTAAGTCATAGGAAGTTGAGAAAATAGTGGGAGGCTCGCTTGCATCGGTAATTGAAAACATGGGACTGGTTGCCACATAATTAACCTGTGGCGGGGTAGATACCACTTTAGTATGAGGAACATTTAGGGGTGTCGGATTATTGGTAGTCGAATCAAGACTAGCAAATGAAAGTTGGTCAACAGTCACAATGTTTCCATTGTGAGGGAAAGACATCACGCAAAAGAGTGTCGATACGACAGCTTTCATTGCATAGACATAGTCTCGCCCAAAGAGTAAATTGAAATCCAAAGGGCCTCGAACTACCATAAGATCAATACAGACATTTTTACCTTCAAAAGTAATAGAAAACTTGGGAAGGATCCCTAAAGTTTCACTAATGTTTTTGTTAAAAGCTTTCATATTTTGCGTAACAGGCACAAGATGAGGGGAACCCAAAGCTTTCCAAGCAGTTGAGGATAAAATACTAACAGAAGCACCTTCATCTACATGTGTGCGGCATACATTCTTACGACAAGCCTGCACAATTTTTTGGAAAGGGATGGAGGAAGGAAGACGAGGTTTTATCAGTCTATTCCAATCAAAGGAAAAGACCTCGGTACTTGGAGGGGGTTCTGTAGAAATAGGTGAAATGCCCCCTGTTGTAGAAGAATCTGATGTAACAAGAAGAACCAAAGTGGTATGAAGTTCACTCTCTTCGGGGAGAGTGGGATTGACCGAATGTGAAATCAAATCGACCACTTGATCAACTAATGGATCATCAACTTGAGTGATATGAGTTTCACTCTTCAATGGAAGAGTGGGATCGAATATTCTTGGAATTAAATCAATCCCTCCATCAGTTGATGGTAGGTTGGGAGAAAGTTGACGATAACCAATTGGAAGTTCTTGTTGTGGAATAGTAAGGTTTTCCAAAAAAATTTAGGCTTCATCCATGTGAGGGAAAATTTGAGTTTGATGAATCCCTTTGCATAACTTACAAGGAAACCTAACTTTACCCTTTTTCCCAGGAACCTGACTATCACTGGTTGATGGATCAATGGTAATTTGATGAGATTTTTCTGACCATACTTCCAAGACCTTTGGAATACCAGGACAATTGATAAGGAAGTGGTCACCCTTACAAAGCCTGCAAGGGTATTTGGTTTTACGATGCATGTTGGAGGTTCCCTCAACATTACTAACACTTACAGCCATGGTTGGTTGGTTGACTTCTTTCTTATCCTTCTTCTTCTTCTTCTTCTTCCCTTTCTTCTTCTTCTTAGTCACCTAGTTACTAGCGTCAAGGCTTTTACCAAGCGAAGAGGAAGAAAGGGAGGAAGACATATTGGGCGAAAAAGGTAAAGGGTCAACAGAAGTTTGGTGATGTTGAGATGGTGAACTCTGTTGAAGTGAAGCATTCGGTTGAGGTGGAATAATTGGAGTATTCGGGGCCAACGAAGTTGAAAATAACCATATCGGTAAACCTATTGTAAATTCAGGTAATAACAATGTAGCCATATAAGGAGGACCAACATTTCCAAAGTAAGGAAAAGTACTAGGATTCTTGTTAAGAGAGGTTCCTTGGTTGGTAAATTCCGAAACATTTTCCATTAGATTCAACTTCAGTGAATTTTATTAACAATTTAAAACTAAAATTAACAATTAACAATTCACACCTAACAATTAAAATTCACAATTCACACCTATGGTCTCTAGAAAGTAAAAAAAAAACAAATGAACACGCGCTAAAAAATCTAGGAGTCAAACCACACACAAGCAGTAGATTCCTGCACTAAAGACACTAGTTGGTGATGAAATCCAACATCATAGAATTTTAATGCATAAATGGCAATTGGAACAGTTACCCTGACAACCTTCTTAATGAAACAGACCGGTGCAAGTTTCTCCACTTAAACCATCTCGAGTGAAGAGAACCCTTCGGAGATTCCAAGTGAGTCTAGTCAATGTCTGCTCCAGGTACAGTAGGATCTTCCCTCCACCGTCACCTTGGGAAATAATCCTATAGATTATGGCCACTAAGGTTACCAACAGAAACAAATATACCTGGGGGAATAGTCTACGATCCAACACACACGCAAGGGCAGAGTAACAAAGCTTAATCCCCTTGAAGGCTCGTTGACATAATCCAAGGTTTACTGACAAGTGACCCCAGGCTCCTCGACAATGGTCAATCTGAGGTTTACCGTTGTTAATACATGTATATCTGCTATCGTTCCCAATGAGGAAGGACTGATTACCTCACTAGTTCGGATATGATCTCGTGCTCGACTCCTTTAAGAGGAGCTTCCCATAGCATATATGCTACTATTGGAATTTTTCCTACCACAAGATGACTTCTTGTTTGTTTAGTTGCTTTGGAAAGTTAACTATGACCTATTCCAAAGCACTAATCCTGAGCTAGATTGGTGGAAAGAGTCCTAAAAATGTAAAAATTACTAGATGAATTTTATTAAGCGTTGTGTTATTTGGGTTGTTATTACTCAAAGGGTAAATGGATATGAAACCAATGGTGTTATGACCTGACCCAAAACTGAATGCAATCTAATATGATAATGTAATCTTTTCAATTCGATGAATCCTAACTAAAGGAAGGAGAGAGTTTCCATTCACTTCCAACAATGCAAAAATTGATCAATAAGAAAAAATATAACAACTTCTCTAGTGCACTAATTTCATCAAGAAAAACTAATGCTAATCAATTCCATTTTTTATTTTTGTGTTTTTAAAACAAGCATAAAAACATGTAAATTCAAATTAAAGAAAACTAATCTAAATCTACGATTGATTTTTTCATAATGTAAACTATGCAATTGTAATCTATGCACAATTCACTTGAAAAGTATGCAACTGTAATCTATGCACATTTTTCATTCATATTCTGAAAATGAGAATTCTAATTATGCAAATGTGATCTATGCAAAAGAATTCTCAAACACAAGATTATTCTAATGCAATCTAAGAACCAATCAAGTGTAAGTAAAGAAATTTGGGTGAGAGTTCCAAATATCAAAAAAATAAAAACACTCAAAGGTGATTAACACTCATACACAATTTAGCCCCCCCTGGCGAATGAGGGGGAAATTTTTTTGCAAAAACAAAAGCAAAAAGATGAAAAATTGTTAAGAGACTGAGAAAAACCTCGAAGTAATTACCAAAGGAAATCAAATTAATAATTTCTCCAAAAAAGAAACTCAAAACACCCAATTAACTTAACGGAGACTGATGAGATTGTAAGAGCGCTGAAAAGAAATTCACACAAGGCTTTCTAAAAGAAAATACAAGTCTGGGTATACACTGAGAATCTAACAAACTGATCTAGAAAAGAGAATTTTAAGGCTTTCTATGTATTTTCACAGGGTCCTTAGGCTTCAATGTAAACAGGTGCGGTCCTGCACTGTTTATACAAGAAAAGAGCGGAGATGCCCGCACTTTTTCTAAAAGGAAAGTGTGGATACCAGAAAACTAAAAGAAAAATAAAAAAACTCTAAAACATTTGTCTGGGATTCTACAGGGATAAACTACCCAAGCCAGTATAAACCAATCAAAATTAGAAAAATTAAATTCACAAGTCAAAAATAAAATAAATCGAAGTTCAAGATCCATTTCCCAGTGGAGTCACCATTTTGTTGGACGGATAAGTCGTTCTTGCAGACAAGACAGACCTCCCAAGTGTCCTACGGATAGCTAGCAACAAACGGACAAATAAAAACTATTTTCTCTAGATACTGTTTGATTTGAAATTAACTATAACAGGGTTTTGGAAACCTACTTTTAGTCCAGCACTGATCTTCTTTCCAGTGGCTTGAAGAAGTCGTCGTCAAGGATCTGCAATCACAAACATAGGAAAAGATCAAAAGCACTTGCATAATAAAAATTAATTCATGAATCAAGCATCTATCAAGATGATCAAGGAATTCAAGAAATAAGATAATTAATTAAATAACCCATTGATAAAACATGATAAATAAGCTACTTAATTAAAAAACTCATTGAGAAAATGGTATTCATTCGTATTATCTTTAATAAAGAAGAGCCTTACAATCGTGTTCGCCTTGATTTTGTACAGGCCTTCCTGGGGTCCGGAACATGCGTTTCCTTTACTCTGACAAGCTTTGCACTCTCTCAGCTAAAATGCACATGGGTGTGTAATCATTCCCACATAATGGTCAGTTAAGAGAGTCTGAGTTTCTTCAGCATTTCTCTTCAAGAATTCTCAAAGTCTAACTCCAATCTCAGTTACTCAGTACCCTTGAAACTGAACCAAAGCTTCAATTTATAAGAGAAGGAAAGTGGTTACAACTCCAAAATGGAAGGGATAGAGTCCCCTTATCAAGGTATTAAGTTCCAAAATCCAAGGAATAGGCTCCTTTAATGAAGGGATGAATGTTCATGATAATGGAGGGAGTGAAGCTTCGACCAGATCACGCCTTCTAGAATCTTCCAGCTGGGAGAATATTTGACCAGCTGGGCTTCTAGAACTTACTTTTCTGCTCATTTTAACTTTTATGAGGGTCCGCATTTTTTGGAGCAAAAGGATGCGGTGCCGTAGGTAAATCTAAGGAAAAGTGCGGTACCAAGTATTTTTATGATTTTTACAAGATTTTCTCCAAATCCAGGACTTGGTTTAGGAACTTAAGGGTTGTAGACTTATAAGGGAGTAATATATGAGTAATTATGAACCCATATAGACACTAAAACGTCATGGTGACAAATTTCAGTGTAACACTTTGCCTCCATACTTTTCCATGCTCGTGTCAATTTTCATGGTGAGTAACCATCTTGTAATCATGTCTTTATGGTCCCCATCGAACCTTTTCTGTGTGGCAGCATCATCGAGTCGCCCTTGTTTAGAGCATTTGATTTGAGTCATCATTGCATCCATTGAGTCTATCCTGAGTCCCTTTGTATCCCGCTATAGTCCTCCATCCTTCATTTCTTGGTCCCTCTCTCGTGTCGCACATTATGGCCTTCAGTCCTACTTTCCCCTATCCCCTTTGATATTGTGTCAGTCACTGCCAAGTCATCCATGCCCTTTATGCTATAACAAGGGAAGTAGTCCGTCTGCTACTTAGTACCCCCCATTTCATCATCACCACTGGTGTCAGTCTGTCAGTCACTCTATTATTTTCTCTCGTGGCTTAGTTGAGGATCTCTTATTGCCTCACCTATGGCGGACCTCCTTCTGTCGACATTGGATCATTCATTCCAGAAGAAAGGTCTAGAGGGCGGTGTACCTTGGTTCCAGCTTCCACTCTTGTTCGGTGCCTCGGATCAGGAAAAGGGACTCCTTATTTCCATTTGACTTGATTGTTTCTTAGCTCCAGCTCCTTACAACATGATCGAGATCTGTATACTTGATGGTTTAGTGATGCAGCAGATTGTACCGATGATTCTCGGGTATGTGTGAGATGTTTCAGACCTCATGAGGGGGTGGCCCTTCAGGTATTCCCCCACATGCCTGGATGACCTCTTCATCACAGCCTTTGATGCAGCTTCATATATTTGATGATGTCGGCCTCAGCCGCATGCAGCACCTTTTAGTTTGCATGTATCAGTCAGATTTTTAGAGCCCTTTCCTATTTACAGGGGCATTTCATGTACTCAGATATTATTGTATGTATGTGGGATCCATTATCATGTTTTTATCTAGCTCATGTTTATGCCAGCATGTACTATATAGTTCAATCCCTTGTTTACTAGACGCATTATTCTTTGTACTTTGTCTCGACGAGAATAGGAATGCCTCCCCTGCCGCCTATAGCACAGGTACTCACTGATAAAAGATACTTGTCACACCTATAAGTCTCACCTCATCAAGGTCTAGTCCCCTAGCGCTTTGGTCTACCTTATATTTGTCTCTCTCTTTGACTTCCCCTTCGGTGTTTAGTGATTGAGTTCTTACAACGTACTTCGGTCATACGATTAGCTCCTAACGCTCGCAAGCTGGGGGGCAATCTGTTACACCATTTTTTGGTCATCTAACTTGTTATTATTATATGGACCTAAGTACACCATGTAAGACCAATTTTACCCTAAATAAAATTGCTTTCACTATGAAAAATAACTTGGTAAACCACCTTTATTAAGTTATTTATGGTCTAAACTGGAAACCCCATGAGGAAATATTTAATAAATCTACATTTGTTTGATTTTTCTCAAGGAATAATTAGTTAAAGAGTAGTTCAATTAATATTCCTGGTCATATTTAACCCAAAATAGGAAAATTAATTAGATAATTCGCTATTTATCTTATTATTTTCTAGGAATATTTATTTAAACCTTATTTAAATAATATTCCTTGTTAAATTTGACTAAATCATTTATAAATAATTAAATAAATCATTATTTATTTGATTATTACTCAACCACATCCTTAAAATAATAAATAAATCATTTATTTATTTATTATTTACAAATAAAGGGATTTGACCCAAGTCAAATTTTTTTTCCCTCCAACAAATATAATAAAATATTCCATAAAAGTTGGATCTTGATTTGGTTAATAATATTTTAATTATGCACCAATATCTAGACTAACTCAATATTTTGTTATAAATAAAGGGTTTTTTCCATTCATTCGCTACCTTTTGTTGCCTAAAGATCACTCTGGATCTATACTTTTGGTCTAACTTTGATCCACCGTCATTGTCATATTTTTCTATCTTTTTGCTTGTGAGCTCCCTTTGAGTTCCATTTTTGTCTGGGTTTTCCACACCATCAGGAGAGAGAGATTTTAGATCTGAAGTGCTAAGGACTTACAAGAACCCATCCCATTGAGGAGGACTGGTAACATCCTTCTATGTTCTCCTCCCAAGTGCCATAAATACAAAATTCTTTAAACATATTCTTATCTTGTCTATTGGATGCATGGAGCAACTCTTGTTTTTTAATTACTACTTAATGCCTTTTAATGCATAGATCTAGATTTTTGCATCATTTATCTTGGTCAACTAATTGCAGATCTAAATATATTGGAATCTATCTTTGCTGTTAGGGTTGTTTGTTATGCACAGCTAAAGTGGTATTTTTTTGTACGTTTACAATTAAGATTCATACTAACAATGGTCACCTAAATTGATCCAAGAGTTGGAACAGACTGATAATTCCATCACCCAGATTGTAGATCACTGGGTTGACAACATCTTGGTTGGGTTTTTGATATAATTTGTAGTATACCAGTCTGTGTCATATTCTAAAGTTGAAAGGATATTTTTCAAGGGACTGAGAGGTAAATTCATACGCTCTCTTCCTTTGCTGATTGAGATGCTATTGTGTGAAAATGGTGTTTTGTGTAGCCACACTGAGTGAATGACCCCTGATAATATAGAAAGCACTACGCGCAACAGAAAATATTATCAGGTCAATTAGAGAGGGGACAGATCTGTATACAGCCCTTTAAGAAATTCACTTGATATAGAGAGTAGTGAGGCTATGCACGTTGAAGGTAACCCTCCTACTATGTCACAATCAAACTTGCGCTGGGGTAAGACACATCCTACCCCACCAAAACTGCCACCTACAAAAGATATGGCCATGCATATGAAGCTACCCACCTTTAAGGGTGTGGGAGATGAGGACATGGATAGGTTTTGGTTTGTTTTTGATGTAGTGTGGACTTCACAAAACATTACCACTGATGTTGTCAAGAGAGCACATCTGGCTATGGAATTTGAAGGTCGCGCGTTAGATTGGCTTATGGGATATCTAGCTCAGAACGTTGATCCCACTTTTGTGAAGATGAAGGATGCTTTGAAACAACAATTTAGGAAGATGAATTCCTACTCATAGTGTGTGATAGAATTAAAAGATATCAAACAAGAGCCGAATGAACCGGTTTGGGAAGTTGATCAATGGTTGAAGCACACCATCAATGAAAGAGGAGTTTTTTACAATGATAAGTAGTATAAGTAATGTTTCATTGCCATGATATTGCAACATCTATGCGGGCCTATGAGTCAACAAAATATTGATTCTCAGGCCAAAGCTCTAGAAGTTTATATATAATTGGAAGGTGTGCCCAAAGCAGATGATCAATTCAGAACACTGAAAATTTAAATTCAACTGGAAGCTATACACTTAGAAATTTAGAACCTACATAGATATCAGGGTAAAGAAATTGGCATAGATGTCTTGTGCATACGCTATAAGGGTTCAGGCCACACCAAATATCAATGCACTATGTTCTCAGTTTACACACAAGTAGGGGGACCGAATCCACTACACCCCTAGGATGTTGTTGGGCCAAGTGGTGCTCCCACACTATGGTGTACTGATTGTAGGGTAGCTAGACGACATGATATAGACCATTGTCCTCGATTGGGAAGCTATGTGCCAGAACTAAAGTAGTAATGGTGCAGGTTTTTCTCTTCAATTGGTCATGATGAGCACCACTATCAAACATTTGACCTAATGATGGATAGTGATAACCTATATAGAGTGTAGGCCGACCCATATTCACCACCATCTCCGTCTGGATGTGGAGGATCCCCAGTAAGAGGAAGGGGAGGGGGAAGAGGTGGAGACACGGGTCGGGGAAGAGGGCAATTAATCTGTTATAACTTTGGAGATGCTGGAAACAATGCTTGTGACTTCCCAAACCCTGCGCAAAAATCCCAGGTACTGTAAATAATTTGACCATGTAATTGGAGATTGTAATGTTTTAATTGCTAGAATGCAGGAAAAGCAACAGCAGACACCTACGCAAAACATACAAATGGTTAAAGTTGAATTGCACGATGATGACCCAAGTGTAAACATAATTACACCTAGTGGTGCTACCACTAGAGGAGATGAGGAACGAAAGTTGATGCAGAGCCACTGATCAGAAAGGCTTCTGAAAATAAATTAGGACTCAACCTATAGAAGGAAAAGGATGCTTTTATTGAAGCCAAGAAGGATTTTGATGTTGTAGGAGTGTCCACATCAAAGTTTATCATGGAATCAAGGATTGATGATGAATTCAAACCATTTATACAAGCATGTATTGAGTTATTATGAAATCATAAGGCAGTAGATAATCTTCAGACTCTAATAGAGAGTTGTGCGGACAAAGAGGTGCCTCAGAAAAATACTAAGGTTGTGAAAAATATCTATAAGAAAAAGAAGAGAAATGGTAGGGAGATACACATGACCGTACAAATTGGAGAGTATGAAATGGATCAAGTCATCGTGGACCTAGGGTCTGATGCAAATGTTCTACCTAACCATACCTGGCAGAATATGGGAGAGCTGAAGTTGGAATGGTCCACCATTCAGCTACGCATGGCCAATTAGTAGAAGATCCTTATGCTTGGGAGACTTCCACAAGTTATGGTAGACATTACTGGAGTAAAGGTACGCGCATATTTTGAAGTGATAAAAATTGTGGACTATGCAGACCCCTACCCTGCGTTGTTAGTATTGGATTGGGCCATCAATATGGGAGGCATCATCAACCTGAAGTGTAGAACCATGATTTTAAAAAATGATGGAACGAGGGTGATATTACCACTAGATCTGGCAGAAGGAGAAAGATATACAGAGCCAGTGTTCGAAGGAGATGATGTCGACCATATTCACAATCTGACTGCGTGGGATGAGGAGAACTAGAAAAATTGGTTGCATGATGTTTCTGCATTGTGTTGCCTCAAGATCACTAAGAACTTCCGATGCATCTCCCCAGAGGTAAGAGAACTACCTTATTTTGATGGTTCTAGTAATTTCATAGTATTTCTGGAAGTATTGGAAAAGGTTGTCCTGGAAGAATGAAGTTTCTAGGCACTTGATCTGGCTATGTGCGCAACCCCCACGCATTGGTGGGATATGCACAAGGGAGTTTTTAAGGACTAGGAGGAATGTAGAAAAATGATGATGTTGTGCTTTCAGCCCCCCGCTACCCCACCAACTGAGCTTTTCTATGGTGGGGGAGACCCGCACAGGCACCTGGCCATGTGGTTGTAGGTTTGGAAGGAAAATACCTGGAACGAGTGGGTTCATATGTTTATTCATTCACTAGGGCCGGTACCTACTACTTGGTATCTGGAAACAGAGATGCATCGATGAACTCGCCATTGGATTACAATGATTGATGATTTCCTATCAACCTTTAGCTTGGTTGGGGGGATTGGAGGAATTAGATGAAGCTCTGCAGGATATATATTCTCTTGTCTTTGATGACTCCCGACCTCGAAGGGAATGTGTTGCGATAGCATGGGACACATAGATGCAAGATATTTTCAATTGCAGAAACCTGTCAGTAGAGGATAATGAAGATGATCCAAGAAATATCAACATCCCTGATTAAAAGGAGAGCGTGCAGTTGTGGGGCCCTCATTGGGCATGGTAGATGTGACTAAACCTCTGAAGTTAAATGAAGTCAACATTGGGACAGAAGAACAACCCAATTTGGCCAAAATTGGGGATTACTAGGATGTTGACACAATAGGGAAGGTTACAGAATTGTTGATAGAGTACCAAGACCTATTTCCCACAAAATTTTCTGAGATCAAAGGAATTGTAGGAGACCTAGGAGTTATGAAGGTCACTTTGTAGCCAGATGTGCGCCCTTTCAAGCAACGACCGTACCGATTGAATCCTAAGTATAAATAGAACGTAAAGAATTAGAGAAGATGTTTGTTGCAGGCATCACTGAGCCTGTGGAGCAGTTTTATTGGGTGACCCATGGTCGTTCAAGAAAAGAAGACCAAAGGAGAGATAAGGATTTGTGTATATTTGTGCAAGTTGAATGATGCATGTGTGAATGACCCCTTCCCTGCACCATTTTAAGATGACATCCTGGATAATGTGGGAGGAAAAGAATCTTATTCTTTTACTAATGGATTTTTGGGGTATGATCAAATCAGAATTGCGCTTGAACACTGCAACAAGACAACCTTTTCAACAGAATGGGGATTTTTCCACTACACCTTCACGCCTTTCGAATTAAAGAATGCACATGTGATAGTCTTGCGCGTAGTGGTGGCTGTGTTCAAATAATTCATGCATAAATTTTTGGAGGTTTATTTCAATGACTGGAAAGTGTTTGGGCTGGTAAATAAACATGTGTCAAACATGTGCATGATGCTTGACACTTGTAGGAAGCACCAAATTTCTCTTAGCTTGAATAAATGTATATTCTGCGTGCCTTTTGGAATTTTTTTGGGACATATAGTGTGTCAGCAAGGATTGATGGTTGACCCAGCTAAGATAACAATTATCATCAACCTAGGATTTCCCACTAATGAGAAACAACTGCGCTCCATCCTAGGACACACCAGGTATTACAGGAATTTCATTTAGGGTTATGCTTTGATCACTGCATCGATGGAGAAGTTACTAAATAAGGATGTGTCATTTTTCTGGGATGAAGAATGTAAAAAGGGCTTTGAGCTACTAAAGGAGAAGATGGTCACTGCACCTATTTTGATATTCCTAGACTGGTCTAAGTTTTTCCATGTACATGTGGATGCATTTGGTATAGCACTTGGGGTTGTTTTGGTGCAACCAGGAGAAGGAGACATTGATCACCCTATTGCTTTTTCCAGTAGAAAGATCTCTAGTGCAGAGCACAACTACTCAACCACAGAAAGGGATGCATTAGCCATGGTCCATGCTTTGCAAAAATACATGCACTATCTACTAGGAGGAAACATCAAAATGTTCACTGATCATTGTGCTTTG
This sequence comes from Pinus albicaulis, assembly GCA_034641835.2. Lineage (NCBI taxonomy): Eukaryota > Viridiplantae > Streptophyta > Pinopsida > Pinales > Pinaceae > Pinus > Pinus albicaulis. Next base: position 1,208,332,706 of record CM076582.1, on the reverse strand, counting down.
AAATACCTGGTCAATAAGCTTGTGTTAGGGGGGGAGAGCTACAGATGGTTGTTGTTATTTGAAGAATATGACTTTGAAATCATTTTGAAGCCGTGGGCAGACGAGGTGATGAAGTTGTCACGGGACCTAGATGTAGCCGTTAAGAATCTGAATCATACACTTCAAAGCATCAATCTAGCTACAAAAGGGCTGACATCGTAGAAGCTAGTTGACACAGCGTAGAGTACAGCGGATCAGAGCACAGGCACCCTAGTGCCCTTTGTTACTGCTATTGAAGAATAGCAGACCAAAATGAAGAACCCAACACCGCTATGACTTGGGATGAGTAACAAGATTTTGTTGGGGGCATGTTGGAGCAGGGTCCCTTAGGACCGAATTTTGATGAAAATACTATATTTTTTGTAAGTTTTTGTAATTTTAGTCATGCGCGCTAAGTGAAGCAAGGGACTTTGGGGCAAGTCAAAGCCCCTCATGAGTTGTAATGGGCCCAAGGGTAGAACTAGGGGCCACAAACCACAGTTTGCAGGCCTTGGATGAGCGCAGGCTAAAGGTATAAATAGGAGTCTATATTGAGTAGATAGAAAGCATGATGTAAGTATTCGGGACTATGTTTTGATGTCATGAGCTAAGAAGTGAACTTTTTTGGGTTTAGAAGGCTCCTGCTAGTTGTGTGCATCTAGACCTTAGTCCTGTTATGTGCGGACCCTCCTGGCTGTGTGCACGGGTAGATCGAAGGTGTTGTAAAGAAGATCTGAACTGGGAATGAATAAAGGAATGTTTGGATGATATTTGAGTATCAAATGCATATGTCTTTTTCTTTATGATCTATTTATGCATTTTATTTTCGATTATTGTGTTATCTTTGTTAGGATTGGTTGTGCAACTATATTTTCCCTTAGATGAATGATTAATGTATGGATCTATTGTTGTTGAACATAATTGTTATGTATTAAGGACTATTGAAGGGAGTTGCGGATCTGTATCAGTGTGCACATTGGTTAACATGTGTAAATTGACCTAAATATGTATGGTTAGGGTTTCTGGTTAGGGCTTCTAGTGCGAAGGATAGATCATAGTTGTTTTAGATTTGAAGACACCCACATAATTTAAATCTCTCTCAGGGTGTGGAAACCTGGTTCTAGCACCCCTCCCATACTGCTTCGGGTGAGACTTTGACTTGCGGAAGGAGTTCACTGCCAAAAGGGCCAGTAGTAAGAGGGTTTTGTTGGTTAATGTTAACTTTGAACCTAGGTCAGGACCCCTCAAACCAACAACACCCCATTTTTTCTTCCTTGCGGGTGTGATTTTTCCCCTTGTAGGTTTCTAGTGTTGGTGTGGCTAGTTCTTCCATTTCCAAGCTCAAATAGGCTGGAGTTTGAGGGGATGGAGCTATAAGGGCTTCATTTTGTGCCTCTTCCTACTATATTGCCTTCCTACACAAGGAATGGGCCTCTTGTGGTGGTTTTGTCTTTCTTTATGGGTTATGTCGCACTAAGATTTTTTCATCGCCTTTCTATCTACCTAGGGCATCTATATTGCTCGACAAAGGCTTCATGGTCACTCTTTCTTTACCACCGCTAATTTTTTTAGGGTCTTTTGGTTCGTGGGTCATGTGCATAGCCAAATGGGTCTTTTTTGTTGCACTTCCACTACTTTGAAGAGTTGAGGGGAGGGTTTTCATGCATCTTATTTTCATTACCTTGCTAAGATTCAACACTATTTTTTTCAGGGTTCGTGGGCTATTTGATGGGGTTGTTTATGGAATCTTGGGGTGGGTCTTAGACCCATTTTTGTTTTATTTACAACCTCATTGTGTGTAAACAAATTTTTTATTTTTATTTTTATGCTCCCATCATGGGACTTTGGAGGGCCTATGTGCCTTTAATGTATTTCATGGTTTTTTTCTTGTGGCTTGCATGTCATATCTATGTTATAGGGGTCTACGTGCCTTGGTACTATCGACATTCCTCCGCATAAGTTTGGGATTTTCACTTGTAGGATTTCATTCCATACAATGCATTGATGATGAAAAATTTATATGCATACACACACTTGTGTGCTTAAAAATTGTAATATTTATTCACCATAATAAGAAATACATGTTTTTTCTCTAGGAAAAAAAACAAGAGAAGACTAGAACCTATAAGAATATGGTGAGTAAAATCAAGGAGACATTACTACATGTTTATTACCAAAAAAATTGTGTAAGAAAATATATAAATTAAGGTAGACATAGATAATTGTTTGGGTCTACAATTACGAAACTTTCAAATTATCACTTAGTTCGGGAATTAAAGAACCAAAATATCTAAGAGTAGTGAGATTTGTGAATCGATTAAAATATTACATAGTAAATCATATGAAGACACATTTATTTTGGAAATTTGATGAATCCTATCAAATTTCCCTGGATATGGATGAGAATATTGGTATAAAATACAAGAGAAATTTCGTGGAAAATGACCCAAAGGAAATGGAAGAGCAAGTATGACTAGAGGTAATTAAAAGGAAAACAAATCCACAAGAAGTAAAGGAAATAAAGGGGGAAATGACACTAGAAGAGACAGAGGATTCAAAAGCGTACATTATTATCTTCTATGGATGTGGAGTAGAGGGGCATAAGACATCTAGATGTATATAAAATAATAATGCAAGAAGAAAAGGTGAAGCCCAAAAACAGGTCACACAAGTAGGTGAGGAAACCACTATATGTGAAATATAATTTTCCTCCACTAGAAACAAGTTGAAAGTTTGATTTTCCAAATGGCTTTGCTTAAACCTAAAATGAAAATAGCATAAGAACCTAAGTAGAGAAGGGAGGTTTTCAAGGCTAAATGTAAGGTTTAGGGAAAATGTTTTAATATGGTCATAGATGGTGGAAGAAGAAAAAAGTCGATATCCACAAAATTCATAGAGAAGTTGAAGTTGAAATGCATTACCCATCCCAATCCATAGTTAGTTTCATGGTTACAAATGGGATAACAAGTGACCGTGATGGATCCATGATTATTGGTTTTTTATATTATAATATTCTATGAGTAGGTCTTACATGATGTGATAGAGATGGATGAAGTCCATGTACTACACAAAAGTCCATGGTTGTTTCATAGGAATTTTTTCCACGATGATAGGTAGAATAATTCTAAAATAATCAAGGATGGACATTGACACAAGTTGGAGATTATGCTAGAAAGTATGATGAAAACACCATGAATCAATAGCAATCAAGATGTGGGTAGTATTAGAAATTGAATTTTGTTATGTTTAGCTAAGGATTTTTTGAAGGAAAAAAATAAGGCTCATTTCTTATTGGCCATAATTCCAAAACAACTCCAAGAAGGTGGGAAAAGGAACTCTACACCACTGGAGATTCAACCTTTGTTGAAGGAATTGAAGGATATTTATGGATTATTTTCCAGAATTATTACCTCACATGTGAACTATATCATGCCAAATTGAATTGATACCAAGGTCAAGTCTTTCTAATAAAGCCACCTATCAAATGAATCGAAAAGAGAGTGAAGAATTGAATAGGAAGTTACAAGAATTGCTTGAAAATGGGTCGATCTTAGAGAGTTCGAGTCCCTATTCTATACCAACAATATTAGCACCAAATAAAGGAGGTGAATGGTGAAAGTGTACATATTCACAGGCTATTATTAATATTATCATCGAGTATAGATTTCCCTTAACTAAGATGCCATTAGAGGAATTTTGAGGTAAAAAAATGGGCCTCATACAAAAATCTACAATCAAAATCGAATTTATAAGAACCAATAGGATTCAAGATGATTATGTCCACCATGGGGGATGATTCAAATTTTTTGGAGTAAAAAAGTAAAAAGATTAAAAAAGACAAAAAATAAAAAAACTACTCTTTCAACCCATATTTTCAACTAATTATCTCCTGGAGATTTTACTCAAATTTCGAGTAGAGGAACTTGTTGGATGCATAATTTAATTCCTCATACAAGGATTACTCATTTTTCATACATGTGATGGACCCTGTTACACGAAAAATGAGAAATACTTGAAAAAATAGTATTGCAATCACATTTTTCATGTATTTTTCATTTTTCGTGTACTAGGGTCAATCAAAAGTATGCAAATGGGTACTCCTTGGATGAGGAATTAAATTCTACATCCAATGAGTGCTCCTCCTCGAAATTTGAGTGAAATCGTAGAGAGATAAGTTGAAAATACGAGTTGAAATAGTAGTTTTTTCTTTTTTCCCTCTAAAATTTGATGATGTAATCTAATCTTATTTCATTATTTCCACTTTATTTTATAATATTCCTTATGATGCCCATTTTATACCTCAAAATTTCTCTAATAATTACCTCATGGATTGTTTGAGTAGGGCCAAGTACTTTTCAAAGATTGATTTGAAGAGTGGATATCATCATATTCAAATAACAGAATGTGATGAATGGAATAAATAATTCATGGCAAAGGGTGGATTTTTTTAATGGTTGATTAGGGCCATTTGGATTAACCAATGTTCCTAGCACATTCATGAGATTTATGAATGAAGTCTTGAAACCATTTTTGGAGAACTTCGTTGTACCTGGATGACATTATGATATTCAAAAATACCAAGGAACAACACCTAGTGAGATGTGAGAAAGGTGTTGCATCAACTAAGGGAAGAGAAATTATTGATAAATTTAAAAAGGTCCATGTTTATGAAGGAAGTGTTAGTGTACTTGGGATTTTAAATCTCCAGGGAAAGCTTGAATATGGATCCCGAAAAGGTAAAGGCTATTTTGAATTAGTCAAAATCTATGTGTACCTTTGATGTGAGAATATTTCATGGTTTAACAAGCTTTTATAGGAAAGTTATCAAAAATTTTGGTTATAATTGTGCACCACTTACAAAATGTATGAATAAAGGACTTTCCCAATGCACAGTAGGAGCCATGAAATCATTTTAGAACTTAAAGAATAAGATAATTTAATAACCAGTTTTGGCACTTCCAGATTTTGCTATGGTGTTTCAAGTGGACTTTGATGTGAGGGTTTTAGTAATTGGGGCGGATATGAGTCAAGAATGTATATCAAATTATCCTTTATTCATAATTTGAATGATTCCAAGAAGAATTACTTCATTTATGATCAATTTTTATTTTTTATTGTACAATATTTGGTGACTTTACATGCTTCCCACAAAGTTTTTCTTATTCATTAAGGCACTACAATACATCAACAATCAAGGGAAGATTAGCAAGAAGTATTCCAAATGTATATAACTTATCCAAAGTTATAGTTTTTTTTTGAAACAAAAGTCTATAAAATCAATTAAGGTTGAAAATGAATCAATTCAAAGGATAATTATATTGAATACTTTGTTAATTGAAGTTGTGGGATTGGAATGTATGGAGTTGTATGAAGAGGATGCATATGTTGTTGAGGCCTGGAATTCTTTCACGACACCTTGGATTATTGATAGAACTTCATATTTGGATTTCCACATCCAATAGGGATTCTTATTTAAGATTTTTTTTTTCAATCCACATAGCTCGCTACACCTAAATATTATGAGAGAACTACATAGTGGAGGTTTGGGCGAACATTTTTATGTTGAAAATACCACAACATTTGTGAAGGAGAGATACTTTAGGCCTAATATCAACAAGGATGTTTAGAAATTTGTTAAATTTTGTAGTTTTTTTATATGGTTAAAGGAAGGATTCAAAACAAAATATTGAATACTCTAATATTGATACTAGAGAATCCTTAGGAAGATGTAACTATGGAATTTGTTTTGGGATTTAGTAGAACACAAAAAGGTCACCATTTTGTGATGGTTGTAGTATAAAATTTTTCAAAGATGTTACACTTCATACCATATAAGAAAACCAATGATGTTATTGAAGTGGACGGTTTTTTCTATGAAATTGTAAGATTACATGGATTGCTAAGGAGTAATACTTCTGACAGAGATACTATATTCCTTGAACATTTTTGGAGGATACTTTGGAAGAAATCGGGTTCCAAGTTTTTATATAGTTCTACATATAATCCATAAACTTATAGATAAATTGAGGTGGTAAAAAAAAGTATTAGGAATTCGCTAATAGATTTGAGTGGAGAAAAACCAAGATAACGGGATTAAAATTTTAGCATAGGCTAGATTTTATTACAATGATTTTATCCATAGATCTATTATAAAGATTCCATTTCATATCTTTTATGATAATTCACCAAAGGGAGTTTATATTTTTTTTAAGTTTCAAAATATCAAAGATTAAAGGAGTGTTGATGCAAATGAATTTTTAAAGGGCGTGAAAGAAACACATGAGTAGGTCAAACAAAAGTTGTAATAGGACAATGCCACATATAAGCAAGAGGTAGATTTGTGAAAGAGACAAAAGGATCTTGAAAAGAGATAGCTAATAGTAACAGATATGAGGAAAGAAATATTTCTCAAAGGTACATATAGTAAACTCAAGTACAACAAAAGTGGACCATGGCGAATCCTAAAGAATATTTCTAATAATGGTTATAAGTTGGAGCTACTAGAGGAATTTTTTATTTCCCCAATATTTTATTTTTTTGAATTGTATGAGTTTCATGAAAGAGAAAGGCATGAAGAATAGGTTACCCTAGATGAGTGGAAGAAACAATTTCTTATTAAGCTAGTTGAAGAACTAGAGCAAGTTCTAGCGAAAACGGTCAACAAAATGACCTGAAAAAAAAAAGGAATATTATGAGTATTGGTCAAGTTAAGGAATAAAGGTTTTGAGGATGAAATATGGGTATCTAAAGAAGATTTGGCATGACCACATGGATATTCCTCCTCTGAAATTGTTACAACCACATCCACATGAGCTAAAAGCTCATTTTTTTTCTTACCAAGGGTGTTTTATGCAAAAGAATCCTTGGAAAAAATAAATCCACATCGATTCATTTTAGTTAGTATCCTATGAAATGAAATAAGCATGTTGTGACACAATTTTTTTGTTGTCTTATTGCAACAAAATTGTTGTGACATCCTTGCGACAATGTTGTCTTACTATTAGATTACTACAACACCATTGTTGTAACACCCCTGTGGCAACATCAGCTTGTTGTTATCATACTGCAACACCATTTTCATAATGGCTCGGCTACAACATTTCCTCGCTATTACATGATACAACGCCATTGATACACCACTATTGTTGCAACACCTCCTTGTGATTATGTCTCTGCTAAATATATGTTGTTTTTATGCCAGAACTCTATTGTAATACGGTGGATCATGTCTTTCAATAATTCCATTTATCTCAATGTATTTGTAGTGAATCAATGCACTACCTATGTGAAGAAGTAATGATAAGCGGGGAAGCTAGATAAAAAACTCAATGGTTAGTTAGGAAACCAAAAGAAGAAGTGACGATTTCATAAGAATTCAAACCATTGTGGTTATTCAACATCAAAGAAATGATGATGGGACTAAGAAATAAATAAGGAAACCAAACCACTATGATGGTTCATCCCTCCAACCATGAATATTAGTTGTGAATGGGGAAGAGAATAAGTGAACAAGGAGTGACAAGAAGAGATCATAGTAGTAGAAAACTATAGGAGCTCATGAAAGTGAAATAGGGAGGAACTCTTGTGGAGAGGAAAAGATGGAGTAGAGGAGAGAAAACAATTGTTTGAGACTAGTGTGAAAAAAATAGTGCATATTCTAAGGAACATAAGAGAATAGATTTGTACTCTAATCTATAAGATAAATCTTGCTATGTATGTGAATAAGAATAAATTTTTTTATTGTCTCTTGTCTTGTCTCCTATGAATTATTTATTTATTTCCTCATTCATGTGTGTTAGTTTTAATTTTTTGTTGCGCTAGAATATAAGTAGTTTTGCATTTTTTGGCTAGAGAGTGGATTCCTAGAGGTTATGTACACATCCACTCTTCATCTCTATGTCAATTCATATAAAGGCTTCATCTCTTCATCATTTTTTATAAAAATATAATTACAAATGTTCCAGGTATTTTATCCCTTCTACTTTTTCATTTCCATATATGAACCATTAGCATAATTAAATACAATTACAATATCCATGTGGAATTAAAGCTATACTTGGTATGTTGTCTCTTCTTTAGACTGATTTTTATAGATGTCATTACGATCCCAATTTACATACCAATGAAGTGGATAACCATCTCATAATACTTTTTATTTATGCTTATGACCTCATCCTCATTTGTAGTGACCCGAAACTTTTAAGCCATATGAAATCCATGTTGATCAGCGGTTTTCATTGATGTCAACCCAAGCAGCACCAGGGGATAACCCAATATTGCATAGGAATTTTGACCTACCAAATTAATATATTCTGGTTCAATAATGATTTTGATGGTTTCTACTTGTCGAGATGTTTCCGTTGATATATGGCATGCCATGTAATTCTTCACGGTTTGAGAGATATTCATGTTTGAAGTTTGTACCCCCAGTTAGTGGGCTAAAACCCCATGGGGTTGGGGCATGGGTCATTGAAAAGTCATAATTAATATTTTTTAAGCTCCTAAAATCCCTCCCACGTTCACTTGTTGAAGCCCCTCTCATCTTAAGCATTTATATAAATTGTGATCTTCATTTCCTCCTTAGGCAAGGGATTTCGCCATATGAAACAGGTCATCGTGGCATTTTCGCTCTAACTATTTTTCTACGAAGGTTCAAAAGCTGAAATTTTTATGAGGTGAAAAAGAAATCCTGAGGAAGCTTCTGTAACAATTTTAGATCAAGTTGCATAATATTTTTGCAGATATGATCTGTGGAAGTCAGGGTTTTTGCAGGCTCCTGAAATTCATCTCAAAGAAGTGACCTTGGTAAAATAGTCATAACTCTCTCTCTGAGTATTGGATTGGAATTCCGTAAAAAGTGACAGATAGTGCACGCTATACAAATGCGCTCTGTTGAAATAGTCCATAATTAGGGCATTGTGAGAGATTGGGTATAACTCTCTCTTGAAGAATCCAAATTGGGGCAAACCTATGGCATTGGAAAGAAGACTGATAGGACTACTACAAGACCAAAAATCAGATATTTAGGATTTGAAATAACATAGATACACCAGATTCAGTATCGAGCTCCTAGAAGGCAAGAAAAAGCTAGATCATGTGTTGTCAAGGGTTGCAAAGGACTAGAATGTCTACGGCAGAAAAGAAAAGCAAGGTGAAGCAGAGGGTAGCATGACAACAGCAGCAACCAAGGTGCATAACAGCAGCAAGAAGTTCATCATATGAAGTCTTCAAGTGGGCAGCACCGCATACAATCATTGTAAAGGTATATTTGTACTAAGTCATTGTAAATACATTATTGTAAAAATTGTACTAGTGTCTATCTGCCAAGGGTTGAAGAGGCAGTGTTGGGAGGTCTAGGATCATCATTAGGTGGTTGTGTCAAAGTTGGGGTTATTGTCTAGTATATCTTCTTCTTATACATCATTCTATATCATTGTAAAGTGGACCATTTCCCCTGGTACGGGAGTCTATTCTTCTTTTATTCTTCTATAGGGTGGTAGGGTGGTGGTAGGGTGAGTTGTAGCTCATTGGGTGTTGGGGCATCCATTTAGTTGAATACTGAAGAATATCGGGCGTTGGAGCGTCCATCCAGTGGGAGCTAGAGAAGAATGCTTTTCTAGATTCTAGGAAGTTGAAGCTTTATTTTCAATTGCAGTTGAATATTAAAGAATTATTAGAAAATAATTAGGTGGTTTTTGTCCCAGAGTGGGTTTCCACCTTAAAAAATGTGTGCATTTATGTTCCTCTTGTTTGCTGCTATCATTGTACAAACAATGATAGTAATTGAAGATTAACTAATGCTCTAATTGAAAGGAATATTGATTCAACCCCCCTCTCAGTATTTCCAACAATCCAATCTTATGAAGAATTTTGAAATGATAGACTTAAGACATTTGCATTATTCTCTTGGCCTTGAAGTATTTCAATCCAAGGAAGGAATTTCATTTTCTTATTTTAAGAAATCATGTAACCTTATTTATTTTTTTCACATGGAATATTATAAATCAACCCTATTTCCCTTACATTCTAGAGTTATAATTGATCCCACATGTAATACATATAAACTTCATGCCACTTTGTACCACCAATTAGTGGTTGGCCTGTGTATTTGACTCATACCCTTACTAATATTTCCTTTGTTAATAGTCTTGTTTCCTAGTATATGAAAATACCTCATGTGAGTCGTTAGAAAGAAACAAAGAGGATAATTTGGTATATCCAACATATATTTTAGATAAGGATACATCACTATTCAAAATGGACTCCTTTGGTGGTTTGTTTCACAAATTTTGATTGGTACAACAACACTAGTGATCAAATTTCTTACTATAAATTATGTTTTTAGTCTTGGCTCATGTTACCCACCAAAATGTGTGTAACCCCATACGAGAATTTTTTTTACTTCTTTGGAAAACCAACTAGTTATCAGCCCTAGATTTCACACTAGATGGTTTTATGTTAGTATCCTCCACCATTTGCATCATAAAACACCTCTCTCCATATGCCATTCCTCTTGAAGGAAGGCGGGTCATCATTCAGAAAATATTTTAACCATATTAAAATTATGTGCTTTCACTTAATGTTTCATGAATTATAACATGGATTAAGGGTTGATCTCGATGATTAATAATCTTTACTATAAACCTATTCTTTCACTTTAACAGGGAGATTATCTTTTAACCCTATGTAATAACCCAAAATAGAAAAAAACAATAATACAAAACACAATAGTTGGAAACTACAACAATGAAAAAATAAAATAAATACACCATAAAAATAGACAAAACAACTGAGTCATTTTATTAATATGGAGGTAGAATAAAATGTACAACAGTGCTCAAAATAGAAACACTCAAGCCAACTGAGAAGGCTAGAATGACCTTGAAGTCCTCCCAATGAATGCACTACATAATTGATGATATACTGGAGGCCATACTGCGCTGCCCCTTCTACAAATGCTAGAAATATAACTATTTTCTGAAAGGGAATGCATATATCAGGTTTTTCTGGATCTTAGATGATGTCAGGATTTCAAATCCAGACTCGATGATGAAAACCCAAAATAACCCATAAAGGATTTCCAAATTGGACAACCTTGGAAAATCACCCTCCTACGGCTTGCAATATACGACTATTGGGTATGCAGATCTACTGCATGAACTAAAGATAAGATGGCTGAAATGATACAAAATCATCTCAATGAATGAAGGGTTGATCCCTCCTCCTAATCTCCAAGCTAGAAGCTTGAGATCTAGCTCCTCGTTCCTCCTCTCAAGTTGCAGTTGCTGAATACACAAATGCTAGAATGGACTGCACTATCAGGGAGGTTGAAGCTATATCCTGATGCTAGATGATGCAATTCTGCTAAAAAATAATGGGAATAATATCTCCAAAGTGAGGGGATGATCCCTCACAAGATTCCAAGCTAAAATACTTGGAACTTCCTTCCTCCACTGGATCTACAAGACTGGATTGTGTAATTCCTAAAGGAACTACTACTGCATGGAGGTGTAGAATTTTGGCCTGATGCCAGATTTCACAATGCTACTCCTGGAAGACTGAAATGAAAGCTCAAGGTGAAATGATGATCCCTCCACTGTTTTCCTATATGAAATGCTAGAAACTACCTCCTCCTCTCAAACCCTCAAGCAGGAATGCGTAATTTCTGAATCTGAATGTGTTGTAGAGAGGGGTTGAATGTTGCACCAATGCCTAAATATGAATGGTTGCTCAAAGAAACCTTCCCATAGTAGGCGCTCGAAGTCCCCCATGGGTAAGGGTGGGATTCCTGCTCAGGAACACCTATGTGCTAAACAACACTACAGACTTAGCTAAACAGCTAAAGCATGCAAAGAAATGTCAAATGAAAAATCAATATCTAAAATCCAAATCTGAAATCTAAGTTCTATGGCTACCTTCACCTTCCTTTTATGCTTTGTGATCCTCCCCTAGCCTTAGCCCACCTCATTATTGTGTTGTACATGTGGCCACTAACCTCCATGAAGACTAAGTTGTCTCTCCATGATCTCCATCATCCCTTAATTTAATCTCCACTCTCTCCATCATGTGTGCATTTAATGCACCACTTTCTCCATCACTTCATCATTATTGATCTATGATCTTACTTTTATTCCTCCATGATCTTACTTTGATTCCTCCACTATCTCCATGATCTTCCTCATTGATGAACCCTAATCTCCACTCTTCCTTTATTAATAAGCTTCTCCACTACTCCATACTTCTTATATACTATCTAACTAACCCACATTCACACAAAAAAATGGATTTTATTCATCTATGTGGTTTATGGGTCCCCCCACCCTCTTAATTAATTAATTAATTAATAAAAGTAAGAACTCTAATATTCCAATAATATGATGGAAAATTTGGAATATTACAGTCCTCCTCGCCAAAATGTTGCTTTTCCTCAAGCAACTACAAAACAACAATATGTCTCCCTCCAAATGGCATCCTCATATGGAAGGTATCCCCATCCGCTCCAATGTGTTATGAAGGCCCAGCTCCACAGATGCCTCTCTATAATGACTAGAATGGCTTCCAACTATGTATTTATATGCCTATCCTCATCAATGAATCTCCAAGTGGCAACCATCTGCTATCCAAGAACCTCCTCTCTGCATGAGATATATGAAATGGAGTGGTTTCTTCCCCAAGTGGAAAGTCCCAACTTATAAACTATCTCTCCAATCCATGCTACATAGAGTATATTGTGTCTCTCCATGCTCTCATCTTTGGCCCTGTTGGCCTTGCTTTCTCCAAGCATCATCTCAACTTTGTGAAAAATAGGAAATAGAGATGTATGGGTGGACATGTAAAATGTTGGACCATACTCTCCCAATAGAAACCACCGCAGTAATGCCTCTTGCTGCCATATCACACCATCATCAGACCAAGTGTTGTAGTCATACTCTCTCAAGATAAGCCACCGCAGCAATGCCTCTTGCTATCACCCCACCTCATCATCATACCAAGTATGTTGGCCATACTCTCCTAATAGAAGCCAATGCAGTAAGGCCTCTTGTTGCCATCCTCCATCATCTTCATGAAAGGTAGGGGAGAATGTCAGACCATATTCTCCCAAGCGTAACCAAAGCAACAATGATTCTTGTTGCCACCTCACATCATCATAATGTAGATCATGGAGCAAAAAAATACTAATTGACATGTAGAATGTCTCATCAGACCAGCATAACCAAGCTCCCTGCTGCCATATCATGTGATTACCATGCAATGTCGCAAATAATAACACGTAAATTGACATAGGATATGTCATGTGATGGCCAAACTCTCTCAACAATAATTAGCTTAGCCATGCCTCCTGTTGCTACATCACACTAGTATTATGCAAGACATGGGTCATACAAATGTGATATGTTGAGTAGTAACCATACTCACCCAAAAGCAAATAGCGCAGCCATGCTTCTTGCTACCTTATATCATAGATATAAAAGTAGCCTTTCAACCACTTACTCATCATCCTCACCCATCCGTCCAACTATGGGTGATGACTTCTATCATGCTCCAACTCGGTATCCACCCAATGGAGAATATCCGACGATAATATTTGCACTCCATGATATGTTGAAGTGAAACCTCCTAGAGGTATCTCCATGAGATCCTCTCATCGATGGACTGATAGAACCCATGAGGTTCTGAATATGTTGTAGATAGAAACTACTCTTTGACCTGTGAGATGCTCATCAAGAAAGCTCCATCCCGATAATGGACAATGTTATCCATCACAAGATGTCTACCCTCTATAATATATCTCGCCAATGCTTCATAAGTGAAGCGAACATCGAAATTCTCCAAGAATAATTGGGCCCCCAACTCATCACTGCTTCTCAGTGATAGCGCTGCTAACTCCATGATGGTCCATCTGTTGTCTCATGGCCATACAAAATGTTGAACTCATAGTCATGCATTGTACATATTAGGACTAGGCTCATCCTATCCTTTGAAACTCTACACTCCATCACAAGGTGTGGTGTGCAGCTCAACAATGAAAAACTGGGATGGCTATATAGCTCCTCCTTGAAAAATTCAAGATTCCTTTGCGTAGTGATAGTTTGATGCTCCAAATTAGCAAAGTGCTCTAATCCTTGGTCATGCAATTTCCCTGATAGCATGTCCCCAAAAATCTCAATCTGAGGTGCTAAAATAACATGGGATGGAAGTGTTTGCAAACCTTGGATTAGCTAATACTTGGGAACATCTTGCAAAGCTACAAGATTTCCTCCAACCAGGGAAATGGCTTCTCCAACTGTTGGTGATGGTGATGGTTTATCCTCTATTGCTGCACCAGTGCTGGAATCTATATCCTCCTCCTCATGCATCTCCTAAATCATGCACGGGACTCTCAATTTCAAGTGCTCAAGACCATCTTGAAAAGATGCAAGTGCTCTTTCTCCTAATGCAAGTACTTCTACAGATACTGGTGGTGGTAGTTTCTCCTTTTCTGGAGTGATAGTGCTGACATCTTCCCTTTGCTCCTCATATACTTTCTCATCAATGATGGGAAATGTCTCTATGGAAAGTGTATTTGGTTTTCTTCTATCAAACTTCTTTACCACACTTTGAGTGAAATTTGCATAAGTAGCCACTCTTTCATATTTTATATGGTTGAACCACCAATCCTTTGCTTCACCCTCAAGGTGTAGCATTGCAATCTCAACAACCTCTCTTTCTGCTACTAGATGTAGCTGGTAGAATGCATCTAACTTATTCCTCCAAGATTTTGTTGTTCTTGTGGATGATCCATCAAATTTAGGCAAGAATAATCTATTATGTATGTGCTTTCTTCATCAATTGTTGTTGCAAAATATTTGTTCTTATTTGATCTGGAAAAAATGTTGGAGAGTTAGTTTCTCCTTGAATGCTCTGATTGAGATTTGTACTCTGCAAGACAATCACTTAGAGTCTCATGTTATTATTATCCTCCATTTCCATGCCATTCACCTTCCTCTACAAAGAAAGTAGACATAGTAGATTTTTGTGGAGCTCTCTGCATTGTTGGTTGTTTATTTTATTGATAGGAAGTGCTTGGACCTTCCTCATTCTAAAATCTTCTTGAGGTCTCTTTTGGCCTCTCTCTTCTCATTTATTTGACCTCCTTGGAGATATCCTTCATACATCTGAAAAGAAGTGTCGAAAAACTTAATCCTTCTGCCATTATAGATCTCTACTTTATGCTTCTTCTTCTAATGTCATGAAATGTATTGCCCACGAGCTGAGTGAAATATCATGCTCTAATACCACTATAATATCCCAAATGGGAAAAGACAGTAATACACAACACAATAGCTGTAAACTGTAGCAATGAACAAATAACCTAAATACACCATAAAAATAGTAGAAAAACTGAGTCATTTTATTAATATGGAGTTGGAATACAATGTAAAATGGTGCTCAAAATAGAAACACTCAAACCAACATAGAAGGCTAGAGTGACCATGAAGTCCTCTCAATGAAGGAAATGTGTAACTGATGATCTGTTGGAGGCCATACTGCATTGTCCCTTCTGAAAATGTTGGAAATATAACTGATGGCTGAAAGTAAATGCATATATCCGGTTGGTCTGAATCTCAGATGATGTCAGGATTTCAGATCTGGGCTCTATGATGAAAACCCAAAATAACCCAGAAAGGATTTCCAGATTGGACATCCTTGGAAAATCACCCTCCTAGGGATTGCAATATAAAACTACTGGGTATGCAGATCTACTACACAAACTAAATATAATATGGGTGAAATGATGCACAATCAGCTCAATGCATGAAGGGTTGATCCCTCCTCCTGATCTCCAAGATATAAGCTTGAGATCTAGCTCCTCCTTCCTCCTCTCAAGTTTCAAATGTTGAATACATAACTGCTAGAATGGAAAGTGTTGTCAGGGAGGCTGAAGCTATAGCCCGATGCTAGATGATGCAATGCTGCACAAGAATGATGGGAATAATCTCTCCAAAGTGAGGGGGTGATCCCTCACAGGGTTCGAAGCTAAAATACTTGGAATTTCCTTCCTCCGCTAGATCTACGAGACTGGATTGCACAATTCCTGAATGAACTGTTATTGCATGGAGGTTTAGAATGTTGGCCTAATGTCAGATGTTACAATTCTGCTCTTGGAATACTAAACTAAAATCTCAAGGTGAAAGGATGATCCCTCCACCGGTTTCCTAACTGAAATGCTAGAAACTACCTCTTCCTCTCAAACCCTGAAGCAAGAATGCGTAATTCCTAAATCTAAATGTGCTATAGAGAGGGGCTAAATGTGTGGCACCAATGCTTGATGATGAATGGCTGCTCAAAGAAACCTTCCCAGAGTAGGCACTCGAAGTCCCCCATGGTTAAGGTTGGGATTCCTTCTCGGGAACACCTGTGTGCTAAACAACACTACATACTTAGCTAAATAGTTGAAGCGTGCAAAGAAATGTCAAATGACAAATCAAGATCTAAAATCCAAATCTGAAATTTGAGTTCTATGGCTGCCTTCACCTTCATTTTATTCTTTTTGATCCTCCCCTAGCCTTGGCCCACCTCATTACTACGTTGCACATGTGGTCACTAGCATCCATGAAGACTGCGCTATCTCTCCATGATCTCCATCATCTCTGCATTTAATCTCCACCCTCTCCATCATGTGAACATTTAATGCACCACTTCCTCCATCACTTCATCATTATTTCTTTACGATCTTACTTTTATTCCTCCATGATCTTACTTTGACTCCTCCACTATCTCCATGATCTTCCTCATTAATGATCCCTGATCTCCACTCTTCCGTTATTAATAAGATTCTTCACTAATCCATACTACTGATCTACTATCTAAATAACCCACATTCACACAACAAAAGTGGATTTTATTCATCTATGGGGTTTATGGGTCCCTCCACTCTCTTATTTACTTAATTAATTAAGAAAATGAAGAACTTAAATATTCCAATAATCTAATGGAAAAATTGGAATATTACACCCTAGTCTCGTGGGACCTCCTTTGAGGCTTTAGGGTTATAGGAGGGGAAATACTTGGGATACTTGGATTAAGTATCATGTCCCTTATATTCCATACTTATACCACTTCCCATCATTCCCCATATTTCATCTCAATTATTCAAATTTTTGGTCATTGGTTCATTGGGGATGGCACCCTCTTATCCTCATCCTTGAGTATAGGTTGGAAAATTTTCCCCAGAGGTTGATGCAACTAAAATAATGTTAAAATCATATAATGGCTACATTGAAAGAAAAATAAATTTAAAATACAAAATATGGCCCTGAAAAAAATAGCATTCAAGAATAATATTAGCATTAGCTCTACTCTCCTCATTAATCATCACGTAGTACCTTAAGCACTTGATGCTCCATAACATAATAAAGGAACTATTACATGTCCCAACCATTATGCAAAAGAATTCGACTCCTCTCATTAAGGGGTGAATAAATTATAAGTCATTAAAAGCAATTTTTGGCTCTTAGGCTATGCTCCCATTCAAAGCATTATCAAAAACAAGTAAAAGGCACGCAAGATGGGGGGCGGGGGTGGGGGTATAGGCCTAAGAATGGGGTAACTTATGCCTCCGAAATTGATCCCTCATTATATCTATACACTGAGGATGATGGAACTCCATTAGTAGGTACCATGGCCATGGAACCTTACGCCGAAGTCCTTCCCCTCCATTTCCACAATTACCACAAGCATTCATGGATTGAAGGGTTGACCTAGTACCTATCACCTCCCTTTAGGGGTTGGAAAAAAAATAAGACTTACCATATATCCATTCCTAAAGGTGATATTAATTTGAAGTGTTATTATGCCCTTAACAATTAAGTATGGTCCATTGTGATGTGTATATGATCATTATCCCTAATGATTAGCGGATTTCACTTGATATTGAGATTTTTTTGTTATATGGTTCTTCACATAGTATTGGAGGCCATTTAGAGAGACTTAAATAACTCCATTCCACAAAATTCCCAAACCATTTTTCACCTTCCAAAGAGAAGTGAAAACCATTTAGATGTAGCATTCCCCTCTACGGCTGAGTGAAGTGCTAGCAACTTTGATGGTTCCATATGATGATGACACCCAAAATTATCCCTATGTGCTAATATGTTTATATCCTATTTCTTAGTGTTGAATTCACTTGATATTTTTCCCAACAAACCCATAACACCCCCAGGCTAGACCTTACAATATTCAATGGACATTGCTTGCTCCAGAGTCCAAATGGTGATGGTAATCCCTAGGATGACAAGGGAGGACTTGTAACCATTATTGGATACCCAAAACTAATATATATATATATATATCACCATGTCACCCATATAGCCTTTGAGAGGGTGACATAGGGCACCCAAAGCATGGTTTTTAGACATGGATGAACTTTGTGTAATTTCTTGAGGCTTCCCCTCAATATTTGGATTTGGTTATGATGGTGGAGAATATCCTTGTCCCACTCCACACCTTTTTGTGGAATTTATTTCTCATAAAGGAGATGAACATCATTATTTTAAATGATATCAACCCACACATGTGGGAACACAACATTATTTTATTGTTTTGAGGTATGAGGTTGGCTTCTAACCACTTGTCTTATCAAACACTGAAAATTAAAACTTATTTTGGGCATTGTGGGCTTATTATTTTATAAAAGTGAAGGGACATACCTTAAATAAATAGAGGATCCATCCACTTCTTCATTTGATCATCACATGTTCCAATTTGGCCTACTTAGAGAGAGTGAAATTTTCCTTTGTCTATTTTGCTACTTGGAAAACTATGATATTTGTAGAGCATATTTATATTGGAGATTTATTTTTTCATTAGAGACATGTTGTTGGGAGTCAAAGAAGGTTTTCATAGTGGAATTTTTAATTTTATTGTTGATTTTTCTATATTATGCATTTGAATGACTTTATTCTATGGTTTCTAAACATTCCATGACTAAATGCATATTGTTTATTCAAAATATTGGTGAAATTTTACATGTTAAAATCAATATTCATTGAAACCTATAGAGGAAATCCTGGGGTGCATCTTCTATATTTAATTTCTCCCCTCACAAAAAAATAGCTATGGTTTTATGAGAAGAAAATTATCCCCCCCACCTCCCATACTCCAATCAATTTTCATCTTCCTTTAAAATTTTCCCTAAATATCCGTTAGCCCAAGAAGGATTAGACATTGAATAGAGTTATGTTGATAAAAAACTATAAAAACCTAAATATTTTCCTTTTCTTACATCTCCTAGGATTTTTAAGGCAAGTTGTTAGGGATTTTCTAGGGGTGATTTCTCATAGAGTTGAGTTATGGTGGATTCTTGTGGATGAAACTCCAACACTACAAGGAAAATACCCTCTAAAGAAAGTTATAAAGGAGGTTTTTAGTGTTATAAAATTGGCCAAAATTGTCAAAAAAACATTTGCTACAACATCCGTTTATGGTTACGGAGGTTTTGGCAAAGCTTTTAATGGAAATTCAACACAACTAAAAACAATGGGTGGCCGGAGGTTATTACGGATGTTTTTTTTTCATCGGTGTGCTACTCTAGCTTTAACACACTGATGCATACATGTAGAAGGCGCCCCGGGGCAGTCGAAGGAGAATGCACTGGGCTGTTAAGGTATAAAACCACACCGGGCATAGTGTTGGTGATACAACGCACGGGGTCGTTCTAATTGGTATTAGGATTTGTGTGGTGCCCATAGGTCATATCAACGCACTGGTGCGTAGACTTATAGAAACACACCGATGCGTAGTGTCATAGAGAGGCACCGAGATTTATAATTGGTATTGGTTTTCGTGCAGTGCCCATAGGTTGTACAAATGCACCGGTGCTTATAGACACATAAACTCCCCGGTGCGCAATATCACACAAATGCACCAATATTTATAATTGGTATCGGTATCGTGTGGTGCCCATAGATCATACAATGGCACCGATGCACATAGACACATAAATGCACTAGTGTGTCGTATCGCACAAACGCACCGATATTTTTAATTGGTTTTGGTGCTTATTTGGTGCCCATAGGTCATAAAAACGCATCGGCGTGCTTCTTAATACAAATGCACTGGTGTACAGTTACTGACACACACCGGTTTTCATTTTGTATTTTTTAGAAACATCGACCTGTGACAGTGAAATTATTGTGATTGTTTTAAATTCATTATTCATCAAAAGTCGACACATCTTATAACAATATTCATATTAATTAATTTTTTATTAATGCATTTGAATGTGATGTTTGGATTAATTTGTTATATCATATCATAATTATTGGGGTTTTTTAAAATTCATTATTCATCAAAAGTAGACACATATATATCTTATAACAATATTCATATGAATTAAATTTTTATTATTGCATTTGAGAATGACAATGGAGAACACAATAGTGACAATGGAGAATGCAATAGATTAAATTAAAACATATTTTTATGATATATAATATACATGAATAAGACAGTCTTTATCATACAAAATGGGACATTTATTGGTATCCCTTTGTCTTTCAATTGGGACACTATGTCCATTACATTAAACAAAATGTTTGATTTCACAAACATATTTCAAAAAATACAACGTCTTGCTTTGATATCCAAACATAGTGATCATCATTCTTCCCTTGAACTAATGTCACTACTAGAGCTACTTCCATGACTTGGGTTATTTTCAGGAATGTTTTGTTCACGGTGTTGATTGTTTTCTTCTTCTTCACCTTCCATTTACAAACATAAAAATAAACTTAAATGAGTTTATATACATTGGTGAGAATAATGAAAATTTCAATATTAAATAATATACATCAATGTAAATCGAAAGAAAAATGACGTACCATAGCAACAATTGACTCATAAACTATACACATTATTTAAAAACCATGTACCATGCCATCTTCAAAATTTCATCTATTGGCACAGTACCATACTTTGTTTCCTGCAAGTTTTATACCCCATAACAAATCATATATTTAAAATAAAAGATGTTTTTGTTCTATTAATTATAGACGGAGCTAAGTCAAACAAGATCGATAAATGCTTACAAATTCCACAATTAATTTTTGATATGCCAACATATACTCACAACCCATATTTAAGCCAATTTCAATCAATTTGTTTGATGTTTCTTCTTTGTATGTTAGCACCTATTTGAAGACATTCAATGATGATTTTTGTAAAACAACTTAAAAAATACAAAAATGAAATCTAGTGAAGTTGTTATAAGGAAGTAAAAATTACTCACAAACTTAGATATCAACCCTTTTCTTCCTTGTCATCCTGTTTTATGTGTTGAATGGGTTCCATTTTCTTTTCTTTTTTGCAAGAAAATTCTTGAGAATTAATATTTAATATTAAATTGTTTATTTATTGTACCTAATGATCGAAAAATTCAATGATTACATATTACATTTGAAGCACATTGTTGTTGAGATGGCTCCTCCTGCGATGCAATTTTGTCCATTTCTTTGATCATCTCCTTCTACACCTTTTTGGACATTCCTACTGGCATATTTCTGATATCAGCTCGTTCATCTTTTGAGATTTTCGTAATCTTCTTGAAAATGTAACATGACAATAAAATATTTAATTTTTATATTGATATCTGAAAAGTAATTATAACAAAAGTGATATTTATAAATAATTCTAGACAAACATTTAAAGGAATATTACTTTTTCTTTCCTTCTTTTTTGTTGTTGTACGTTTTTGCTATTAAAAGTCTGACATGTCTCATTGACCAATTCTCTGGAAACTCTTCCTGTAGTTTAGATAAAATTTGGTTCTTGGAATCATTGGATTTATTTTTGTATTATAAGTGGAAAGAACGTCTATACATTCGTTCCACTAGATCCCTCAAACTTTTGTAAAAATTTTTCCCCCTTTCGTTACCTTCCAGCACCACTCCAGATGAGCTAAGGAGAAATTAATTTTCATTTTCATGTTCTATTTTTTTTCTTTTCTTAGAACAACATTCCTTTTATGAGTTGTTGGTCCATGTATAACATTAAACAAATGTGAATTAATAGACTGTTTGACACATGTTATCTAAAAATTTTAAGTATATTATTAATGATAATTAAAAAAAGAAACTCATATTGGATCGATAGAATTTTTTCATTCACCTATTCATCCTTTTGCAATTTTTCCATCAAGATTTTACGCTCTTCTGGTCCTAGATCAGAAACAATCTTATCGAGCTTCGTCATTTTGTGGCTTTGCATGATACACAGTAAACAATACATATTAGTTAAACTTACATATAGTTCAAAAATAATATTTTTTATAAAGAATTTACAAAGAACTTGCCTTTTTTGCTTTTCTTGATGTGTTATCAGTATTTTTGTTACTTGATCTCTTGTCAGTCATTTCTTTATCAATCTGAAACATGTACCATATCATTCATTAATATATTTATAAAGAAATTGTCAACTTTTCAGGTAAAAAATAAATCTCAAGACACTGGTATGCCTTTCTTGATGTAGGCACCGCTGCCAATGCGTCGGGGTATTACCAACGCACCACAAAATAGTATAATAGACCATATGGTGTGTGGGGTATTATGAATGCACCGCAAAAATAGTGTAATATACCATACGGTGCTATCCTCGTAACATGGAGCACCGGTGCCCTATTTCAGATATGGCACACTGATTTTAAAAAATTGTTTTCAAAATTTTTATTACACAGTACTTGCATAATGCGCTTTATAATATAGTGCACCCATGTGCTAGGTTACGCAGGGCACACCAATAAAAAAAAAATCCATTTTTTCCAAAAATTCACGCAATGGCCAAATGGATTGGGATCCGAATATGCAAGTCAGCCCATGGGTTGGATGTCAATCTAAAATGAAAAGCCCTAATTCTGAAATCACAAAAACAGGGAGAAGAAAGGGATAAACAAAAAAATGAAGGGTTTAGGGTAAAAATAGATAAAAATGCAGAAAAAGTAGAAAGACTTTATAAAAAAGTAAAAAAATAATCAAATTTAATCACGAGATGGTTTGAAATTATATGATACATGGTTTGAATCACCAGAGATTCGGTTTCTGATTGTCTGAATACTTATGTTTGAACGTATTTCACTGCTCCATAGTGCCCCCGTGCTCTCTTGCTCCAGGTATGTCTCCTGCAAATATTTGGCTGAACATTTTAGCAAAAATAGTGAAATAATGAAAAGTGTTTAGTATTTAAAGAATTATTTTATGAAATTAGATTTTTGAAAATATTTTGCCGCCCATTTTTCAATTTTTCATTTTTTTTTCACTTAATGAAAATAGAGTTGCACTTTTTTTATTTGTGTTTATTCGTCATCAATACGTCACTTAATAGCATCTCACATGTGCATATTTTTGTAACACCAACACTAGTGTGGTTATATGTACAATAGCACCGATTTGTGGTTAAGGCACCGAAATTAATTTTAGGTGTGTACACCAAAATTTGGTGAGCTCCAACCACAAAAATTGAGAATTGGAATTTTGTTTGTTCTTGAGAATTAGAATTAAAATTAAAATTGAGAATTCGAATTGGATAAATTCTTGATGGAAATAACTATTCTTCCAATGCATTTTGTTTATTGAAAGAGGTCCCCACTGATTATGTGGAGAGAATGCAATGTGGGGCATGTGAAGATGCAATACTACAGGGCCCAAGTGGGAAATTGTGGCATGTGAACCTGTTATAATTGACACTTAACTATTTGCAACCAATATGTTTTAGAATATAATCTGCAGAAAGACAGATGGCCTGATAGCAATTAGTACATATAATTTGCAGAAGGGTAATTTTCTGGGAGCAATGACAATGAGTCCTTCATTTTTCATTTGTTACTTAAAGAAGACCGATTTTTTACTAGACGATGTAGTTATTACATGTGGAGGAAATGGTTTCCCATTGCAAAATAGGCTATTACATTAGTTTTTCTAATGGGAAACCGATTTGCAGTGGAAATATGGTAGCTGCAGGTATCTATGCTTTTCTTCCCACAGAAATGGTCGCTGGAATTCCATTTATAATACAAGCATACTTTTTACTGGTTTCATCCACAAGACCACAGCTCAGAAAAGTTAGAGATGCCATTCAGTTTCAATTGAAAGCTGAAGATGTGATTTTATGCGATGATAGCTTTGCCGGTAAAAGTTTATGTAAGCCAACCAAAGCTCAGACAATACTCCCAGCTACTTTTAAATGAATTCTATAGAATCTTTACCTTCATGGGACCTACCATCCTGATCAACAATGCCTATTGATATTTCTCTGTTGTCCTTAAGGGAATGAGAATCCTTCCCTTCATGGTGCCTCTTGGATTTATCAACTTCCTCGATTGGTCTTTCTCTACCATCAACTCTGCTCTCCATTTCTCCATCATGGGACCTCTTAACCCTATCACTGGCCTCAACCGAATGCTCTCTACCGGTCTCAACCTGTACTCCTTTTGTACTATGTCGAGCTTTGTAGTCGTCTGCATCCCTGTAAGCGTCTTTGTCCATCTTTCTGTTTGAATCACTCCTTTTATCTTCTATAAACTTCTCATCTGAAATTCGAACTCTAGTCCTTTCAAACCCTCATCTCCTCAGAAAAATTCTTTCCCGCAATTCGAACCCTCTGCTGCTCCAATACTGCACTTTACATAATAACCCTGTTCTAGTGCGCGTTGTTTTATGGACGCACCGGTGCGGTTTGTAAGATTGAGGTTTTTGTTTTGACGCGGTGTTTTATGAAGCACTGGTGCAGAAGAGTTGTGAAGCACCTTCCGCACCGGTGTGTCTGAGTAATAAGATGCACCGATGCATGTTATGATGATAAGCGCACTTGATTGTATAAAGTTTTTTTTTTTTGTATGTAACATCATAATAAAATAATGATAATTCTAAAGTACATGAATTTATTTGCACTATCTTCTAAGTTTTATTATGTTACAAAAATTCATATTATTATAGATTTAATTTATTACAATTATTTACAAATTTACAAATTTAAATATTTTAATAAAATAATTTCACATTAATACAATTAAAATTTTACAAATATTTTACATACAATTACAATTAAAATTACAATTACAATTACAATTACAATTTTACAATTTCACATACAATTACAGTTAGAATTTCTATTACAATTTTAATTTTACAGACAATTACATTTACAATTAAAATTTTACAATTACAATCATTTCAGAGTAATACGACTAAAATTTTACAAATATTTTACATACAATTAGAATTAGAATTAGAATTATATTTACAATTACAATTACAATTTTACAAATATTTTACATACAATTACAATTAAAAATACAATTAAAATTTTAGAATTTTACATACAATTACAATTACAATTACAATTTTATAATTTTCCATATATACAATTAAAATTACAATTACAATCATTTCACAATAAATTAAATATCACAATTACAATTAAAATTTTACATTAAATATTTTACATACAATTACACTTAAAATTACAATTACAATTACAATTACAATTAAAATTTCAATTTTAATTACAATCACGACATAATATTTAATAAATATCATGGTCATTTAATATTAAATTAATTAATAAACATGACGATCATGATAACCATCGTACAAACATCATATTTGACTAAAAAACACATTCAAACATCAAATTAACATTATATATTAACATCATCACAACACAAACATCAAATATACATCTCATGTCAAATAACTCATGCTATCACATACACATCTATATGCAAGCTGCACATTGAATGAACATATCTAACATGACCTAACAATATACACATTGTGATGATCACCAACATGTAAATTAAGTACAACTGCAACATGAATATAAAATACACGGACCATATATATATATATATATATATATATTGTTAAAAATGTACAGCTGTAATATAAATGTCATGGATCAGCTGGTGGTAGTACAACATCAATAGAAGTACTAGTGGAGGCTTGCTCAGTCAATGGTGCAACCTCGACGGTCGATGATCGAGCCTGCTCATGATCATGACTAGTACTGATGGATGGATCAGCTAGTGGTAGTACAACATCAATATAAGCAGTACTAGTGGAGGCCTACTCAGTCAATGGTGTAGCCTTGACGGTCGATGGTCAAGCCTACTCATGATCATGACTAGTAGTGATGGATGTTGCAAGCTACTGACTGGACGTGGCCGATGGTCCAGCCTCATCTCCATAATGACTACTAGATGCTAGTGGAGCCTCATGCTCATCAGGTGATCTAAAAATGGAAGTACTTGAAAATGTGTGCAAGGTATCCATTTCCATTAATTAAATGTGTGCAAAATTCTCCATGTCTTGTTGCATAAAACAAAGTGTTTTTGGTAACTATATAAAAGTTTATGTGTGAAGGCAAGTTAATTTAATTTTATGTTTAACATATTAAATCATAAATGTACAGCGAGATAACTTCAGCATAACATGACACAAATGTTTGATGAGCAGTTCACCCCTCCTGGACTACGTCTGCTGGATCAAGCCTCCCAAAATGAGCTTGTCCTCTTGTATTAAAATGCTCCAAAATGCTAATACAATTTTAAAGGTGTCTCAATAGACAAAGCTGAATGCAAATATTGATTCAGAAGATATTAAAAAGCTAAGAATGCCTTTCCAAATTCACTAAACAGTGAATAATTACAATAAACAGTGATTTCTTCAATAAGGCCCTGACGGCTATTTGAACTCCTCTGAATCTTTTTGGCCAATTTTACCTCTTCCTCACGCTTGTTCTTGGACAAAGCTTCTTGAGCTTGAAGGAGTTATTTCTCCATGTCATGCTGTCTTTGGAGAATTGTTTCCTTCTCTTCCTTCATGGCCAACAACTGTGCATGAAGCTTAACACTTTCTCTTTGATCCTGTTAGGTCTCCGTAGTTTGCAAGATTGGAAAATACAAACGCTGCAAAGCCCACATCAAAACCACTTTGGAACCTAAGGATCTAGCCATCCTAGATTCAGAGAGGGATCACTCTATATATGTGTATTTCAAAGGATATTGTCTTTAAAGCTTATGATAAGATATTAGGCTAGTTATGAAGAACAAGGTCTTTGTTTGTATGGTTGGGTAGGATAATATGAAGATGAAGGAAGTCTATATGAAGGGTGAAGGTGTGAGTAAGTGAAAGAATGGTTCAGTTGATAAGATAAGCAAGGAACTGCATCAATCCATTGGGCTATGGAGTCATAAGAGGATTTAATTTCACATCAAGTTTCAAGAGTGGTCCATGGGGCAAGTCATCTATGTCAAAGGATCTCTTTTAGTTAATTTTGTGGGATGAAACATTTAAAGTGTTTTGAAAGAAGTAAACACACAAGAAAAACAAATGACATCCTAAGATCAGGTAAGTACTTTTAAACTAGCCTGCTTTTGTCATGCACTTAATGGAGAGACACAAAAGTAACCTAAGATCAGGTAAGTACTTTTAAACTAGCCTACTTTTGATATACTTTCAAGAGAAAACATTAAAAACAAAGAATAGCTTAAGATCAAGTAAATACTTTTAACTTAGCCTACTTTCAGCATATTCTCAAAGGAAAACATTCATGATAAACATAAAAAGTAGTCTAAGATCAGGTAAGTACTTTTAAACTAGCATGCTTTCAACCTACTCTTAAGGGAACTTTTCAAAGCAACTATTGGAGAAGAAACTAGAGCACAGGGCTAACCATAAACTTCTCTAGTTAAACTTCAATTAGCAGACTTTTCAAGAACATTCAAAGACAATATCTCAAGTTGTACTCAGGAAACATGGGCTTACCAACACTTCACTGGTTATACTCTATTGAATTATCCTCAAATAAACAATCAGCAGAAAACATAGAGGATAAAGATTTATCAGTGAGATTTAGGGTACTTTTAGAAGTAAATCCTAATCTATATTTGCTATTTTTTATCAGAGAAAGTGGACATAATGAAAACACCAAGAAAATAACAATCACAGTGAGAAACACATCACCATTGACATAGACCAGGATCCCATAAATCAGCTATTGTATTTGATGTTCAAACCAGTTAAAATATTCAAGCCTAGTGGGTCTTTACAGCTTCAAACTTCTCATCTCAGCTTATGTATCTTCAATTCCTAACAGAGCTACAACATGCTTCAATAGCTATTTACATTCAACAAGTATCCAAAGACCATCCTGTATATTGTCTTCTAGAGAAGTATTTATAGAGGAAATGAGGAGGTGGAGTGAAAGAAAGGCCTATTTGTTCAATTAATGTAGATTAAGAGCTTCACGGCCTTTGAAGGGCCAAATAAAGAAGTTTTTCAAATGTTTTAACTTTGCTAATTGATTATTACATTAAATTTCATCAACTTCAGTCACTTTTGTTGACTTTGGGGGCTTTTGGTAGTCTGGCAATTAATTCTGAGTTGTCTTTGACAAATATCTCTGACTGTGCATTTACTGTGTCCTTATCTTCATAAATCATTGGTTAAGCCTTTTAATCCTTGGTCTTTTGGGCTTTAACCTTTATCTTTAATCATCACTATCTTTTGTTCTTTTGAACTGAATTAGGCTTTGGTGCCTGTAAGAATGTTCCTTTAACTGTAGGGTTAAGCTCTTAATCTTAGGCTTTTGATATTTAACCCTTTATACTGTGTATAAACCCTCAAACTGTAAAATTAAACTTTTAATCCTTTAACTCTTCATCTCACGCACCAAAACTTCTTTAATCTTTTAATCTTTAACCTCTGCCTTCATTGTTTTTCTACTTTGTTATGGATAGGAGGTTTTTAGTGTGTTGAAGGGTTTTTATTTGCTTTACCAGCATTAATGGGCACTGATAAAACAGATAAAACCATGGCAAATCCACCTTTGTGTTTCAAACCCCAAGGGTCATCAAACTGGGATTCTTCTTCCACTGATCTGGTTTTGGGGGACCTTTTAATACTTTAGGCACCTTTAAAACCCTGCAAACAAAACATCAAATGTTAAGAAACCCTACAATTTATTTCAACTGCTAACAGAGGTTAGGCAGGAGCGGAGGAGCATATGCAGAGGAGTGATATGCAGGCAGAGGAGGTTATGTGGAGAAAAATAGTGAAAACCGAGCTTAAAACTGACTTTGGCGCGAAAATGGGAAAAGTGGTTTCACGAAAAATGCGAATGGTTTTCATGTGATGATTGAGTGGTAAGCGGTTTATGTTGAATCGAACGTGATCCAATTAAAAAGGGACACTTGGCCTTTGTAAAACCGGCGGTATCGCGAAATTTTTTATTGTTAAACCTCGTATGGTGAATTCACGGGATATGTAATGTAGACCGTTGGATCTGGGGGGGAAATCCAATGGCTATGGGGGAGCACGATGGAGAGAAGTGCACGACAGGGAGAAATCAGTGGAAGCCAGGTGTCAGAGAATGATTGGATGAGCGGCTGGGTAGTGGATGGTGGGTCCAGAGGAGTTCTATTGTTGGGTTGAATGAGGGTCGTTGGTTTAAATAAATCAATGTTGGGGATTTGATTATAGGATGGATGGATGGAAGGATTCAGGCGGATGAAGGGTAGGAGGGGAGGCGTGGAAACTGTTGATCTTTATAGATCAACGGTGGGGATTGATTGATGGGGTGACAGAGCGGGGATAAAAGAAAATTAAGGAATGTGGACAAGGAAGGAATTGAACGGCGGGGGTTGAATTATCGCCGTAAAATCATATAGATATACGGCTAAGATTCGCCAGGGTTTGACAAAGGTAACGGGGGAAAATACAAGGGAAAAGACTTTTTATAAGGGGAGTGGGGACAAAAAAAAAGGTAAGAGAAGGGGCTAGATATTGGGAAAAAGGCGCAGTCTTATGGGAGAACACAAAACCGGGGCCAAGGGAAGAGGGGCTGGGAGAGAAAATTTTTAAGTGCCCGGTTGCAGGGCTGGGTCACATGAAGGAAAAAGGCCAAGGTTTTAAGCCCTGAGGGGCTTAAAGCCTGTTTGTTAATAAAAAGTGGAATAGGTGGGTTTTTAAATGTTTGTAATAGTTTTTTGGGTTTTTTCAAGTTCCGATAAGGAAAACTGGGCAATTTAAACCATAAAAAAGTAATTTTTATGGGCTCAAAAGGGATTTTGAGAAGTTTTTAAGGAAAATGAAGGATAACTGAGAGAGGACAGGGAATTTTTTCAAGGAAAATGAATGATATTGGGGAAAAAATGGGGGGAATGAAATGATAGAAATGGGGTTTTTAGGAAATAGTTTTCTTTGGGAACAACAGAATTCCTTGGTGGATTTCTGAAGGGAACAACACTTAAGGAACAACACTATTAAGGAATAACACTGTTAGGAAACAACAGACTTCAAGAATGAGTAATTTTCTATGAAAATAATCTCTTTAAGTCTCAAGACCTGTTTTTAGCCATCATTTGTTGTGACAAAATTTACTGATGGCTAATAGATCCTCAATGAGAATCTGCACCGTGTCCTTCACTCTAATGAACTCATTCTTCATGTCATCATTGAAGAATCTCATGAAGGAGGAAAATTCACTTTTAGAAGAAGTTGACATTATGTAAATGGTCAAATTAACAAAAGGAACTTCCAAAGAAAAGTTCTCAAATCTTTCCAACAAATGACAAGCTTTAAACCAAATGTCTGTAAAGACCCCTTCTTATTCAAGCACCCCTAAAACACAAACTCCAATAACTTTTGTAGCAAACACTAATAAAATGAGTTTGTTTTCCAAAGATAATCTTGAGGTACTTTGGGGTAAGGAAACATCCTACAAATCTTTTGTCATTTCCAAGACTTAGCAGCTATCTTTCAACTCAAGCAAACTCATACAAACAACCATTTTGCAACCAATAAAACAGTCAATATTTCACACTGTTGTAACACCTTTTGCACAAAAACAAATGCTCAACCTAAGCTCAACCAAGGCTCAGCCTATGCTCTGATACCATCTGATCTAAAAATTGAAGTACTTGAAAATGTGTGCAAAGTATCCATTTCCATTAATTAAATGTGTGCAAAATTCTCCATGTCTTGTTGCATAAAACAAAGTGTTTTTGGTAATTGTATAAAAGTTTATGTCTGAAGGAAAGTTAATTTAATTTGTTGTTTAACATATTAAATTAGAAATTTACAGCAAGATAACTTCAGCATAACATGACACAAATGTTTGATGAGAATTTCACCCCTTCTGCGCTACGTCTGTTGGATCAAGCCTCCCAAAATGAGCTTGTCCACTTGTATTAAGATTCTCCAAAATGATAATAAAAGTTTAAAGGTGTCTCAATATACAAATATTAATACAAATACTGATTCAGAAGACATGAAAAATCTAATAATGCCTTTCCAAATTCACTAAACAGTGAAGAATTACCATAAACAGTGATTTCTTCAATAAGGCCCTAACGGCTCTTTGAAATCCTTTGAAGCTTTTCGGGCCGTAGAAGTCCTAAAATAGATCTTAAACCTCTTCCATTAGGTTTATAATGTGGAAAATAGTTGAAAATGATCTTTGGTTCACCTCAAACAGAGAGGTACAACTCAAAATAGCTCCAACCCCAAAATGGCCCTAGTGGCCCTGAAAAACTCTCTTGAAGCTTTTCGGGCTCTGAAAGTATTAAAAAAGTTTTGAAACCTATTCCATTAGGTTCAGAAGGTGGAAAATACCTAAAAATGATCTTTGGTTCACCTTAAACAGAAAGGTACAACCCAATACAGCTCTATTACCAAAATGGCCCTGATGGCTCAAAAAGCTTCCCTGAAGCTAAAATGGCTGTAGAACACCTCTACTGCCTCCAGAACCTATCCCAATGGCTCTGTAATTCTGAAAATAGTCGAAAATTACTTTTGGTTAACCATAAATGGTTAAGCATTGCCCAAAACAACTCCAACCCCCTCTTGGCCCTGATGGCTCTCATTTCTTCTCTTAAGCAAAAGGGGCTAAAGATCAACTCTAATGGCTCTACCACCTATTCCAATGGATCCATAATCCTCTGAATACCTGAAATAAAAAAAAAAATCGTCCAAAAAGGTTCAGTAATGGAGAAATTATGGCCAAAACCATGTTTGCCCAATCTGCCCTTGAAACCCTCCACCAAATGTGGAGAAACTGGAGTTAACGTCGAAAAACATGGCACACTACTGGCATTGGTGGACTCCGCCCAAATTTGGTGGAACCGTTTATGGTTATCATAAATGTTGGTGGGGCAGGGTCACATGTGACCGCCACCCTGACCGCTGGTTTTCCCGTTTATTAAACCACTGACTAACAACAACTTTATGTTGGGCTGGACACATGGCCCGCAATAAATGTTATTTTTAAAATGTCATATATATAAACCCGCCAGAGTGTTTGCGCATGGTTTTCAGTGGACGGTGCTATGGGTTCGGGATAGCCGCTTTATTTTTCCGCCAATCAAATGTTTAAAACTTAAATAAACCACGCGCCCTTTACGTGTTAAGTTCTAACATGTAGCCCACATGGTCGGGCCTTTGGGCTGGTTGGTAGGTGACCCGAGGTCGATTCCTCCTGCCATACAAAATTTTTCAATGTCATTCCTGCTCTGGCTTGGGGCCACGTGGTGCCCTCCGGGTAGGCCACATGACGCCCGCTGATTGGCCACCCACAAACAAAGTCAACCTGGAGACCAATATAAAACTGCCAAGTGTCAAACTATAATTGGCCCAGGTGGAATATTCCAGGGAGTATTCCACGGAATATTTTGAGGAATATTCTAGGAATATTCCTTGGAACACTCATTTTTTAATTTTTCAAATTTGGAATTCAAACCTAGTCAAACTGGCCTTTGCCTAAAATTGTAAATTTTCAAACTTGAATAACTTTCACATACAATGTCGGATTTGAGTGCCATTCACGGTGTCAGGATTGTGTCGTCGAGGCCTATCCGGTCGTTCAGGTTGCAAGTGATTTTGAACACTTTCAATTTTGAGATTTTTCCATGGCTTGGACTTGAGCTCCTGATCACACCTCCCAATGAGAAGCTTTTGGACCCCAAAAGCTCACTGAAATAATGAAACTGAACTGTAGTATAGAAAATGAGAGAATAACAACATCCTCTTCTCTTCAGCCTCCAAAAATTTTCCTGAATTACCAACTATTAACATGGAAAATTTTGATGAATGAGCCAAGTAGTTGTGCTGAATCCCGACCAAGTTTTTCTCGCCATACCAATCTGCCATATTGAAACCAGCAATGACCCTTGCTAAAATTTGTGCCCTTTTTTCTTGCATGTCTTTCCATCCCATGGAATCTTGCACTGACACTTCGTTCTCTGCACCAATTGACACCAAAGGCACCTTGTGCAACATATGAAATCAACAACAAGTTGACAACGAAATGTACAATACAATTGACACAACCATCAATGTAAAAAGTGTGCCCACAATCGACACAAGTCAACAATCATGTGTAACACAATCGACACAGATCGATAAACATGTGTGGCATAATCGACACAAGTCAACAAACATGTGTGACACAATCGACACAAGTCGATAAACATGTGTGACACAATCAACATAAGTCGAAAAACATCAAGATACATCTTGAAAAACACGTGTATGTATCATGTACAATGAACTATATACAGTTTGTTATTTACACATACAACCTCTATGTACATGTGCAACTTCAACTCTTCTTTTCAAATGCCAACAAGTACATCATCCCAAAAAAAACATGTGGGTGACTAAGAGCTGAACTAAAAGACATTGCTACAATATAAGTGAGTATCATACTCATCTTTTACACCTCCATGGCGAAATTTTGCAACAAAAAATAAATTCCTTCAACTGAAACTGTTATTACATGCAATCTTGCATCAATCTTTTCAACTGAAATACATGCATATAAATCTAAAATTTTCATGTAAAAAATGAATATGACTTACTACATTAAGAAGTTAATCCACTTCCTGCCAAGCCAACTCCATGGCATCTTTTCCTGTTGCAACATTTCTACATGTGAATCTTCCATTTCCACATCGATAATGGAATCCATAGATCCACTTACGCTAAGATTTTTTTCCTCTAGCTACATGTGCTTTGGACGACTTGTTGGATGAAAATTCCAACAATGAGAGACATCATGTCCCTTCCTTTGACAAAATGTGCAACTCTTAAGCACTTTCTGAGAAAGTTCTCTTTGCCTCTTCTACTTCCTGTGTGCTTTCTTTTTCAGCGAGCATCTTGAAGCAACATGGTTAAATCCACCACAAAATGTGCAACAAAACTTTCTTTCATTTGAACAAGAAAAAATATCATTATTTGCTGAAAAATAATCAAATTGATCATGTGAATAATTATACCTCTTTTTTTGCATGGAATTTTCATCCCTTTTGTCTTCGAAAGACGATGAACTAGTAGAGGAGACAGCTTTCCTTTTCAGATTTTCATCACAATTCTTGTCTTGAAAACTGTTTGAACTTGAAGGCTCACCATAAGTGACATGTTTACCCTCTACTTACTGGAATAATGGCTTAAAACAATGGCAATCATCCTTAAAAAAATTTGGACATATATGCATTTTAGAACTTGGAATAAAGGTTCTCTTTAAATTTGCATCACATGCATTCAAGGATTTGGAGTCTTTTCCATTAAACTGCACATAACCAAGACCAACATTCTTGGGTTGCTCCACAACTGAAATAGGGTAAACCATGCCTTATGCATGCTTTCCCAAACCTTTTCCTTCATGATATCCCATCTTAAACATTATTTTGGACCCGATTCCCCTTGTATGTTTTTCAAAAGAACCAACACACTTTTCAATTGAGGAAATTGAAGACAAGTTTGAATGGTTTAACTCTTCCTCACGCTTGTTCTTGGAAAAAGCTTATTGAGCTTGAAGGAGTTATTTCTCCATGTCATGCAATCTTTGGAGAATTTTTTCCTTCTCTTCCTTCATGGCCAACAACTTTGCATGAAGTTTAACACTTTCTCTTTGATCCTCAATGAGAATTTGCACCATGTCCTTCACTTTAATGAACTCATTCTTCATGTCATCATTGAAGAATCTCGTGAAGGAGGAAAATTCACTTGTAGAAGAAGTTTACATTATGTAAATGGTCAAATTAACAAAAGGAACTTCCAAAGAAAAGTTCTCAAATCTTTCCAACGAATGACAAGCTTTAAACCAAATGTCTGTAAAGACCCCTTCCTATTCAAGCAGCCATAAAACACAAACTCCAATAGCTTTTGTAGCAAACACTAATCAAGTGAGTTTGTTTTCCAAAGATAATCTTGAGGTACTTTGGGGTAATGAAATAGCCTACAACTCTTTTTTCCTTTCCAAGACTTAGCTATCAATAGTTATCTTTCAACTCAAGCAAACTCATACAAACAACCATTTTGCAAACAATAAAATAGTCAATATTTTACACTGTTTTGACACCTTTTGCACAAAAATGAATGCTCAACCTAAGCTCAACCAAGGCTCAACCTATGCTCTGATACCATCTGATCTGAAAATCGAATTACTTGAAAATGTGTGCAAGGTATCCATTTCCATTATTTAAATGTGTGCAAAATTCTCCATGTCTTGTTGCATAAAACAAAGTGTTTTTGGTAACTGTATAAAAGCTTATGTGTGAAGGCAAGTTAATTTAATTTTTTGTTTAACACATTAAATCAGAAATGTATAGCAATATAACTTCAGCATAACATGAGACAAATTTTTGATGAGCAGTTCACCCCTCCTAGGCTACGTCTGCTGGATCAAGCCTCCCAAAATGAGCTTGTCCTCTTATATTAAAATGCTCCAAAATTATAATAAAAGTTTAAATGTGTCTCAATAGAAAAATATAAATGCAAATACTGATTCAGAAGACATTAAAAAACTAATAATGCCTTTCCAAATTCAATAAACAGTGAAGAATTACCATAAACAGTGATTTCTTCAATAAGGCCCTAACGGCTCTTTGAACTCCTCTAAAGCTTTTCGGGCTGTATAAGTCCTAAAAAAGATCTAAAACCTCTTCCATTAGGTTCAAAAGGTGGAAAATAGCTGAAAATTATCTTTGGTTCACCTCAAAAAGAGAGGTACAACTCAAAACAGCTCCAACCCCAAAATGGCACTAGTGGCCCTGAAAACTCTCCTAAAGATTTTCGAGCTCTAAAAGTCTTCAAAAAGTTCTAAAACCTCTTCCATTAGGTTCATAAGGTGGAAAATAGCTGAAAATGATCTTTGGTTCACCTTAAAAAGAAAGGTACAACCCAATACATATCTATTACCAAAATGGCCCTGATGGCTCAAAAAGCTTCGCTGAAGCCAAAATGGCTGTATAACACCTCTACTACCTCTGGAACCTATCCCAATGGCTCTAGAATGCTGAAAATAGTCAAAAATGACTTTTTTTTTACCATAAATGGTTAAGCATTGCCCAAAACAGCTCCAACTCCCTCTTGGCCTTGATGACTCTCATTGCTTCCCTGAAGCAAAAGGGGCTGAAGATCAACTCTATTGGCCCTGCCACCTATTCCAATGGATCCAGAATCCTTTGAATACCTAAAATAAAAATAAAAAAATTCATCCTAAAAGTTTCAATAATGGAGAAATTATGGCCAAAATCATTTTTTCCCAATCTGCCCTTGAAAACCTCCACCAAATGTGGAGAAACTGGAGTTAACGTCGACAAACATGGCACACTGCTAGAATTGGCAGACTCCGCCCAAATTTGGTGGAACCGTTTATGGTTATCATAAATGTTGGTGGGGCAAGGTCACATGTGCCTCCGCCTTGACCGCCTGTTTTCCCATTTATTAAACCGCCGACTAACAACAACTTTATGTTGGGCTGGACACATGACCCGCAATAAATTTTAGTTTTAAACTGTCATATATAAACCCACCAAATTTTTTGTGCATGGTTTTTGGCAGATGATGCTATGGGTTTAGGCTAGCCCCTTTATTTTTCCGCCAAACAAATGTTTAAAACTTAAATAAACCGTGCGCCATTTACATGTTAAGTTCTAACATGTAGCCCGCATGGTCGGGCCTTTGGGCTAGTTGGCAGGTGACCCGAGGTCGATTCCTCCTACCATACAAAATTTTTCAATGTCGTTCCTGCTTCGGCCTGGGGCCACGCGGCAGCCTCCGGGCAGGCCATGGGGTGCCTGCTGATTGGCCACCCACAAACAAAGTCAACCCGAAGACCAATCTAAAACTTCCAAGTGTCAAAATATAATTGGCCCAGGTGGAATATTCTAGGGAATATTCTTTTTTTAATTTTTCAAATTTGGAAGTCAAACCTGGTCAAACTAGTCTTTTGCCTGAAATTGTGAATTTTCAAACTTGAATAAATTTCACATACAGTGTCGGATTCGAGTGTCATTCATGGCGTCAGGATCGTATCGCTGAGGCCTATCCGGTCGTTCAAGTTGCAAGTGATTTTGAACACTTTCAATTTTGAGCTTTTTCCATGGCTTGGACTTGAGCTCCTGATCACACCTCCCAAATGAGAAGCTTCTCGACCCCAAAAGCTCATTTAAATGA
Source organism: Pinus albicaulis (assembly GCA_034641835.2). Lineage (NCBI taxonomy): Eukaryota > Viridiplantae > Streptophyta > Pinopsida > Pinales > Pinaceae > Pinus > Pinus albicaulis. The sequence goes on along the minus strand of CM076582.1, from coordinate 1,208,295,198 downwards.
TGAAATTGAACTATAGTACAGAAAATGAGAGAATAACAACATCCTCTTCTCTTCAGCCTCCAAAAATTTTCCTAAATTGGCAACTGTTCACATTGTGAATTTTGTTGAATGAGCCAAGTACTTGTGCCGAATCCCAACCAAGTTTTTATCACCATACCAATTTGCCATACTGAAACTAGCAATGACCTTTGCTGAACTTTGTTCCCTTTTTTCTTGCATGTCTTTCCATCCCATGGAATCTTGCACTGCTTTGCACTGACACTTTGTTCTCTGCACCATTCGACACCAAAGGTACCTTGTGCAACATATGACATCAACAACAAGTTGACAATGAAATGTGCTATACAATTGACACAACCATCAATGTAAAAAGTGTGCCCACAATCGACACAAGTCGACAATCATGTGTAACACAATCGACACAAGTCGATAAAGATGTGTGACATAATCGACACAAGTCGACAAACATGTGTGACACAATTGACACAAGTCGATAAACATGTGTGACACAATCAACATAAGTCGACAAACAACAAGATACATCTTGACAAACACATGTGTGTAGGTTTTAACCCTGAAAAAAAATTATCTACACATGAATCTTATAACAGAAAGTAAACAATAGCGAGAGCATAAAACATAAAACAGATAAACACGGAGATTTTCCCCTGGATCCCAAATCGGGACAACCAGCTTGATTTTTCATTATATTCCTTTTAGTGTTACAACACATATATATACATGTCGAAGCATACATAAACCCCAATCCATAAACCCTGGATTAGAACATAACCGTAGTTCCCTTGACCGGATCTACAAAAAATACCAGGGGCCGAAAAACCATCGTACCCCAATACCATGTGCAAAACCATGCACAAAACCATGGACGCGGACTACCCACCATAAATTAAGGAACAAAAATTTTCGCCGGGGCGCTGCCCCGGACCCCAAATATAACACATGCCCAACACTGTGTATGTATCATGTACAATGAACTATATACATTTCGCTATTTACACATACAACATCTATGTACATGTACAACTTCAACTCTTCTTTTCAAATTCCAACAAGTACATCATCCCAAAAAAAACATGTGGGTGATTAAGAGCTGAACTAAAAGACATTGCTGCAATATAAGTGAGTATCATACTCATCTTTTACACCTCCATGGCGAAATTTTGCAACAACAAAGAAATTCCTTCAACTGAAACTGCTTTTACATGCAATCTTGCATCAATATTTTCAACTGAAATACATGCATATAAATTTGAAATTTGCATGTACAAAATGAAGATGACTTACTGCATTAAGAAGTTAATCCACTTCCTACCAAGCCAACTCCATGGTGTCTTTTCCTGCTGCAACATTTCTACATGTGAATCTTCCATTTCCACATCGATAATGGAATCCATAGATCCACTTATGCCAAGCTTTTTTTCCTCTAGCTGCCTGTGCTTTGGATGAATTGTTGGATGCAAAGTCCAACAATGAGAGACATCATGTCCCTTCCTCTGAAAAAATGTGCAACTATTAAGCACTTTCTGAGAAATTTCTCTTTGCCTATTCTGCTTCCTGTGTGCTTTCTTTTTCAACCAGCATCTTGAAGCAACATGGTTAAATCCACCACAAAATGTGCAGCAAAAAATTCTTTCATTTGAACAAGAAAAATCATCATTCTTTGTTGAAACATAATCAAAATTATCATGTGAATAATTAGACTTCTTTTTTCTGCATGGAATGTCCATCCTTTTTGTCTTCGAAAGACGATGAACTAGTAGAGGAGAAAGCTTTCCTTCTCAGACTTTCATCACAATTCTTGTCTTGAAAACTGTTTGAACTTGAAGGCTCGCCATAAGCGACATGTTTACCCTATAATTGCTGCAATGATGGCTTAAAACAATGGAAATCATCCTTACAACAATTTGGACATATATGCATTTTAGAACTTGGAATAAATTTTCTCTTTAAATTTGCATCACATGCATTCAAGGATTTGGAGTCTTCGCCATTAAACTGCACATAACCAAGAACAACATTCTTGGGTCGCTCCGCAACTGAAATAGGATCAACCATGCCTTTTGCATGCTTTCCCAAACCTTTGCCTTCATGATAGCCCATCTTAAACATTATTTTGGACCCGATTCCCCTTGTATGTTTTTCAAAAGAACCAACACACTTTTCAATTGAGGAAATTGAAGACAAGTTTGAATGGTTTACCTCTTCCTCACGCTTGTTCTTGGACAAAGCTTCTTGAGCTTGAAGGAGTTATTTCTCCATGTCATGCAGTCTTTGGAGAATTTTTTCCTTCTCTTCCTTCATGGCCAACAACTGTGCATGAATCTTAACACTTTCTCTTTGATCCTCAATGAGAATCTACACCATGTCCTTCACTTTAATGAACTCATTCTTCATGTCATCATTGAAGAATATCATAAAGGAGGAAACTTCACTTGTAGAAGAATTTGACATTATGTAAATGGTAAAATTAACAAAAGAAACTTCCAAATCAAAGTTCTCAAAGCTTTCCAACAAATGACAAGCTTTAAACCAAATGTCTGTAAAGACCCCTTCTTATTAAAGCATCCATAAAACACAAACTCCAGTAGCTTTTGTAGAAAACACTAATCAAGTGATTTTGTTTTCCAAAGATAATCTTGAGGTACTTTGGGGTAAGGAAATATCCTACAACTCTTTTTTCCTTTCCAAGACTTAGCTATCAACAGCTATCTTTAAACTCAAGCAAACTCATATAAACAACCATTTTGCAACCAATAAAACAGTCAATATTTTACACTGTTTTAACACCTTTTTCACAAAAAAAAATGCTCAACCTAAGCTCAACCAAGGCTCAACATATGCTTTGATACCATCTGATCTGAAAATGAAAGTACTTGAAAATGTGTGCAAGGTATCCATTTCCATTAATTAAATCTGTGCAAAATTCGCCATGTCTTGTTGCATAAAACAAAGTGTTTTTGGTAACTGTATAAAAGTTTATGTGTGAAGGAAATTTAATTTATTTATTTTTTTAACATATTAAATCAGAAATGTATAGAAAGATAACTTCAGCATAACATGACACAAATATTTGATGTGCAGTTCACCCCTCCTGGGCTACGTCTGCTGGATCAAGCCTCCCAAAATGAGCTTGTCCTCTTGTATTAAAATGATCCAAAATGATAATACAAGTTTAATTGTGTCTCAATAGACAAATATGAATGAAAATACTGATTCATAAGACATGAAAAATCTAAGAATGCCTTTCCAAATTCACTAAACAGTGAAGAATTACCATAAACAATGATTTCTTCAATAAGGCCCTGACGGCTCTTTGAACTACTCTGAAGATTTTCAGGTTGTATAAGTCCTAAAACAGATCTAAAACCTCTTCCATTACTTTCATAAGGTGGAAAATATCTGAAAATTATCTTTGGTTCACCTCAAACAGAGAGGTACAACTCAAAACAGCTCCAACCCCAAAATGGCCCTAGTGGCCCTGAAAACTCTCCTGAAGCTTTTCAGGCTCTGAATGTCTTCAAACAGTTCTAAAACATCTTCTATTAGGTTCAGAAGGTGGAAAATACCTAAAAATGATCTTTGGTTCACCTTAAACAAAAAGGTACAACCCAATACAGCTCTATTACCAAAATGGCCCTGATGGCTCAAAAAGCTTACCTGAAGCTAAAATGGTTGTAGAACACCTCTACTACCTCTGGAACCTATCCCAATGGATCTGGAATGATGAAAATAGTCTAAAATGACTTTTGGTTTACCATAAATGGTTAAGCATAGCCCAAACAGCTCCAACTCCCTCTTGGCCCTGATGGCTCTCATTGCTTCCTTGAAGAAAAAGGGGTTGAAGATCAACTCTAATGGCTCTGACACCTGTTCCAATGGATCCAAAATCCTCTGAATACCTGAAATTAAAAAAAAAAAAAAAAAACTGGTCCAAAAAGGTTCAGTAATGGAGAAATTATGGCCAAAACCATTTTTGCCCAATCTGCCCTTGAAAACCTCCACCAAATGTGGAGAAACTAGAGTTAACGTCGACAAACATGGCACACTACCAGAATTGGCAGACTCCGCCCAACTTTGGTGGAACCGTTTATGGTTATCATAAATGTTGTTGGGGCGGGGTCACGTGTGACCACCGCCGTGACTGTCGGTTTTCCCGTTTATTAAACCGCCGACTAACAACAACTTTATGTTGGGCTAGACACATGACCCGCAATAAATGTTAGTTTTAAACTATCATATATAAACCCTCTAGAGTGTTTGCGCATGGTTTTCGGTGGACGGTGCTATGGGTTTGGGCTAGCCCCTTTATTTTTTTGCCAAAGAAATTTTTAAAACTTAAATAAACCGCACGCCCTTTACATGTTAAGTTCTAACGTGTAGCCTACATGGTCGGGCCTTTGGGCTAGTTGGCGGGTGACCCGGGGTCGATTCCTCCTGCCATACAATTTTTTTCAATGTCGTTCCTGCTCCGGCCTGGGGCCACTTGGCGGCCTCCGGGCAGGCCACGTGGCGCCCACTGATTGGCCACCCACAAACAAAGTCAACCAGAAGACCAATCTAAAACTGCCAAGTGTTGAACTATAATTGGCCCAGTTGGAATATTCCTTTTTTAATTTTTCAAATTTGGAAGTCAAACCTAGTTAAACTGGTCTTTTGCCTGAAATTGTGAATTTTAAAACTTGAATAACTTTCACATACAGTGTCGGATTTGAGTGTCGTTCACGACATCAGGATCATATCGCCGAGGCCTATTAGGTCGTTCGGGTTTCAAGTAATTTTGAACACTTTAAATTTTGAGCTTTTTCCATGGCTTGGACTTGAGCTCCTCATCATCAGGCGCAGCACAAGGTGAATGATCATGAGATGATGAGTCGCTACTCTCGAACTGTCCATCACGTGTTGCGGCTCGATCAACATGCCTATAACGTGAAACATTCCTCCTCAATTGCATAACAGTTGTCGTAGCTCCTACGACATGCCGCATCATGCTGTACATGTCACACGGCATGCCTCTCCACATCCGTAATAGCCTATCATCGGCCTGTATGTCTCTGTAATGAGCGGGCCTAATGCCCGCCTCAACAATCAATGCACTGAGTTGGTCACCCAACTCCATCCTGTATCTATTATCAGGTCGACCGCGCCTAGAAAAAGGCAGTACTGGCGCACCAACAGAACCATGTCTCTCTACACCGGCCTCCTGATCATGATCCTCGGCTTCTGCCATGTCCTGATCGTCATCAGGATCCACACCTAGATCATGTGGTGGTTTCGACATCTCCTCGCCATCAAAAGAGCCAATTTCTACAAAATATATACAAGTACACAACAATAATTAGACAATTTGATTACACAATTTAATAAAAACAAGTTAAAGAACATGTTAGAATAAATATAAATAAAACAACAATATTACCTCTATCATCTGGTGGCTCATCTTCTGTGAAGAGGATGTTGGCACACCCTCCCCAATCTAATCCAACATAAGGACAGGGGACCATAATGAAGGGATGCAGCTCATCAACACTGGCTAGTAATTCTAGTGCATCATGCGATATCCTGGCTGGAAACATAGTCTCTCCCCTCTTAGGCATCATCTGCCCCCACATGTGCATTCGAGCCTCCAAAATTGGCCTACGAGGCTACCGAACAAAAGTAGGCCTCATCTCTGGAAACCTCTCAAAAAATAAACAAAAATCTCTAAAGCAAAAGGGAAGTTGACCCTCCCTTGTGCATGAGCACGACATCTATCTAAGGCTGTGAAAAACTGGCGCAAAAAAATGGCAGACCATCTGAAAAGTCATGGCTCCTATACTAAAGAATCAAAATAATATATAAGCGCGCAAATAATGTGTTTCCCGTCACTGGTGTTATGTGAAATGGTCAAAATGAGAAGTGAGAGGCACTGCATGTCCTGTCTACCAAATGCACTAATACATAGCTGACCTCTAGGGACCTGAAACTCTGAAGGAGACAATACATCAAATCCATTGTATCTCTGGGAGTAAACTAACTGACTCCTTGCTACACAACCAGCTAGAACCTCTGGGAAAGAGGGAAAATCCACCCCTCTCCTTGATATCCCTATAATGAAATAAATATCCTCCTCAGTGAGTGTGTACCACTGGTCAGGACCAACATGGAAAGCCTGTTGGTGGGCATTCCACCTGCGGATAAGATTTGTCAAAAACACACCATGGGCCTTTAGGGAAGTAGCCTCCTCATAGAACTTGAGGAGGCCTACTTTCCTTAAGAGCCCCTGGGTATCTGTTGTAATAGGGCAAGGGTACGCATCTCTCTCCCTCTCTCGTGCCTCCCACTAGCGAAGCATGTCATACTGTTGCGCCTATTGTTGTTGTTGTTCCTCCTCTTCTCTATGAATCAATGACATATTAAATAATTTTTTTTATTAAATCGGCCATGTATTTAGGAATATACATATATAATTTTTTTTGAAAAAAAAAAAAAAAACAGACCAGTCGTTGCACCACAAAAACAGTCATGCATCGATTCCGGTGCAGCTTTTGTTTGTAGAGCACTGGAGACAGTGCCCCAGATGACAGAAAATGCACCGTATGTGGTGCACCTAAAATTTTTTCAAGCACCAATGACTATATATGGTGTCAGAAGAGTGGTGCGTTGACTAAAATATACGCCCCGGCGCGTATAGTCGTGTCAACGCTCCGACTTCCTCACAAATTACATAGTCAACGGTGCGGTCTTTTACCCGGTCGCACCATTGAACCTGTCAGAATGTTGAATGCGGTGAGCTGACAAATACCGGGATGGATATATCCATCAATGCACCGCATTTCTATTCCCATGGTCAATGGTGCGCCCCGCTAAATGACCACACCGCATTTTTTTTATTTTAAAATAATGTGGGGTGCCTTTCGATACCGCCCTGGACACAGTGCGGATACCGTTAGCACCAGTTTCAGTGCGGCCTGTAAATTTTACAGGTAGCACCTCTTATCGGTGTGAGCCAAATAGCTCATGCGCACCGCGCAACAACAACAACAACAAAAAAAAAAAAACCTTTTTTAATGGTCAATTTTAAGGTTATTTCAAATTCTAATCTTCTAGAAAGCTTAATTATTGGAAAACTGGAAAAATATTTGTACATTTTGCCGTCGAGGAGGCATATTGGCTATAGAATTTGGAAAAGAAAATTTTCCCACCATTTTTCAAAATGCAAGCCAGAGATTGGTGGCCAATGCATAGCAGCAATGCGTGCAATGGGTGCAATGAGAGCACTGATGTTAGGGTGGCTCAGAGAAGGAGAAATTGCACCGGTGCTTGAGAGCTCTGGAGTATTGAGAAAAGTGAAAAATGTGGTTTTTTGGCTGTAATTTTTTTTTATTTAACCTTGTTCTGGTGCGCGGGGTTTTATATGCACACTGGTGGGGTTTCTTAGGATTGCACTGGGTGGTTTCAAATTTGGCGCGTTGTTTTATGATGCACCGGGGCGGTTACTTAACACTGCACCGGGCTGTTTCAGTTTTGGTACGATGTTTTATGATGCACCAGGGTAGAATAGTCATGAAGCATCGGTGCTTTACAGTAATAGGACGCACCAGGCATGTGTGTACGGAGCACACGGTGTTTAGTGTGGCAATGTTTTGTGCGACCGGTGCTTTCTCTTGTAGAGTGCACTGGTGATTGAGAGCAGAAAAGTGAAAATGGTGGTTTTTTTGCCATAATTTTTTTTTTATTTAACCCTGTTCTGGTGCGCGTTTTTTATAGGCGCACCGGTGATGTTTCATATGAACGCACTAGCCCATTTCTATTTTGGTGCAGTGTTTTATGATGCATCGATGCAGTTTCGTAACACTGCACCAGGCGGTTTCGGTTTTGGAGCGGTGTTTTATGATGCACTGACGCGAAAGAGTTGTGAAGCATCGGTGCATTATAGTAATAATGCACACCGAGCGGGTGTTTATGGAGTGCACGGTCTCCGGTGTGCCAATGTTTTGTACACATTGGTGCTTTCTCTTGTAGAGCGCACTGGTAATTGAGAGCTCTAGAGCACTGAAAAAAGGAAAAATCTGGTTTTTTTGTCGTAAATTTTTTTTATTTAACTTTTTACCAATGCGTGTGGTTTATAGGTGCCTCGGTGTTTTTTCTTACGAATGCACCGGTTTCTATTTTGGCACGTTGTTTTATGATGCACCAGTGCAGTTTCTTAATACCGCACTGGGTAGTTTCATTTTTGGCGCAGTGTTTTATGATGCACCGGCACGGAAGATTTGTGAAGCACTGGTGCTCTACAGTATTACGACACACCGGGTGGGTGTGTACAAAGCGCACGATGTTTGGTATGCCAATGTTTTTTGTGCACCAATACTTTCACTTGTAAGGAGCACTGGTGCGATGTTGAATGATAAGCGCACCAAGCGGAAAACATCCGCAAAAGCCTCCGCCCACCAACCTCCTCTAGTAACCTCTGCTAGAAATGGACGTATGGGGTATTTTTATAAGGGGTTCCTCAAAAACATCCGCTAGAGGGTCTTTTTCTTGTAGTGCAAGGATTTCATTAAAAAAAATGAAATGCAAAATCTATCATTAATTGTGGTAAAACCTCCCTAATTAGGTTTTACATCTTCTTTTCCAGTTTATTTTGTGTCATTAAAACCCTGGTCCTCCAAGCTTCGACTTGAATCTTATTTGAGTGTTCCCTTGTTCCTTTTTTTATTCAATTAATTGAATGAATCCTCTTTGTGAATTATGCATGTCTAGACACACATTTATCATTACATATCAATAAACCCTAACTTGTATTAGTCCTTAGCTAGTCTAGGGTTTGAATACTTCTTGCTTTATAAAGAATATTTGAGTGTATTTAAGTTTTAAGGTATATTTCCCTAGGCTATTCATATAGCTTTGAGACCTCTAATTAGAATACCCTTATGGGTGAATACAAGGAAGCCTCCCTTGTGGTGAAATTTCACTGAACAATAGGAGGAATATTCCTAAGGTGATGGTGGAAATTTTTCCCCATAATTGCTAGAGGGTTTGGCCCTTGCCTTGTAAGTCCCCTCATAAGGTCTACTATATTTTGTGGAAAAATCCAAACTTATCATTTATGTTAGTTAGAAATGGAATTCCCTTGTTGTTCCCCAAATGAGGTGATTTGTGAGGGACAGGTGAGGAGAGGTGTTTCCTCCATCCCACCAGTTAATACATAGGGTGGACATGGAAATGTCTACCTCCTCAATGTTTAATATGCACATCCCACCATCCTTGATTTTCATGCAACTTAAATCCATTCTTATGATAATTATCTTATCCATTGGGTATCATTTACTATTCAAACCCCCTCAACACACTCAGGGATTTTGGTGGATTCAATTTTACTGTCCTCACTCATTGGATGCCACATTCTAGTTAGGCTTCATGGAGCATATTAGACAAACATGGAGGTAGGGTTCTCTCATTACACTCAGGCGCACCACCCTATGCACGAGATACATTGATTATGTTATGCACGTGAATTCATTTCAAAATTTACGATACATCATGGAAAATATTTGCATAGAATCGTTGGTCTGGATCTAGGTAATTATATCGGTATATTTTATGATTTGAGTTATTTTTATTCTCTCATTAATTATTCCTTTTTCCTCCTTATTGATTTTTTTATATCTATAAGTTTTTTCTGTTTCGAATTGTAGGTTTCCTCTAAGCCTTCATGCTTCCTCCCTTCTCTTTCTCCTTGCTTCATTTAAGTTTCCTCTTGGACCTCTTCCTACTTCCTTCACTTCCTCTAGGCCTTTCTTTCATATATTTTTCTTCGTTTCTTTCCTTTCTATATTTTAAATTTTCCCTCCTTCATGTGTTTCCCTCTCATTCCCCCCACTCTTTGAAACTACTAGTTTCATGCATCCTCCCTTCCTTGGTCTAGATTATCCCATTTGGATGAAGCACAACATGCCCCACCAACGTGTTAGAGTTAGATGTAATATGAATTATTATCAGCATCTGGGAGGCTCTCATGTTTAGGAAAGGGTAAAGAGCTCTACCACTTGTTTCATAGACCAAAACCCACCACATATTTAGGAAGAGATTGCTCAAGCACAATGAGACATCGTGGATGAACACTGGTGCTTAACAGATTCTACGATGATTGCAAATTTGGTGATCTGGGTTCCAAACATGGGACATTCTAGGGGTCGCTTCAAGCACTACATGGACATGGTTAACATCCATTGACACTTAAGCAAGGCCAAAGAATATGTTCTCCTTCACCTAGATTAAATACATATGCACATGTGTTCCATGGACTATAGACTAGAAAAACTAAAGTGACCTTGGACTAACCCTTGCTCTAAGTTTCTCTCTAGAAGGAAAAAGGGATCTAATCCTTGTTGAAGCTTCAAATTTTATCAAATCCTAAATGGTTTTTTGGTTAGCTGGTTTTTCAATTTTCAGCTTAGATTCTTTTGTTTTTTTGTCTAAGAATGATATTGGAGTTCATGTATCTTATACTACTTTTCTTATCCTTTCGATTAAATTTGGTAAACTATTTGTATGATTATTGTGGAAAATTAAATTCCATGTCTGGTTTGCTTTCTCAAATGGAAGGCCAAGACAAAATCCAATGTTTTGATGTAAAAATATGATTTATAAGAATAATAATTTACGTTTACAAAAACAAACATGCCACTATTGTTTCTTCAATAAAAGTAAAGTATTGAGAGCTAATTAGTGAAATTCAAGAAGCCCTTTGGATTCAAAATATCAATTTAAAGTTTTTACAATAGTAGAAACATCTAACCACACGATGATGTGATAATCATAGTATCATCAACTCACCAAACCTCTATTTCAACAATAACACAACAAATACACACTGCACATGCACTTCATTAGAAATGTTGAGGGGATGTTAGGATATTTGACACTAAAGTTAATTTCAACTTGGTATGATGTGTATATGGGTCACAACCATGTACACTTAATTTCTACGAATAGATTCTTAATAAAAAAAAGATGCAATGGAAAACATGCACATTAACATAAATATTTTACCATGGAAACCAAAACCTGGAAAATTAGAAATAAATTTTAGTATATTCATATTTACAATATTATAATACAATCTCTCCATAAGTTGAATTACAAGACTATTGGATAAACTACCATGTGCCACAAAACTGCTAAAAGTAAAAATCATGTGTCAAAAAGCACTAAAATGTAGACGTCGAATATTGACCAAAGAATTTTTTTGGGAGTGCTACCCTCGAAGCCCCCATGCAACCATACCAAACAAGGGGGGCTATTCCTATCACATCATAATTTTTTAGAAAATATAACAACGGGATTAAAACCAATCTTATAATGTACTAAAACAAGATATTGAATCCTTCTACAATTTGTGGAAACAAAATGTGATCGCACAATCACATAACAAGTAAAAGAAAGAAATAATAAATCACACAACACAAGATGTATCTAGGGAAATCACACTGCCTAAAACCCCGCTATTTGTATATTGTATAAATTCAAGGATAATGAAACAATATAATTCTTTCTCTCTCAAGAGAAACTTTTGCACTCTGCCATCTGTCTCACTCTGATTTAGGAAAAATTGGACAAATACTTAGCCAATTCTTTGCCTCTACTCAGCTTTCCTTTCTCATGCATTCTTGGAGGAATTAGATCCCTATAAAATAGGAAAATCCCTTTCCTTGATTTCAAAATCATTCCTAGGCCTCCAACTGACCTATACAATTTTCTAATTATACAACTAATAGTTATCATCCCTGTTGATCATATCAGAATTCTATTGAAATTTTGATAAGCAACCTCGCTTAAACCTTTCAAAACCCCTCTTTTTCCCTGAGAAATTCATTTTCTGCTCATCGTTACCTTCTCCCAGCCTCAAATCTGCATAAAAGTGTTGCAACCCCACATTATAATGCATTCAAGGCCTAGCACCTTTCGGCCCTAGCCCCTGCGCCTCTTTCTCCACATGGCCAGAGGTCAAAATCGAGCGCTAGCCATGAAGGCACTTATCACATCGAGATATCGGGCGCATTTATAACTGTCGATCTACACAGATCTGACGGCATTCGAAAATCTTCATCGTGCCCGTGGCCCACTCCGTTGATCGCCTGTCCGCCGTCCGATCAAACCATAAATCAACGGTCCATAGTACACCCACCCTTATCATCCCCGCGCCTAAAAACAATGTTCAAAACTTGCCCAATTTCTATCGCACCTCTTTTGGGCGGTAGGCAGTATTTTATTTTCGGGAGCGATTCCATATACCGTTCGCCACGTGTCTCCGCGTACGGCCCAAAAACCGTCGTTCATCACGCGTTATATTTCGGCAGCGGACGTGGCGTGATATGCGCATGAGCCGTCCGATCTACAGCAGCCCATCTGACGACGATTGTTCCTCGAAGCTGCGCGAAGGATAACCCAAGGAAATCGTACCCCTGGCCCACTGTCCATCGCCCCCGCCTTTGACCGGTCCCACCGTCAGCACTCCATGTCATCCATTTCCCGTTTTCTTGGTATCGCGCCACCTGTCCTCCAGTTTTTCACCACGTGCTCATCCGCCACCCCGATCTACATTTGGTTCATTTCTTCGTTTTTCCGCATTTTCACGTTCATTTCTCACTGCGTCTTCCATGCTGCATCACCATTCCGCAACGCTTTCCGCTGCACTTTTCACCATCTCTCCATAGTCTCATCACCAGTCCGACGACCATCAATGAATCCATCCTCTCCGTGCATAGTTTTCTTAACACGTTTTCTAGTTTTGCAGGGTTACAGCGGCACAAAATCGCCATGATTTACAGCCTCCATTTCAGTAACAAAGAACACATCAAAGGACCATTTTTCATAGGCAGGAATTATGGAGAAATGCCTGGGAAGATACGTTGACATGACTTCCATTGAATAAGTAGGGTTAAAATCTGTCAAACCCTCCAGAGTCATTCAAAGCACAGATTGCACAAATGGAGATATTAATGGAGCAGCAGAGAAATACCAGTGGATGATTGAGGAATTCAACGTTCAGCATTGAAGATCTTAAACCATAATTCAGAGTTAGAAGGCAGAGGGTACCATTCGTAGAAAAAATACCTTAAGGCTTTCTTTTCAGCACCATTCTCTTTCAGAAAAGGACAGAACTTCTATGAGATTTTACTTCTTTGTCGTGTCCCTGAAGAGATTTCTACCCAGTGCATTTATTTCAGTAAGCAGGCAACAGAGTACATACAACACTACAAAGTCATTCAGCATATGGGCGTGCACGTTTCCACCATCTTGTCTTAATGAGGAAAATTAAATGTTCATCACCTACTCCCTTTTTCAAGCTTTCTTTTTCTCCTATAAAGCTCCCAAAGAACGGATGATTGAGGGTTCCAGATTTTATCAGAAAATTATGCAGTGAACAGATTTTTGTATAGATTTTTTCGAACTCTTGTATGAAGCCTCAGAGCTCGTAGGGTCTCAGTGAGGAGGAGTTCCATTTGTTAAGAGGATTTTGGTCTTTGGTATTTCACAGTTTGTAACTTTCTCTTATATGTGTTATTTTAATAGATCATTTCATGTCATCCATCTTTCCTGTATCATTTTTTGGAATGCGAGTGGCTCACTGATTTTTGGTATGGATTTATCCTAGTTGATACCCATGCTCGAATCAGTCAAGTGATTTAAATATGGCTCATGCATCATATTCTGTTCCACTATTCATCTAAACCGTTTTTCTGCTATATTAGTTGCTTTGGGAGGGTGTTTTTAAAACGCTATTGTCATGTATGGATTCTTAGATTGGTAAGCCCATTACATGGTAGTATTGTGTATCTGGATATCAGCTCAATGACAACTAATAGTCTCTCAATGTTTCATACACAACATACACCTCCTGATAATTTATTTCTGTGAAGTATTCTGAATCGTCCCTCTTTACAGTAAGCTGCCTCTGAATTGTCTGTTACTTTTATATTAGAGTTTTGCACATTGCCTCTGTAGCATTCCTTTCTCAATGTCAATTTCTGAAGTTCTTAGTCCCATTCAGATTAATATTCCTTGTTTTTCGGGAAATAGCATGAGAGCTTTTTATTGATAACTTCCTCTGTTATACCATATGCTCCTTGCTAATATAAGATGTCCTAGGCACTGGTCTATCACAACTCTAGGCTGTCTCTAGGAACGACAACAATCCCTTTAACCTCAGTCTCAACTGTGCCTTCCTTAGAACTTACATGCAACATACTATTATTAGTCAATTATCAGTTAACTGATTGATCACTACTTGTGAATTAAATCATATTTAATTCACTTGACCTCTCACTAGCTCATCACTCAGTTAGAATTAGTTAAAATGATTTTAACTCAATTTCTTGAGTTAACTAATTACAACACAAATAAATGTAACTGGACCCCCTTTAATCATGGGAGAACTCTACATGTGTCCTATTAGACCAGAAACTTGAATTACCTAAGCTCAGTTAGTCATTATAACTTAGTTAACTAATACAAGTTGTCATGAGATGAAATTACAATTTCTCTTCCAATTTAATTAAGGGGAAATTAAATCGGAAGCCTCTCTTTGGGGTGCCATTTCAACACTCCCTCTCAACACGAAAGGGATTATATGCTCCCCAATCCTTCCTCTGTGGAATTTGAATTTTATTCTTGCCAGCACCTTCGTCAATAAGTATGCATCCTCCTCCTCCATAGGAATGTACTCTAATGAAATACTCTGCCTTTGAACACAATCTCTGAGATGGTGATACCAGATATCAATATTCTTGGACCTATCATGGAATATTGAATTAACCGATAGTTTGATGCAACTCTAGTTATCATAATGTATCACTGTCGTATCCATCTGTTGACCAAAAAAACCAACAAGTATCTTCCTCATCTAGATGGCCTCACGTGCTACCTGACTAGACGTCGTGTACTTTGCCTATGCTGAACTTAGTGCAACTGATATCTATTTCCTGTTGTACCAAGAAACTATTGTTGATCATCTATTGAAGATTCCTCCTTATGTGCTCTTTTGGTTAGATGGACTCCATTCCCAATCTACATTGGTGAAGCCTTGAAGATTCACTCCCTCTGTCTATTTGTACCATAATCCATACTTTGGACTGCCTCTGAGATATCGTAACACATGCTTCCCTTCCTTCCAAAAGAGCTTGGTTTGCTTAACCATAACTTGGCTCAGATGGTTAATTGTGTAGAATATGTTTGGTCGTGTGTTCACCAAATACATGAGTGAACCCACCAGCTACCTATAAATAGTAGCATCCACTACTTTTCCTGAAGTAGAATCCTCCTTCGCCCGAAGTAGCATCCTCCTTCCTCCATTTTTCTGCATGAGGAGTCTCTATGGGTTTGCTTCCCTCCATGTGGAACTTCCTTACAATCTCCTTGGCATAATTTCCCTAAGATACAAATAGCTCCCCATCTCTTTGCCATATTTCCAATCCAAGTAAATAGTGCAAGAGCCCCATGTCCTTCATCTCAAATTCTCTTGCAAGATCATCTTTACAATAATTTATGAGTTTCTCATCACCTGTCAGTATCAAATCATCGACATAAAGTACAATAATAAAAATATTACCATCAACCACAACATGTTATAGGTTCGCATCCGCTTCACTCTTGGTGAAGCCCAACTCGGCGAAATCGATGTCAATCCTAGTGTGCTAAGCACAGGGTGCTTGCTTCAACCCATATAATGCTCTCTTGAGTCTGCACACATGTGACTCCCTATCTAAGGTCTCAAAACCTTCTGACTGCTCAATGTACACCTATTCCTCAATAACTCCATTGAGAAAGGTTGTCTTTACATCCATATGATGTATCTGCCATCCCATCTACATTGAGAGTGGAAGGATGGATCTAATAGATGATTACCTTACAACCGGTGAAAAATTCACATCATAATCAATCCCCTCCACCTGATAGAACCTTCTGGCCAAATATAGAGCCTTATGTTTCTCCACACTCCCATATGCTACCTGCTTCACCTTGTATACCGACCTGTATCCTACAACTGACTTCCCCACTGGTCTTGGGACAACTTCCCATGAATTTTTTATAATAATGGAGTCATACTCCTCAACAATGGAATTAGCCCAGAGTAATTGTTACATTGCTTCCTCAAAACAGGATGGATCTATCTCAATACATTTTCTCATAAGATTCATGTATCTAGTGTACCGCTCTAGGGACCTTCTCTGCCTGTGTTGTGATGTGGATGCTCCCACATTATCTCTCGCATCCAAAAATAATCTTTCGGGCTCTCTGGTGTGCTTCCTTCCATCTCTGGTAGATGGATTTACATAAGTGTTTTCTACCACTCTCTGTTCCACTTCGTGTGGCTGCTCCACATCCTGAGCTTCATCCTTTGGAGCCAAGAGCTCCTCAAATGCATGCATCTTGAGCTCCTTCTCAAGGGATAATCACTTGGCTTTGTCTTCATAAAATTTCACATCTCTTCTGATCATTTTCATCCTGTGTGTTGGCACGTACACCTGATAGTTGTGAGGTGTATCAGTGTACCCAAAAAATATCCCCAAATCTATTGTTGGCTCTAGATTCTTCCTGGCATCTTTGGTCACATGGAAATAAACAAATGAACCAAAAATTTTAAAATATGACACATCTAGTCTCTTACCTGAAAAAGCCTCATCTGGTGTACTCATCCCAAGTATACGATGAGGACTTATGTTTTTCACAAATATTATTGTATTGCATGCTTCCACCCATAGATCCAATGGTAGGCCCTTATCATGCAACATAGCTCGTGCAATTCCCACAATAGTTATGTTATTTCTTTCTGCAACCCCATTCTGCTATGGGTTATGAGGTGCAATAAATTCTCTTAGAATTATTTCTAAGTCACAAAAGTTATTGAATTCATTGGAGATGTATTCTCCACAATTATCACTCCTTAGAGCCTTCACCTTCTTCCATGAATATTTCTCGACAAGTGCCTTGAACTCAAAAAACTTGGAGAATGTCTTATCTTTCTTCTGCATGAAGAAAATCAAACACTTTCTTGAAAAATCATCAACAAAAATCACATAATACATGTGCTTTGTTGTGGAAGCTGTCTAAAATTGTCCACACATGTTTGAGTGAAATCTCTAAAGGATTTCCAGTGCTTGACTTTCCTTATCATGAAAGTTTTCCTTTGTATACTTCCCCATAGTACACCCTTTGCATGTGTCTCTTTTCACAAGTGTACCCTTTGGAAGCAATATAGAAATCTGCTGCATGATCCTGAAAGTGATATGGTGTAGATCACCCAACCTCTTATGCCATAAATCATCGATGTCTCAGCTTTCAACCTTCTCTACTTTACTAATCAATGTTGAAAAGTCATATACATAAAGTTTGTAGAGGTTCTTCACTCGAACCCCAATAATTTTCACTTGTCTGGTGGCTTTGTGACAAAGGAACGCCTTTCCTTCATTGAAAATCACAACATATCCATGATCTTCCAACATAGAAACATTAACCAAATTATTATTTAAAACAGTTACATGCATGACATGTTTTAGTATGATGGGTTTACCTGAATCTCTCTGAAAGGTAACTGTACCAATACTGGTAGCGATATACCTTCCGTCATCACCCATCTCGATGTGAATCTGGAGATCCTTCTCCTCCAAGATACTAAAGAATTATTTGTTTCAATTCATATGGAATGTAGCTCCACTATCCAAGTACCACACAGATCCCATCACCGATGACACCATGCATGTGATGAGGATCCATCTCTAGTGCTCCGTCGAATTTCTTCTTGTGCCAAATTGGAAAATAGTCGCTCCCAATATGGAAGCTTCTCCCTCCCATTAAAATATTCCTGGTAGTTATGTCAGCTCTTGGGAAGGCCTATAAGAGCTATAATCACCAAATCATTTGAGAAAATAGTGATCCCAACACTTCGAAGCTCATATCGACACTGAGTGAACTTTGTCAAGTATTTTTGGATAATGTCGCCCTTCTCCATTTTGATCTTCATGAGCTTGTATTTCAACACCAGCTTCCTATGGTCCCTGCTATTCTAATAAAGATATGTCAAGGCCTTCCAAATCCCATATAGATTCATCTTCCCATGGATACTCGAGACAAAATTATCTTTAACTACCTCTAACAAGATCCTTCTCACATTTGCTACATTATTCTTCCATGCATCAAGAAGTTGAGAATCTCCTGCTACAGGTTCTAGGACATTAGTATCTATGAAATAATTTAGTTCGTTGTCCTCAAGCACTACCTCCATCATGTCCTTCCATGAAATATAATTAAAAATTCCATCGAGTGCATATTTTAGTCTCAAGCCATTGAAAGACATCTTGATCTATTGTTGGACACAGAAGAATAGATATGCAAATTCAAACCTGATAAAAAAAAACTTTGTTCTTCTCTTCTTATTTTGATTCCTGGCACTTTGATACAATGTATAAAATCCAACAACAACATTCAATCTGATCTTATAATGTACTAAAATAAGATATTGAATCCTTCTACAATTTGCGGAAACAAAACATGACTGCACGATCACATAACAAGTAAGAGAAATAAATAATCAATCACACAACACAAGATGTATCTCGGGAAATCACACTGCCTAAAACCCCACTATCTATATATTGTATAAAGTCAAGGATCATGAAACAATACAATGATTTCTCTCTCAAGAAAAACTCCTACACTTTGCCAACTGTCTCACTCTGATCTAGGAAAAATCGGACAAATACTTAGCCAATTATCTACCTTTGCTCATCCTGCCTTTCTCACACATTCCTAGAGGAATTAAATCCCTATTAAATAGGAAAATCCCTTTCCTTGATTGATAAATCCTTCCTAGGCCTCCAACTAACTCTATACCTAACCTATACAATTTTATAATTATACAACTGATAGTTCTCATCCCTTTAACCTCAGTCTCAACTAGGCCTTACTTAGAACTGAAATGCAAAAAATATTTATAGTGAATTATTAGTTAACTGATTGATCACTACTTGTGAGTTAAATCATATTTAATTCACTTGACCACTCACTATCTCATCACTCAGTTAGAACTAGTTAAACTGATTTTAACTGAATTTATTGAGTTAACTAATTACAACTCACAATTAACTGTAATTGGACCCCCTTAGATCATGGTATAACTCTACGTACATCCTCCTTGCATTTTTACTTGCAATTAGAGAGGGCCTAGTGCATCAACTCAATTATTCCCATCATAGCACCTATGGGATGTCCTACAACCCTTCGATCCCATTGATAAGGCTCCTGCTTTCTTCAATCTAGAAGGTTATGTTTTCTTGGGCATCAGCCTCTCCATTAATATCTCTTAATATGTGATAGAAGTTGAAAATTTCAAATCTCTTGTAGCTACACCTGATTCTTTTCAAAATTTGGTTCAACATTGATTTTTTAGCCTCCCTGTTGTTGACCATGCTCTCAATTATAAGGAAGGAATGTTCAATATTCTAATCCTTTTTTGTTGAGCAAGGGTGAGACCTAAGAGGATGCCATATTCCTCAGCTTGGTTATTTGATTTCTTTCCAAGGCCCCATGCATACCATTCTTCAATTTTCCCATCAGGGTTTATAAGAACCCCTCCCCCACCTACCACCCCATTTACATGTATTTACACTAGGGTTGTTGCATTATTTTTATTTCTATTATGTGAGCACCTCATTATCGTAAAACCATTTTTTTTTTACTTTCGATGTATTCTATCTCATCTCCTCTGATAAAAATGATGAGACTTTCAGAAAAAAAATTAGTAGTTGCATTACTACCTATGGCAATAACCTTACAATCTCACAAGTTTGGTAAAGAAAAATCAAGATGATACACTTACCTTCATCCTAAATCTTAATATCAAAAAACAATACCTAACTTACCACAATATTAAGGGTGTTCAAATTCTCTATCACTAAGTCTGCATCCTTCATCCCCGTGTTATGCCACTTTTACCATAGGAACATTTTTTTCACTAGGGACTTAGACTAATACAAAGTCCCTAACTTGTTTCACATTGCCTTCATTGTAGGTTCTCCTAAAACATCAAGTAATATTGAATCTGAGAGAAAAAACCTTATTGTATCATTTTCCTTTTAATCCAAGTTGGTTGAATCTTCTTTTGACATCCCTTCTAGTGTAGTATCCATATCCACATCTGAGCCATTGAACCTTTTCCACCAAAAAATATTTCATTCTGAGTTTCCTTAGCTTAAAATTTTTTACCTATCACTAAAGCAATCAAGTCCATAAATATCCCACTATAATAGGATGTACTAAAGGCCTAAGCTAAACCCCTTAGCCACAAAAACATCCCCTTGAAGCCAAAACTGCTATGATACCAAATGTATGTTTTAATCTTGTGTAGTTAATTGATGCAATTATAGTTTTATAAAACAAAAAATATGTAATGGAAATCACACACATTAATAAAAATATTTTTATTGGGACCTTTGTTTTGGGAAAGTCATTTTTGAGTTGCGGACGACCAGTTGCGAGAAGATTGAGTGGGGGGGAACCGCTACAGAAGAAAGGGAGTCGTTGCGAGTGGTGGAGAAGGAATAGACAGGTGGAAGAGCGTAAATAAGAAACATCACAAATGGCAAGGACAAGTGATAGCAAACAACCAGAAAGACTCCTAGAGGTAGAGCCAACCACGGAAGAGAAAAGGGAATTCCAGAGCGCAATAGAATAGTCGAGCGAAGAAAGGGAGAATACTAACAGTGCCAGTCGATGGAGATATATAAGCGAATGAAAAGATAACTCGCTCAATGATCTTGGCAGGGAATAGGTTGAGTTTGTGTGGTCAAATAGAGCTATGCGAATCCAAAGATGTAATGTGTTGTTTATGCTAAACTCTACAGAATCTGATATGTACTATGGTTCTAATATCATATAATATGTGGAATTTGTGTTGTGGACCTACAGATGTGTATGTTGAATAGTTCGGATATACTATGTATGACCAATGATTTCAAAATTTTTGATAGCTTTACTTGATGACTGTTAAATGGTAGTTTGTTTCCTGATTAATATGCAATGAGTGTGTTATGCATAACTACAATATTTGGATAACTGTTAGCAGTTCTCTTCGGTAATATGATTCTAGCTCTTTTATCTTAGTAATTTCACGACACGCCTCGGGTGAGACTCCTTGCTCTCTTTGACTAGGGTGAAAATGTCGGTGTTTTCCTAGACTAAAGTGGAATCTTGTTGGCCCTAAGCCTGAACCTGGGCCTAGAAGTCACCCTTTTTCGCAAACAAATGGTTCTGATGTCGAAACTTGGAAACTTGCTAGAGAAATAGATTATGGTATCGAATATCTACGAAAGGGAATTTCATAGCTGGTGGGATAATCACATAGATCAGTTCATATCATAGCAAGCTGACCTCTGACATTAGAAGGAAAGGACTATTAAGGATCAAGTTATGTTTTCCAATTCAGCGATTCGTTTGTATGAAATAATTTGGGGAAATTTTCCAAAGGAGCTCTATAACTGGTTGCAAAGACTCCAGATCAAAGAAATTCCTGGAGGATTGTGTCGATCCCATCATAGTTGGATGCATACAAATATGAAGACACTACACAGACTGGATACGGATTCAACTCGAGCAGTATATTTCTGGATTCAAACAACTTCATAGGGATATATTATGGATTTTGCAAGTGAATGTTATCAGTATTTTACTAAAGCCGAAGATATATTTAAATCAAGGTTGCAGGGGAAGTTGTTGAAGGAAATTCTATTGTGGACCAAGGCTTTAATGGTGGATGAAGGACTAATGCCTTTCCAAAACCCTGTAATGGAAGCCTAAACCTCTAGTAATGGGGTAAGGTCCTGAAGGAGATATGCTACGAAAAAGGGAAAAGGTTGAATAGCGATATGGATGTCGGGACCTCCAGTAGGTTGAGAGAATTAAGATCACATCAGAGGGAGAAAATCACTAAGAAGTGGCAGGAAAGGACAATACGGGATTTCGAGAAGTAGAAAAGGAGCATATAACAAAGAGAAGAGGTGTCGCAGATGATAGGGAGGAGAGAAGATGAATTAGGACCCAAAGGAATGAACGGGTCCACCAACGAAGTTAGACAGGTTCATAGGAGCCCATCCCAAAGAGAGAATGGAAAAATGTCCAATGAAGAGGAGGACATGTACCCCGAGGATGAGTCTGATGTTGAGCTGCATATTACAATGGAACAATTGTTCCAAGAGAGGTCGACGACCAAAACATAAGGTAATCCTATTCCCCAAGTTTCAAGTAGCACTTGTCCTAACCTTCCCTTGGTACTTTACCGCCTGCCTAATAAGTTTTTGATAAAGTTTTAAAAGTAAAGTAAGTTCTATAGTGTTCAGTCTATAGTACAGGTAGTTGCTAACAGTAGTACTAGCAGCAGAATTTCTCAGCTAGGAAGTAGAGGATTTATATTAGTTCCACCCACACAAGCAGAAATGGTAGGATCATTTACTCGATATCTGAAGTTTTCTGGAAAGGGTAATGATGATGTAGAGTAGCATTGGTATATGTGTGAAGTAATTTGGAGGGATCTTCAGACACCATATTTGGTTAAATTAATTGAATTCCAAACCACTCTCAGGGAAAGAGCATTGCGATGGTTTATCAAATGGTTGGAAGTACACTAGAACCCGACTATAGATGATGTTAAAAGAGAGATTGTGCAAGAGTTCAATCTCCCTCGGACTAATCAAAAAGGACTATCTGAATTGTGGGAGATCAAACAAAGAGAAGGAGAAACAACCTAGGATTTAATGATAAGGTTCAAAGATGCAACCGGGAAAGTGAGTTGCCCGATTGATCCAAATCACCAATGTGAATTGTTCATTAAATAAATTTTACCCCTAACAAGAACTTCGTTGACCCAAAAAAATATTGACACACTCCAAGATGCGCTAGAACAAGAAATGAAGATAGAAGTAATGACTGGCTACTCATAGGATTATAGGGGGGGAGTAGCTGCCCATGATCCTTCCATATTGGGATTTCAACATCAAATAGAAATTTTGATAGGAAAACACAAGGATATTCATCTAGCACAACCAGTGTGACCCAATGTGTGGTGTACACATTGTCTTTTGGAAGGAAATCTGGTTACAGAGTGCCCGAGGTTGGAGGGAACCAATGTCGGGACTTCAGCGGTAGGAGTGCAAGGAAAACCACTAGTGGAAGGAGTTACACAAGTAAATACTCAAGGACTGTACTAGGCGCAACCCCATTTCCTAGGTTTTCCTAACCAACAAAATACAATGTCAACATAATACTGTGAAATATGCAAGGGAATTGGTCATCCTCCGTGTTTATGCCCAATATTACAAAAATATTCAAATGTCCCAAATAACGTTTATTGTGAATTTAATGCTTCAACAATTCATCATACAGAGTAGTGCAGAGCCTTGGATGCATTAGAAAACTAACTAGACAGATCATCCTACAGAGTAAATGAAACTCTGAGAGGATGAGGAGGATCAGGAATGTGTGGGGGCAACACTAGAGGAAGAGGACCTTTGAGATGTTACAATTGTGATCAAGAAGTCCATGTAGCGAGAGAATGCCCGTGACCAAGATGACCATCGTGTTCCCAGTGTAGAGTGAATGCACATGCCACAGAATATTGTCCAAAACTAATTAAAAGGTGGGAAGAGATAACTAGGCAACGAGGAGCCAATTTGGTCAATGCAGAGCCAATATTAGTCGAGACCAAGTGTGTCCATATTAACCTGAGGAGGGAAGAAAACCAGGGAGGATGCAAGAGATATGGAGCTGGTAAACCTAATCAAACCAGAGTCACCAAAGAACTTCTTTAATGCAGAGAAACAGAGACAATACTTTAAAGAAGCACTGGAAAAATTATTGAAGTTGGAAAACTGCAAGGATATGGAACTAATGCAACCAACCAAGGAAGGTGGAAAAACTACTACAACAGGAATATTGTAAATAATGAACAGATGTTGGAGTAGTTAAAGAAAAATCTAAAAGCAGTAGTAGAAGGAGGAATAGAGAACGAGGTCCCAATTAAAACTAACCTTCCAGAAAATTATGTAAGGAGAGTAAAAAGAAAGAAAATAAGAACGAGAAAGGAATTTCTCATAAATTCTCAAGTTGTGGGATTTCAAATAAGAGACACAATGTTGGATCTAGGATCATATGTGAACATTTTACCTAGAAAGACATGGGAAGTGTTGTAGCACAATTTTACTCAGAAAAAAGTCGGGAGAAGCTCTAGGCAATTTAAGGTTGCTGAGAAACAATTATCGAAGTGAAACAAGTTCAAGGAGATAAACAAAATGTTTTAAAGGCATTTGAAACATTGTGCCTAAGAAATCTGTTTTTGGGTGATTTAATTACATTGCAGGGGTTGAAGCAGAAGTCATAGTTGTTTGTCTTTTGAGAGAACTGCTCAAGCTTGGTGCTATTAGCAGGCATGAAATAAACCTTCAACTTGGTTGTGGAATTACTCATTTATTGCATGATTTATTGCGAGTGAAAAAAATACTAACAAGAGTAGACATTTTGGACGATACAAAAGCCATTTTAGCACTATGAAGAAACTCCTGAATGATGGCCGTAAACCAGAGGAAGTATATGATATACTACGCTTGCGGATTGTCTTGAACCCTAGGCCAGGGAAGGATGGACAGGAGATAAGAAGGAAGGCATGCTACAGGGTCCATGTAGGTTTTACAGTCGGTGAAAGTAATTTAAAAAAAAAGTGTCAATTTTACAGTTAGCTCGAAGTTTGAATTCCAGCTATATTTTTGCATAGTAACGAGAAGCAATTCAATGGCCTTGAAATTCTCGCCTTAGAAACAAAAATTTACTGGTTCCAGAAAGGAAAAAAGATAGGTTCCTAAATATATTTTTCGGGTATATAAAGTTATTGAGTAGGTAGGGATCTGTTCCATAGACATGGAAGGGTTCCTAACTTGAGGAAGATTTTCCAACCTTTGTGGGTAGGTTGTCCCTTATTAGTGAGTTCTACAGTTGCGTAAGCTTCTATAGATTTTGAATAATTATTCTCATTCTTAGTCCTAGTCCCTATTTATTGCACTAGGAGGCTCGGTGCTCTGAATCTTTGCCTCTCTGGAACATGCCCATTTAAGAATTCTGGGGAATCTTGTCCACAGAGCCGAAGCAGCAGAGTAAGCAAGGGAGCATCATGGACTAAAGTGTTAATTTTAATAGCTATTCTGGTTGGTTTCTTGACAATGATCAAAGATGTGAGAAAATCCCAGCATTATGGCTTGGCCCGTGGCAGAAGGATTAAATATTTTCATAATTGTTTCGTCAATACAGGAAGCAATGTCTCCATTGCCAAACACCTGAAGGAACTCACGTGCCAGCCGCATGTGGCAGGCACCCCTGGCGATATTTTAACTTCTAAACATGTTTTGCAGAATTTCAAAGCATATGGGCTAGCAGCACACACTGTGGATTACAAGGTTCTTCTATCTTATCCAGTCTCTAGATATCTTTCATTGTATTCCCCTGACACAGGATTGAAGTATCAATTCAATCTGGACGAGGAGTTTTAGAGTAATATTACCAATACCAGATCTGTTATATCACCCTTTCATGCGTTTGCACCCTCGCGTACTGTTACTGGAAAAGTTGTATACGTTAACTATGGACGTGAGGAGGATTATAGAATTATGCAAGAGAAGGGAGTGAACGTGAGCGGAGCCATTGTGATTGCCAGATATGGAAATGTTTTTAGAGGAACCATTGTCCGAAATACTGCCAAAGCCGGTGCAATTGCGACTCTTCTGTATAGCGATCCAGAGCAATTTGGTGGGAATGGAGCAGAAGGTTACTTCCCGGACTCCAAATGGATGCCACCCAGTGCAGTCCAGAGAGGAAAAGTCATGCAAGGAAATGGCGATCCATTTCCTCTTGGCTTCGCAAGCACTGAGTATGCGGAGAGATTACAAGTGGCGTCAAAGGAGGTTGCAGAAAAATTCCCGAGCATTCCCTCGATGCCCATATCTGCTAACGATGCCCGCCACATTCTCATATCACTCTCAGGCCCAAGTAAAACTATAGATTTGAAAGAAACTGAGAGCCCCCAAGATAAAATGGCACATAAACCTATCAAAAAATCAACTTCAGAAATGGTTCTAGATTTGTTTAGTGGCTCACAATTGCATAAGGAAATAAACGCATATAGTATTGCAGTTGAATCGACGATTTGGATCATCCAGCTCAGATCCAATGGTCTTGCGGTGGCATTAATCAAAAGGATTTTATGAGAGATAGTACCCCCGCAAAACGGTTTAATTGAAACCACCATCTACAAAATCGACGGCTATGGTGCGTTGCGGCATCTCGTGGTTATTTCTTAGAAACCTCTATCATTGCTCCCGCAGGCAGTTTTGGGTTTTCAAAAACAATGGGTGATTGTGTCATCAATGCATATGGGTATAGTGGTGGGACCCAAAATGCACCATTTTCCCTTTTAAACTTTCCTTTCTGTTTTTGGGTTTTATATTATATATTATATATATATAATATTAAAACAAGCTTTTTGTAATTTTAATTAATGCCAAAATTTCCAAGAATCATTTTTAAAACTGATCATAACAGTTAGTAAGATCAGATAGCAGACATAAAAGGAGAGGGCAAAGGAGGAGGAGAGTCCAGTTTTTCAGATCTCCGGAGAGTGATCTTTGTACTCAGATTTCAAGTGATTCATGAAGGAAAAGCAAGCTTCTAGTATTTGTTGATGTTGATACGTATTCTAGTTTACATAATGTATTTTCAGTCCTTGAATAAAATGAAGTATCGAAGCAGCAGGTCTCTTTTTACGTGTGTAAACAAGAGTTAAAACCCTTAATAGGCGCTCCTTCATTTTAACTGTTCTTTGCTTTTAATTCTTCTAAAGTCTGAGATCATAGATTCTGTATAGCAGCATATTGTTTTGGGCTTTTTCCTTTCATTCTTCTTCTGAACATTTCATTCTATATCAGCAAATAATATCATTGTGGGACGTTTATAGCATTTGATTTTGAAGATGCAATGATTGAACTCTGGAGGTGATTGAACATGGATCAATATTTCTGTGACATGATTATTAGAATTTCTTAAGCACGGATTCCTTTTCACAGCCAAGGAATTGTTTCTTAAGGTACAACATTAATTGGCGTCGTTGCCGGGGATCGAAGAAGTGAAGTTCATTTCCGTGGGTTTTCTTTCTTTTTCCTCTGGTTTTTCAGTGAGGAGGAAGTACTCGGCTGTGTTTATTTTTTCAAGAATTCTCATTTTCAAAAAGCCAAACGCGAGGTCAAATACCTTTCAGCAGAAGGTTTCATAATCCCTTGTTTTTTATGGTGAACAAGATTCAGATTTGAAGTTTGGTTGTTTATAATTCACCTGGCGACTCCACGGATGAAGGTTTCATTAGATGAAGAATTTTTCTAGCAAGAAGATGAGAAAGTATCATGGAAAAAACATGTATAAGAATTTCCATTTTTTAAAGGAGGTTCTATTTTTTACTGTCAATTTAGTGGTCTATTTTCCCTTTTATATTAAAAGGATTATTTCCTGCTTTATTTTCTCAGAAGATTATAAGGCCCAAAATGTAAATTCATTATTGGAAAAAGATGATTTTCCTTCTGCCTGTATTATAAATCTTGACACAAGTGTATCTCCTAAACATGAAAGGAGGGATGATTGTTGTATTACAATCCCGGAAGATAATCAGTCGCAGCCTAGGCATAAAGGTGATGATTCATCATCTTTGGATGATAATATTTTGCCTCATAATAAATTGAATGTTTCTCAGTTCAAAAACAGATAAATCTTTAAACCCCTGAAGCTGCATGCTATTCTCCATCAATATCCTTCAAAAGGATTCAAGTCCTTGCCAAGTTTCTCCGGGAAGGAGAAGGACATTTCAGCTAAATCACATATCTTGGAATTTGAATACTTCCTGGACAAATTTCAAATTACTTATGAAGACATAGCTTTAAGGATGTTTTGTCATTCTTTAAAACAGGATGCTCAGCAATGGTTTCAGTGTTTGGAAGTAAATTTAATTAATTCCTGGCAAGATCTTCAAGAAGTATTTCTTACATATTGGGGCGAGAATAAGTCATATGAAAAGCACCTCTTGGAATTATATTTAATCCAAAGGCAAAGCAATGAATCAATTTCTGAGTTTAATAGGAGGTTTCAAAAGATTTATTTCAGCATGCCAGAAGAAATTCGACCTCCAAAAGCAGCAGCTATGGTTTATTACTTGAAGGCTCTTTCTATTGTCTTGGCTTTTTATCTCAAGGAGAGAAAGCCTAGCACTCTGAAGCTGATGTTTCTCTATGCACAAGAAATCGAAGATAATGTGTGGTCTTGTAGAAATTTTTCCTACGATGAAGAAAGACCAATTTTTGTCAAAGGTAAGAGGGCTTGTGAAGAAAACATTGGAATTTATTTACAAGAGAATGTAAGTTCAGAGGTGAATAAATATTTCCAAAAAGTATTAAAAGGTTCCTGTATTGTTGAAAAACAAGAATCTAATCATTCTGAAGATTCTAGCCAAAACTTCGAAGCAACAGCTAAACTACACTATGAAAGCATGGAAGATAATTGCAATAATTTTGTGAGTAGTGAGGAAAATAGTGCAGTTTCTCATACTTGTTTGCAAGAAGAGGAATATTTTCGTCATCAACTGATGTTAAATGAAGAACATCAACATTATGGAGAGAAAACCTTGGATGTTTATTTTTAGCCTAAATGCCTGCCTACAGGAAGTGGCAGTCAAGTTCCTAACACACAGTTCCTAATTGAAGGGTCAAACAATGAAAGAAGCTGCCATGTTCAAAGACGACCGCAAAATGTTCAAGAAAAGAAGGTAACCAAAGTTTTGTCTCATGATTTCTATGATCCAGTTGCTGAATATATGGCAAATTTCTTCGGTCAGCAACAAGCTTTAATACAAGGGTATGTACAAAATTTTGTATATGAAAATTCTTCATGGTATATTCCTATTTTCATTTTTAAATTTCAGCAGTATGAAGGTATTAAATCTGACAAGCAGATGTTGGATTGGTTCCATTGGAAGGTCGACTTCACTTGATTAAGTTCAACCATGCTTATATATATAGGAGTTGTACATAAAAAAGCTCAGGAGTTGAGAATTTCCAGTTGCAGTATTTTTAGTTTAAAATTTTCAGTTCAAAATAAAGATCCTAGAAGAAGAAAGGGTTCAGAAAAGTCTGAAATTTTTAGAGATTTTCGATTGGGAGAAAATTCAGTTTGACTCGACTCCATGCCCAATAAAGGCTACTGATCTACAAGTTCTCAGCACTTTGCTACCAAAATGTTGTCCCCAATAGGAGCCAGATGTTGTAGCACAATTTTACTCAGCAAAAAGTCGGGAGAAGCTCTGGGAAATTTAAGGTTGCTGAGAAACAATTATCGAAGTGAAACAAGTTCAAGGAGATAAACAAAATGTTTTAAAGGCATTTGAAACACTGTGCCTAAGAAATTTGTTTTTGGGTGATTTAATTACATTGCAGGGGTTGAAGCAGAAGTCATAGTTGTTTGTCTTTTGAGAGAACTGCTCAAGCTTGGTGCTATTAGCAGGCATGAAATAAACCTTCAACTTGGTCGTGGAATTACTCATTTATTGCATGATTGCTTGCGAGTGAAGAAAATACCAACAAGAGTAGACATTTTGGAAGATACAAAATCCATTTTAGCACTATGAAGAAACTCCTGAATGATGGCCGTAAACCAGAGGAAGTATATGATATACTAGGCTTGCGGATTGTCTTGAACCCTAGGCCAGGGAAGGATGGACAGGAGATAAGAAGGAAGGCATGCTACAGGGTCCATGTAGGTTTTACAGTCGGTGAAAGGAATTTTAAAAAAAAGTGTCAATTTTACAGTTAGCTCGAAGTTTGAAGTCCAACTAAATTTTTGCATAGTAATGAGAAGCAAGTCAATGGCCTTGAAATTCTCGCCTTAGAAACAAAAATTTACTGGTTCCAGAAAGGCAAAAAGATAGGTTCCTAAATATATTTTTCGGGTATATAAAATTATTGAGTAGGTAGGGATCTGTTCCATAGACATGGAAGGGTTCCTAACTTGAGGAAGATTTTCCAACCTTTGTGGGTAGGTTGTCCCTTATTAGTGAATTCTACAGTTGCGTAAGCTTTTATAGATTTTGACTAATTATTCTCATTCTTAGTCCCAGTCCCTATTTATTGCACTAGGAGGCTCGGTGC
This sequence comes from Pinus albicaulis, assembly GCA_034641835.2. Taxonomy (NCBI): domain Eukaryota; kingdom Viridiplantae; phylum Streptophyta; class Pinopsida; order Pinales; family Pinaceae; genus Pinus; species Pinus albicaulis. Next base: position 1,208,264,923 of record CM076582.1, on the reverse strand, counting down.
TCTGAATCTTTGCCTCTCTGGAACATGCCCATTTAAGAATTCTGGGGAATCTCGTCCACAGAGCCGAAGCAGCAGAGTAAGCAAGGGAGCATCATGGACTACAGTGATAATTTTAATAGCTATTCTGGTTGGTTTCTTGACAATGATCAAAGATGTGAGCAAATCCCAGCATTATGGCTTGGCCCGTGACAGAAGGATTAAATATTTTCATAATTGTTTCGTCAATACATGAAGCAACGTCTCCATTGCCAAACACCTGAAGGAACTCACGTGCCAGCCGCATGTGGCAGGCACCCCTGGCGACATTTTAACTTCTGAACATGTTTTGCAGAATTTCAAAGCATATGGGCTAGCAGCACACACTGTGGATTACAAGGTTCTGCTATCTTATCCAGTCTCTAGATATCTTTCATTGTATTCCCCTAACACAGCATTGAATTATCAATTCAATCTGGACGAGGAGTTTCAGAGTAATATTACCAATACCAGATCTGTTATATCGCCCTTTCATGCGTTTGCACCCTCGCGTACTGTTACTGGAGAAGTTGTATACGTTAACTATGGACGTGAGGAGGATTACAGAATTATGCAAGAGAAGGGAGTGAACGTGAGCGGAGCCATTGTGATTGCCAGATATGGAAATGTTTTTAGAGGAACCGTTGTCCGAAATGCCGCCAAAGCCGGTGCAATTGCGGCTCTTCTGTATAGCGATCCAGAGAAATTTGGTGGGAATGGAGTAGAAGGTTACTTCCGAGACTCCAAATGGATGCCACCCAGTGCAGTCCAGAGAGGAACAGTCATGCAAGGAAATGGCGATCCATTGACTCCTGGCTTCGCAAGCACTGAGTATGCGAAAAGATTACAAGTGGCGTCAAAGGAGGTTGCAGAAAAATTCCCGAGCATTCCCTCGATGCCCATATCTGCTAACGATGCCCGCCGCATTCTCATGTCGCTCTCAAGCCGAAGTAAAACTGTAGATTTGAAAGAAAATGAGAGCCCCCGAGATAAAATGGCACATAAACCTATCAAAAAATCAACTTCAGAAATCGTTCTGGATTTGTTTAGTGGCTCACAATTGCATAAGGAAATAAACGCATATAGTATTGCAGTTGAATCGACGATTTGGATCATCCAGCTCAGATCCAATGGTCTTGCGGTGGCATTAATCAAACGGATTTTATGAGAGATAGTACCCCCGCAAAACGGTTTAATTGAAACCACCATCTACAAAATCGACGGCCCTGGTGCGTTGCGGCATCTCGTGGTTATTTCTTAGAAACCTCTATCATTGCTCCCGCAGGCAGTTTTGGGTTTTCAAAAACAATGGGTGATTGTGTCGTCAATGCATATGGGTATAGTGGTGGGACCCAAAATGCACCATTTTCCCTTTTAAACTTTCCTTTCTGTTTTTGGGTTTTATATTATATATTATATATATATAATATTAAAACAAGCTTTTTGTAATTTTAATTAATGCCAAAATTTCCAAGAATCAGTTTTAAAACTGATCATAACAGTTAGTAAGATCAGATAGCAGACATAAAAGGAGAGGGCAAAGGAGGAGGAGAGTCCAGTTTTTCAGATCTTCGGAGAGTGATCTTTGTACTCAGATTTCAAGTGATTCATGAAGGAAAAGCAAGCTTCTAGTATTTGTTGATGTTGATACGTCTTCTAGTTTACATAATGTATTTTCAGTCCTTGAATAAAATGAAGTATCGAAGCAGCAGGTCTCTTTTTACGTGTGTAAACAAGAGTTAAAACCCTTAATAGGCGCTCCTTCATTTTAACTGTTCTTTGCTTTTAATTCTTCTAAAGTCTGAGATGATAGATTTTGTACAGCAGCATATTGTTTTGGGCTTTTTCCTTTCATTCTTCTTCTGAACATTTCATTCTATATCAGCAAATAATAGCATTGTGGGATGTTTATAGCATTTGATTTTGAAGATGCAATGATTGAACTCTGGAGGTGATTGAACATGGATCAATATTTCTGTGACATAATTATTAGAATTTCTTAAGCACGGATTCCTTTTCACAGCCAAGGAATTGTTTCTTAAGGTACAACAGGAAGCATTAGGAAAGCCAAAGCTGGAATATTCCCCTATACAGCTAAGAATGGTGAACCAATATTTCTTTGTGTCGATAGGAAGGCTAGAAGAGGTTGAAGTGGATTTCACGAGAGTAAAAACTTACACTGATTCTGAAGTAATTAACATTATGGGAGATAAGGATCCATATCCACCTCTATTGGGGATAGACTAGGCATTTGAAAATTATGTAGTTATTGATTTGAAGAAAGAGCTTATGATATTCGAAGACGGTGAAGTCAGATTGGTCCAACCATTGGACCCATATCAAGGACCCTGGTATACAGAGATTTTCAGGGCCAGGGGAGATGCAGAAATTTTCTACCAACTTTATCACATGACAGTAGGTAAAAGAGAAGATTACATCAACCCTACAACAGTAGGAAAAGTAAGTTGGTGAAGTGTTCAAATTTTTGATGTAGGATCGGAAGTTGCATGGGATGATTGGTAGCAAGGCAGATACAAGGTCAATCCCAGAAGATGTGTTGTTGTTTGTGGAGTTAACTGGATCGGCATAGAGCTAAGGTGTTATCCCACCCTTAATAATATGCAAACTGTGAATACTTTTATTAACCAAATTAAAGATAACGTACCAGGGGAGCATAAGGTTCCTCTCATGGATGTAGCTTTGCAATATACTTCGGCAAGTTGGTGGATAAATCACTGCAACTCTCTTCATAGTTGGGAAGAGGTAGAAAAGGCATTGAAAACGAGATTCCAAGCGTCTTCAGGACCACAACTAGAAGAGAAGTAAAGAGGAGTCTCGGATCCCCGAGTACATATAAGAAGTTGTGAATGCAAGTGGAAAACATAGAGATACCCAAATTCCTTATGGGTGCATAATTTTATACATTCATTTAATATAATCCCGCAAGCTTGGTACCTGACAGTGGAAAAGAAAAGAAAAATAGGTAGCTGGGAGACAATAGTGGAAATGTTTACATGAAGTTCTCTTTCAAAGGGGATAATGGACAGGTTACGGAAACCTTGTAGGCGATCAAGGGGATTCTATTATGTTCATAATTTGCAGAAGCTAAAGAAACACTTGTGTCAAGGAAGATACCTGAATCTAGTTATCAAGAAATGGTAACATGCAGGAAGGTAGACCAGGGAATAGATGATGATGATTTAGAAAATATCAGACACTTTTCATTTGAACAAAAGGAAGGATAACGCAAAATACAGGAGGAACCTACCATAGAAGGATTGCACCTGTTACCCCTAAGGACAAAGAAACATAATATTGGCAGTCAAGAAAAACCCAAGATAGCATCCATAGGAGACTATTGGGATGAAGAGGCTACATAGGAAATCTTTGATTTGCTAAAGGAATATGAATATCTATTCCTATCTTCCGCAGCATAAGTAAAAGGTATCGAGGGAGATGTAGATAATGCTGAAACCTGATGCCAGACCAGCAAAGCATAGACCCTATCGCCTGAACCCAAGGGTGAAAGAGAAAGTCAAAGAAAAAATAGACAAGATGCTAAATGCACAATTGATTTTCCCAGTTGAAGAGGTAGAATTGGTTAGTCCAATAGTGATATAGAAAAAAAAGGAGAAGTCAGAATTCAGGGTGTGTGTAGACTACATAAGTCTAAATAATGCATGTGTCCATGATCCTTTCCGAACACCATTTAGTGACGCATTTCTAGATAATGTGGCTAGAAATGAAGCATATTCATTCATAGATGGATTATCCGGTTATCATCAAGTCCAAATAGTAGAGGAGGATAAAAGAAAAACCACGTTCACTACTGAATTGGGATCGTATGCTTATCATGTAATTCCCTTTGGGTTAAAGAATGCTCCAGCGGTATTTTCAAGGATAGTGATACCCGCTTTTAGAGAGTATATCCACAAGTTTCTAGAAGTGTACATGGATGACTCGACAATATACAATTTGTTGAAGAACCACGCAAGCCTCATTTGGATAATGTTCGACCCTTGCAGACAGCTTCAAATCTCACTAAACCTGAAGAAGTGCATATTTGCAGTACCATTCAGAACGTTACTTGGCCATGTGGTTTGTAAACAAGGAGTATTTGTGGACCCCGCTAAGGTGGCGATAATTGTAAATATGGATGCCCCGGAGAATGTTAAACAATTGAGACCATTACTGGGACACACAAGGTATTACAGAAGGTTTATCCACAACTATGCTTGGATGACAGCACCGCTGTAAAAGCTGTTGCAGAACACATAACTATTTATATGGAATGAATAATGCAACAAGGCGTTGGACATGCTAAAGAAAAAATTAGGAAGTGTTATTATTCTAACTCATCCTAACTGGGATAAATAGTTCCATGTGCATATTTATGCTTCAGGAATTGCCTTGGGGGTCGTGCTAGCGCAACCAAGAGAAACCAACATAGACCTTGTTAGCACTCTGCTAGATTCCCAAGGCTGAAGAAGGAATCCCAACAGAGGTAACCACAGACTAAACATTTGACTTTGTAGCTAGCCCTATCAAGTCAGAAAGGGCTCTCTCTAAAAATTCAAAACCAGGAGGGCTAGAGGAATTAGGGGTTGTTTTGATTTGATTTGGTTGGGTTATCACTTAATGAAGAAATTAGGTCAAGGGAGCTAGGTCAGGGAAAATGAGATAGGGTTGCATGGATTCAATGGGGCAAGGTAGGAATAAGGCTTATCACCTAAATATGATTGTGATGAGATGGTTTTGAGACAGAGGAGAAGCTAGGAAGAGCATGGGAGATGTATTCTTCCTAAACAGAGGAAAATGGAAAAACTATGATCAATTCCCCAAAACAAAGCATGAGCAAGCATGTGTTTTGGTTATCAAACTTGAAAGAGATCATACCATAGAGATGAATTTGACATGAATACAATACATTATAACATATGAAACTGAAGAAAAGACAATTATTAACATCATACCAAAAGTATCCCAAAAAATAGCTGCAACTCTTCTTTATTAACTGGCCAAACTGAGTACAATATTTCCTTGATCAATAAGCTAATTTCCAAACTGATTCCAACCCTTACTTAATGTGAAGAAAGGGGATAAATAGAAATCAAAAAAAGCTTCACTCATCCTCAGGGGTTGAATCCATGAGGTGAGGAAGAGATCAACTAATTTATGAACTGAAAATTGAAGTGTAGGATGGTCCAAGTGAGTCACTCCTCATTACACTCAAACCGATTCATCTTGACAAAAGGATAAATTTACCTAATGAATCTACACCTAGGTAACTTATCCTTGACATAATTACATTTACCATGATGAATTACATAGGTAAAAGGATCATTTATTGAGATAAAAATCAAAATTTACAGCGAAAAACCAAAAAACCTAGCAAACTGTCATATGCACCATTTTCCTGTCATATGCACCCTCGCTTATGGTTGTGCGCCCTCCATGTTCAAGGTGACTTTTCACTGACCTACAGGTGTCCAAATCTGGCCCAAGATGGCTTGTTGGAAATCTCTGTCTGTCCTCTTTCTGAATATGCCTTAAGTTATGAAAATTATGTTGATTTGTCCCCTCAAAATTGCAATCTCCCAAGACTGATCTGTGTGCAGCGCCTAGGCAAAAATATGGGCAGAAACATTATTTTTAGGGTTTTTTTTCCCTTTTCACTGACCAATTTGACTAAAAAACCTTAGAAAATGTACAGGGTGCATGTCTTTATCATTCTGAACCCAATGGTGGTGACCTTTTTCCCAACAGATTCCCCCATCATTTGCACAGTGCCTAGGGCACTACGCATATGAAAATTTTTATGCTAAATCCTTATTCAGAAAAACACAGTCAAACTCAGAATTTGCAAAAAAATTTGTAAATACCTCAAAATTTCTAAAATAGCTAATGATGATGTGCCTAGGCTTGATGGAAAGCCTCAACAAGAATGTCCCAATTTTTATTTTCCTCCATGGTCAACTCTTCAATTTTTGCATTGGCACTTTTGAGCTTGCCCAATGCAATTTTCTCCTTCAGGTAATAGTGTTTGACTTTCTTCCTCAATAATTCATTGTCCTTGTTTTCCTTGGCTAGCATCTTCTCCAAGTGTTGATTGGCTCTATCAAGCCATGGCTCCATGTTCTCATTGATCTCTATAGAAAGCTTCTCATTTAGGGTTAATTTATCAGTAAGGTCGGCTTCCCTTTGCCTCTCTAGAGCTAGAGCTCTGTTCAACCCTCTAGTTCTAGGTCTCTATCTTGGTACCTATTCTTCTTCATCATCAAGTAATCCATAACTTTCGAGTGTTTCATCTAGCATGACTTTGGCCTTTTGAGCCTCCCTTTGAGCATTAAAATACTTAGCCTCATCAATGACCTGTTTGGTCTTCAATTTCTCATTTTATTGCTCAAGGAAGTATATTACATATATTTCCTTGTTAAGATTAGTTTGAATCTCCTTAATCTTGAAATCCTTACCTTTGATGGTAGCATTAGTGATTTTTTCATTGTAATCCTCACCTAGGTCAACAAGTTGAAATTCCTTCTCTGTTTCCTGAGTGTCCTCCTCATCTTGAATGACTGCCTCATTGAACCACTTCTCCCCAAAATTTGGGATCTCAGTGGCAGTTGAAATGGTGGCAGTTGAGATAGTAAACATTACTCCAGCTAAAGTGACTTGGTTTTTATGGAGGTTGGATATGAATAGCCTATTCAACCTGGTATGGTGCTCAACCCTCTAAACTTGTTCACAAAAATCATAACAACCAACATATTTGAAACATGTTACTATCATTTGAGAGGTTAAAAGTTCCCTAGTATTAACAGGTTCAAGTCTGAGCACACTTCCACCTCTATGTGGCCTCCTCTCATCTGTTTCCCCTCCTTCACTGAATATTATGCTTCCTTCCTCTTCTGTCATGGTGTTTTTTCCAAAACCCCGGGGATTAGGAATGATAATGTGTGTAAGGTGACTTTTTTTGGGGGATAGGAAATGTGGAAAGGGAAATTTGTGGGAAATAGTTTTAGGGATATGAGAAATGGGTGAAGGGAAAAGGAATGATAGTGTGATGTCAATTAGGATGGGGAATTGGGAGCCTAGGTAAAAAGAAGCACCTAGGGCTCAGGGTTTTAGGTTTTAAGAGCTTAGGGACAAGGATTATACTAACAGAGATTTGGGAATGAGTTTTTACAATATGGGAAGGATGCAAAAGGGTAACGGAGTGAATTTTAGGAGTTGAGAGTGTTAGGGAGGAAAAATAGGGTTTTGAGTGGTTAAAACACCAAATTATCATGCAAATTACACAACACCAAACAAATAAAGTTGAAGGAGGTAAATGATGATGGAAGACAACTTTCCTTTCTTGTTGGAGGCTTAAATAGCTTTTGCAGAAGTTCTGGAGGTGATTTGGAAAATTTTGGATGATTTTTTGGCTTGCTGGACATATGCACAACGCCTTAAGGTATTGCGCCCTCTATTCAAATTGTGCACCCTCTCTTGAGACTGTGCGCAACGCCTTAAAGATATGCACCCTCTACTCATTTTTTCCAATTTTGCCCAGAAAATCGAAAAATCGCTCTCTTCAAGTGTTTGCTCGATGGAATAGGAGGCAAATGAATCAAAAACCCACTTTTCCATTGTTTCCTTTCACTTTTTTTGTACATTTTCTAATTACCCTTTTCTTTTGACTTTTCTTCTTTACGGGATGAAGTTGGTGGAGTTTGGCACTTTTCACCTTCAATTGGTGATATTCAGTTTGGCATATATGATTTGATTGGCAGCTAGAGATAGAACTTATTACATATTATAAGCATAGAATTACATAAAAAATTAAAAATAAATTACATCTCTTTTTTCATGTCAAAATTACAATTTTGATATGAAAATAAAACTTTAAAAATCAAAATTACAATTTTAAAAATATCATATTTACATGCTAATAATCATTTTCAAATGATAATGAAATTTTTATTGAGTCACTCTCACACCTTTTTCTAACCTTATTGATAATAAATGGTGCATTTTTGGACCTTGAACAATAAAACCTAATGAGCTAATGGGACCTTGAATGACCTGACTCCATGGTTGACTTTGACTGACATAAGACATAGTGAAATGAGATTTTCAAAAGTATTCTAATGCTCAGCAAGACATGAAGGTGGGACAACAAATGTGAAATTTTGAGGGAGAGTGAGGTGTTATGACTTGGGATACCATCAGTGAATCAATGTTTTGCATGACCTAGTGGAATGATAAAAAAATTCTGAATGGGACCCCTAAAATGAGTATAAAAAGAGTAATTTTGATAACTGATGGCAGAATGCATATTCTGACACTAACATAGGCCTTATTGGGGATGGAAGCTCCTTGGAGGTGTCAAGAACACCGTAGACCAAGTGCCTAACCATTGGGCCAATACGGTCAAAACCAACTCAAACTGCAATGCAAGACTAGATACTGACAACTCAATGACACAAACTGACTTTTGAAACTGACTGAACTCGAGACAAACTCAAATAACTGAAACTTGACTCAATACTGACTAAAATGAAAAAATTTACTAAATTATTGATGGCAGCATATCATCGAGACTTGAGGGCTTCATATCCTGATGAAAACCACCTGCCTGCTAAACAAATATGTACAATAATGTTAGGTGATCCTTCCAGTGTAACCAATCCAGCAGATCGCTACTTACTGAAATTTTTCTCTCATTTTCCACTAGAAGGAAAAAAAAACAAAAACTAGGCCATTCCAAGTGTCTACTGAACATGTGCTTCTGGTCAATGAAAACAAGAAAATACATCTTCCTTGCTAACTATATAAAATCAGTAAAAGTATCTTCAAAAATATGAAATGTTACCTTGTCTTGAGATTCAGCAAAAACACAAGGACACTCTTCATTTTGATCTGAAAGAACACTTGGTTGTTGATCCATAAGAGAGCATAGGGAAGTATGACTTTCTGCTATATGAGTGTTGGCTACAAATTACTGAAGCATGGGAAACTTTGACTCTATCACTTGCATGTTGTCTCTCTTAGGCTCATACTCCTCAAATTCATATTCTAAATCATAGTTGAATAGAACACATTCTTCAAGATTGTTAAACATGACAGCCCTATCTTCTTCATGAGAGAAAACAATAAATGTTATTTGATCTCCTTGCAGAAAATCATCATCACAAATTGGTTTACTCACAAAAACTTCCTATATGGCTTCATCAGTCTAATGATTATCATCATTCAAACCCAGACTTTCATTTTCAATAATTGAAGATGCTTCACTCACACATTCTTGACTGTGTGAACACTGTAAGAGCTGCAAATCTACATTCGCTTTGGTTGTAACATGATTTTTCAAGAGTTGATCTATTTCATCTTCAGACAAAGGATAAAAATGAGTTTAAAGGAATTTACATTGATTTGGTGATTTTTATTTTTAGGATCGGGAATTGGCACTTCTCTTTCTTGGTCCCAGCCTGTCTCATCTAAGGAGGGAGCTACTGATTCTTTTTGGTGATGAAAAGGGTTCTCATGCAAAGGCTCAAGGATCTCTTCATCCAAGGAGGAAACTATTGATTCTTGTTGGGAAGAAAAATCATGAAGGGATTCTATGATCTCATCATCTAGACACTCTTCATCCCCATACAACTTTTCAAGAAACTCAATGAAATTATCAAAGATCTCACAACAATTATCAATCATTGACAAGAAAGAATTATAGATTTCATAATGTTTAAAGAAAAATAAATGAAATTCCTTTAGAGAATATAAACTAGCAGATGGTAGACTCTCATACCATGATCTCGATTTCTCCTCCAAGGTAGCCATAAACACCTTCATTAGGAAATCTTAAGGAAACTCAATATTTAGTCTATGAATATGCAAATGAAATTTGACCAAATGTAAACTAGCATCTTCAGTGCCTTGACCTTTAAACTTTGACAGCCTTGATTACCAATATATACAAGGAATACAGTTCGGAAAACCAGTAATATGAGCTCAATTCATAGGAGCATACCTTAAAGCAATCAAATCCATTTTGAAAACATTGATTTCACCAAGAATATCTTTAGACTACCAGTTCTTGAAGAGTGGAGTCATCATGAGAATTTTGAACCTTGGGTTTCTTTGACACTGGAGTCGCTAGGTGAATGACGCACAACCTTCTTGTGCCTGATCGTTGTTCACCATCAACAATAATATCTGATATTTTTTGTTCTTTCTCGGGGAAGATTTCATCTTTCGTTCCTACAGCGCCAGAATGTTAGCACTCCGCCAGATTCCCAAGGCTGAAGAAGGAATCCCAATAGAGGTAACCACAGACCAAAATTTTGACTTGGTAGCTAGCCCTATCAAGTTGGAGAGGGCTCTCTCCAAAAGGTCACAGCCAGGAGGGTTTGAGGAATTAGGATTTTTAGGCTAGATATTTAGTGCAGGGGTTGTTTTGATTTGATTTGGTTGTGATGCAGGAGAATCCTACTCAATTATCATTATTTATTTGGGTGATTTAGGGGATGATGTTTTTTTTTATTATTTTATAATTTATGTACATTTTAAATAAATTAAGAGGAAAATATGAGTGTGAGTTTTATTGTAAATATTCTCTCATAAATGAGAATATCAGTGGAGTTGGGTTGTATAGATATCTTAGGGATTATTAACTCCTTAAATAGAACTTAGTTGAGTCAAAGGAGGGATAAAGCTATTTTAGGATTTGGTTGAGTTATTTGTGGAGGAAATCATGGATTCAAATTAATCCACAATTATGTATAAATATGAAGCTTTGTGTGAGGATGGAAAAATGGGCATAGAGATGGAATAGGACAGAAAAGAAAAAAGAGAGCATAGATTAGGAATGGGAAGTAGCTACGCATGGTGTGTGTGAGTGCGGTTCGACAGTAATTGGGCAAGTTTGATATGGGATCCTCGAAAGAGGAATTTCAGTGCATATATTATTGTATTGGAATGTATGTGTTGTGTGATCCGCAATATATATAATATATTGAATCTCGGTGGTTGTATTTGAATATTATGAAAAGTATCATTTAAAATTGCAAAGAACTGGTGGTCTCTATTTTGTCCACACAATTTTTTTTTTAATACAGAGGTACTGCAGCATTTTTCTGATTTGTTGCAGAGGCTCGGCATCAAGTTGGGTTATCACTGAATGAAGAAATTAGGTCAAGGGAGCTAGGTCAGGGCAAATGAGATAGGGTTGCAGGGATTCAATGGGGAAAGGTAGGCATAAGGCTTATCACTTAAATATTATTGTGATGAGATGGTTTTGAGACTGAGGAGAAGCTAGGAAGAGCATCAAAGATGTATTCTTCCTAAACAAAGGAAAATGGACAAACTATGATCAATTCCCCAAAACAGAGCATGAATGTGTTCTGATTATCAAATTTGAAAGAGATCATACCATAGAGATTAAGTGAACATGAATAAAATACATTCTAACATATGAAACTGAAGAAAATACAATGATAAACACCATACCACAAGTATCCCAAAAAATAGCAACTCTTCTTTATTAATTGGTCAAACTGAGTACAATATTTCCTTGATCAATAAGCTAATATTCAAACTGATTATGACCCTTTATTAATGTGAAGAAAGGGGCTAAATAGACATAAAAACATGCTTCACTCATCCTCAGGGGTTGAATCCATGAGGTGAGGAAGAGATCCACTAATTTCTGAGCTGAAAACTGAAGTGTAGGATGGTCCAAGTGACTCACTCCTCATTACACTCAAACTAATTCATCTCGACAAAGGGATAACTTTACTTAATGAATCTACCCCTAGGTAACTTATCCTTGACATAATTACATTTACCATGATGAATTAAATAGGTAAAAATATCATTTCTTGAGATAAAATCAAAATTTGCAGTGAAAAACCAAAAAACTAAGTAAACTGTCATATCTGACATTTTCCTGTCATATGCGTCATCGCTTAAGGCTATGCACCCTCCATGTTCAAGGTGAATTTTGACAGAACTAAAGGTGTCCAAATCTGGCCCAAGATGGCTTGTTGGAAAGCTCTGCACGCCCTATTTTTGAATATGCCTCAAGTTCTGAAAATGATGCTGATTTGACCCCTCAAAATTGCAATCTCCCAAGGCTTCTCTCTGCGCAGTGCCTATGAAAAAATATGGGCATAAACATGATTTTTAGGGTGTTTTTTTCCCTTTTCACTGAGCAGTTTGACTCAAAAATATTAGCAAATGTACAGGGTGCATGTATTCATCATTTTGAACCCAATGGTGGTGACCTTTTTCCCAATAGATGCCCCTATCATTTGCACAAATTCTCTGCTAAATCCTTATTTAGAAAAACACAGTCAAACTCAGAATTTGAAAAAAAGTTTGTAAATGCCTCGAAAATTTTAAAATAGTTGATGATGATGTGTCTAGGCTTGAAGGGAAGCCTCAACAAGAATTTCCAACTTTTTATTTTCCTTCATGGTCAACTCTTCAATTTTTGCATCGGCACTTTTGAGCTTGGCTAATGCAATTTTCTCCCTCAAGGCATAGTGTTTGACTTTCTTCCTCAATAAGTAATTGTCCTTGTTTGCCTTGGCTATTAGATTCTCCAAGTGTTGATTGGCTCTATCAAGCCATGGCTCCCTATTCTCACTGATCTCTATAGCAAGTTGCTCATTTAGGGTTAGCTGATCAGTAAGCTCAGCTTCCCTTTGCCTCTCTAGAGCTAGAGCTCTTTTCAACCCTCTAGTTCTAGGTCTATGTCTTGGTACCTGTTCTTCTTCATCATCAAGTAATCCATACCTTTCAAGTGTTTCATCTAGCATGAATTTGGCCTTTTGAGCCTCCCTTTGAGCAGTAAAATACTTAGCATCATCAATGACCTGTTTGGTCTTCAATTACTCATTTTCTTGCTCAGGGAAGTATATTACATATCTTTCCCTGTCAATATTAGTTTTAATATCCTTAATATTGACATCCTTACATTTGATGTCAGCATTAGTGATTTTTTCATTTTCATCCTCATCTAGGTTAACAAGCTGAAATTCTTTATTTGTTTCATAAGTGTCCTCCTCATCATGAATGACTGCCTCACTGACCTTCTCTTTTCCTTTGTCCACCTGTTGTGTTGTTGTAGAAGGCATTGTCCCTTCCACTCCATGTGGAGCAAACACATGCATGTAGCCTCTCTGGTAGGTTTTTGGCAATGTCTCAACCTCAACCATACTAGCCCACTTAGGGTCAATATCCTCCATCCTGTTGGGTGATCCAATGTCATGATGAGATGGAGATGAAGGATGTGAAGTGGACTGATCAAATGATGATGAATGAGCTATGGGCTAAGATGGAGGAATGTAAGTGGATCGCTGGGATGATGAAGGAGCATTTTGTGAATGTTGCGTAGGAGGATCTTTGAATATATGTTGGGCTATGAAGGTGTCCCATGCAATGTTTAGTTGATTAAGCTAGTGGAGGACTATGATCTTAATGAGGGAATGATGGAATAGACTTTTCATTTGATGTTAATATTTCCTTTTCTGGACAATTAATGTCATCTTTTCTATGCTTCAGAAAAGGTAGTAGGGTATGTTCATCATCTTTACCCTATTGAAATGCATCAAGAGGCAGATGTGATAAGTATAGAGTCTTGAAAATCTACCCTCACATGAAAAGTATTTCATCATTATCTTCATCATCAATTCATATCTATCCTGGAGGTGAGAAAAAGGAAAGAACCTGTTTCTCTCATTCTTATGCCTTGGTTTCAAGAAAGGCTCAAAGTATTTTTCCTCCAAATCACTCTTTTTGAACCACTTCTCCCCAACATTTTAGATCTCGGTGGCAGCTGAAATGGTGGTAGTTGAGATAGTAAAGGTGACTCCAGCTAAAGTGACTTGGATATTATGGAGGTTGGATATGAAGAGCCTGGTCAACCTGGTATGGTGTTGAACCCTCAGAACTTGTTCACAAAAATCATAACAACCAACATATTTGACGCATGTTACTATCATCGGAGAAGCCAAAATTTCCCTAGTATTAACAAGTTCAATATTGACAAGTTCAAGTCCGAGCACTCTTCCACCTCTATGTGGTCTTTGTATTGTAGGTGTGGTCTCCACTCCTCTCCGTTTTCTCCTTCACCGAATATTATGCTTCCTTCCTCTTCTACCATGGTGCTTTTTTCAAAAAACCTCAGGATTAGGAATGATAGTGTGTGTAAGGTGACTTTTTTGGGGGATAGGAAATGGGGAAAGGGAAATTTGTGTGAAATAATTTTAGGGATATGAGAAATGGGGGAAGGGAAAAGGAGTGATAGTGTGATGTGAATTGGGATAGGGAATTAGAAATAGGATGGGGAATTGGGAGCCTAGGTAAAAGAAGCACCTATGGCTTAGCGTTTTAGGTTTTAAAATCTTAGGACGGGGATTATACTAACAAATTTTTGGGAATGAGTTTTTTCAATATGGGAAGGATGCAAAATGGTAAGGGAGTGGGAATTTTGGGAGTTGAGAGTGTTAGGGAGGAAAATCTAGGGTTTTGGGTGGTTAAAAGACCAAATTATCAAGAAAATTACATAACAACCAACAAATAAAATTGAAGGAGGTAAATGATCATGGAAGACACCTTTACTTGCTTGTTGGAGGCTTAAATATCTTTTGTAGAATTTCTGTAGGTGATTTGGAAAAGTTTGGATGATTTGTTGGATTGTTGGACATATGTGCAGCGCCTTAAGGATGTGCACCCTCTCTTTAGACTGTGTTCCCTCTCTTTAGGATGTGCGCCCTCTCTTCAGACTGTGTGCAGCGCCTTAAGGATATGCGCCCTCTACTCAATTTTTTTCCAATTTTTCCCAGAAAATCGAAAAATCGCTATCTTCAAGTGTTTGCTCGATGGAATAGGAGGAAAATGAATTTTAAATTGATGTCTAGGAGTATTTAATTCTTTGATGAATTTTTATTTAAATCAAAAACCCACTTTTCCATTGTTTCCTTTCACTTTTTTGGCACATTTGCTAATTACCCTTTTCTTTTGACTTTTCTTCTTGCAGGATGAAGTTGGTGGAGTTTGGCACTTTTCACCTTCAGTGGTGATCTTCGGTTTGGAATATATGATTTGAGTTGGAAGCTAGGGATAGAACTTATTACATATTATAAGCATAAAATTACATTAAAAAAATAAAAAAAAATTACATCTCTTTTTTCATGTGAAAATTACAATTTTGATATGAAAATCAAACTTTAAAAATCAAAATTACAAGTTTAAAAATATCATATTTGCATGCTGATAATCCTTTGAAAATGATAATGAAATGTTTATTGAGTCACTCTCACACCTTTTGTTGACCTTATTGAGAATAAATGGTGCATTTTTGGACCTTGAACAATAAAACCTAATGACCTAATGGGACCTTGAATGACATGACTCCATGGTTGACTTTGATTGACATGAGACATAGAGAAATGAGCTTTTCAAAAGTGTTCTAATGCTCAGCAAGACATTAATGTGGGCCATCAAATGTGAAATTTTGAGGGAGAGTGAGGTGTTAGGACTTGGGCTACCATCAGTGAATCAATTTTTCGCATGACCTAGTGGAATGATAAAAAATTTCTGAATGGGACCCCTAAAATGAGTATAAAAAGAGTAATTTTGATCACTAATGGTAGAATGCCTATTCTGACACTAATAGACCACCCGATATATTTTGCAAGCAGGAAGCTGTCGACAGCGGAAAAGAATTATAAAACAATTGAAAGAGAAGCTCTGGCAATGGTCTACTCTCTGCATAAATTTTGCCACTATTTACTTGGAGGTGCCTTTAATTTTTTTACAGATCACTTTGCATTAAAGTATTTAGTAAATAAACCTATTCTGGAAGGCATAATTTGCAGGTGGCTTCTACTATTCCAATAGCTTACTTTTGAAGTCATAATAGAGCTAGGGAGACTAAATGTCAGACCTGATCATGTATCAAGATTGGAAAATGGGGAATATGGAGGACCATGTGATGAAAAGCTACCAGATGCAGACCTCTTTTGGATAGAGATCACCCCCGATTATGTAGAGAAAATAACAACATACCTAGCTACATGAAAGTTTCCAAAAGAATATACAGCCACTCAGATAATACATTTGGTCGTTAAAGAAGTTAACTACCAACTCATAATAGGTCAATTATACAAAATAGGTCTAGATCAGATACTATGAAGATGTGTATTAGACCATGAAAGAGTAGATATCCTATGGGAATGTCACAATGGAGTTGTGGGAGGACATGTAGGAGAAAATATTATCGAAATAAAAATATTATAGGTAAGGCTATGGTGGCCTACAATGCACGCAGATAGTAAAGAGTATGTGAAGAAATGTGATGTGTGTCAAAGAACAGGGAAACCTTCACACCATGATGAACTAACCCTACAGCCTGTAAGATAAATGCAGTTATTTTAAAAATGGGTTGTCAACTTTGTAGGATGCATTACACCAGTTGCACACCATTCACAAGCAAGATACATAATCACCGCAACTGAATACCTGACTTGGTGGGCAGAGGCGGCACCGGTGAAGGATTGTACAACTGATATAATAGTCAGGTTTATCTTTGAAAACATTATTACCAGATTTGGTTGTCCAAGGAGCCTGAAAAGTGATCAAGGCACCCAATTTATTAATGCCACAGTCAAATCATTAATGGAAAACTTCATGATACAACATCATAAGAGCAATCTTTATCACCCACAGGGAAACGGGACTGTTGAATCTTTCAACAAAATCTTAGAAAAAGGCTTAACAAAGATCTAAAACGCAAATTGAGACGACTGGGACAAAAGAATACCAGCCACATTATGGGTGTACAAGACTACTTTAAAATGATTAACAATCAGACACCATTTCAGCTTGTGTACGAGAAAGAAGCAGTGGTGCCAGCTGAGGTTATTTTCCCCGGTTTATTAATTTTTGCAACAACACAAATGACCGAAGAAAAATCCATCTCAACACGCCTTCATGAACTGCAAGAATTAGAGGAAGTTTGCAGATTTTCATCAATCGATGGATAAACAAAGACCAAAATTCTGACATGACCACCACATCAAACAAAATACATTCAAGATTGGCGGCAAAGTACTTCTCTATGACAACAAGTTCCAGAAATTTCTTGGGAAACTCCAAATGCATTAGATGGGACCGTTCTATGTCATAGAGATCTGTGACTCAGGAGCGGTGAAACTAGTGCAATTGGATGGAGAAATACTATCAATTTGGGTGAATGGCGCATGCTTCAAACCCTACCATGAATGAGAAAGAAAATTTTAATTTCAATAACTCTCACACCTGAGAAGAATCAATAGGTTAGAAGTCAATAACTCTCTCACAATTGAGATGAGTCAATAGGTTAGGAAGTCAGCCAGTTTAATAAAATAGCTCAGTTCTCAGTGATAAGATAGGAGTATCGATAAAATAAGGTATATGTCGCACATACTCAATCGCCACCCTGTGGCAGCATGGGGACCATACCACAACCAATTGTGATCAGGGGGGGTGGGGGGAGTTGTAGTGAATGTACAACCAAGCATGTAAGCCATCACTCAGTCATAATGAGCCATCATGTAGGTGTCAGTCCGTAGTGTCAGCCAAAATTTGGAAAATATTTTCCGTAATTAGAAATACCATTCCGTAATAAAGTTTCCACATCAGGTAACAATAATTAGCCATCACGTCCTCTCAACTTTCGAAGCCAACGCCAGCAAATTCAGAATCCACCTCACCCGAGTAACTAACCACACGTTTGTAGTCGTGGGGGGCACCAGGGAAAAATTAATTATTTATTCAGCCGCATCAACACCCTTCATGCCAACATTCCTACTTAATCTGCATGGAGAAAGGAAAAAACAGAGTGCCAGAGAATTGTGAATTGCAAGAAGAAGATATTGTTATAACGGTCAGTCATAGGATATCAACAGGAGCTCAAAGGCGTAGATTGGCAACACTGCTAGTGTACTATAAAAGAAGAAGGATGACGAAGACAATGGTTTCGGTAGTCAAACCATAACTAGATGGGAGAATTAAAAAGCTAGAGCCACTGATAAGCAGGTATGACAATGCAACCTTGATAGATACAGATTTTACAGACTCGTTTCAATTTCCAACTTTAAAAAGGAAAGTGTATATTGAAAACTATGCAAAGGAGAGTGGTAGTGAAGCGGCAAGATTCCACCTGGATTTCAAAGGTATCCAGAGGTCTACAATCCTGCACTTAAGAAGTTTACCAGTGTTCAACACAATAGGAGAGGCGATGCAATGCACAAAGCTCCTCATCAGCAGAATTCATAACGGGTCGCTCTGGCTCGGAAGAGAAATTCCAATTCATGCAGAGGATATCCACAGACTTAGCAGCAGGAAATGATGTATCGACTACTTTTTAGAATACTTCCAAAAGACTAAAGAAGATAGGATAATTTGACTATTATAGGATATATGAGACCAGAAGAGGAGGAAAGGGGGAAAATATAGATCTTATCAATGTCCCCAATGTTAAGTTCGCATGTTATTTGATAGAAGGGAAGAATATGAGGCACTACACCAAGGGGGAGTGTACTCTGGACACTATCTCAGTTGCGGAGCATTGTATATAGGGAGCGCAGCTCAATTGGTGTGCCTTCTTGCTGCAAGAGCTCTTTGAAGATTGTGAGGACAACTTCAAGAGGGCCACTGGCTTCATATATAGTTACTTGATCATGGATTTTGATATGTGGAAGTGGAGTCCACCAAGGAAGCAACCTCTTGCGGACATAAGTGAATATCAACCAATGGCTCTCAGGTACACACCATGGAGGATCTCAGGGGACCGTAGCACTAAAAAAATTAAAGAATAAGCATTCACAGAGTGGTATAGGTTGATTTTCGATGTGGTCCAAGAACATCAGAGGATTCTTATAACTCTATTGGACAATTATTCTCACAGGTATGGTTCGGAATTTCACACAATAATACGTGGATTAGACCGGACTGTGTTGCAGCAGAAAATTTCAATAAGAAACCCCTGAGATTCCAACTGAGAGAGGATGATTTCCACATAGAAGTTTCGTCTTGGCCGAGAGTAGCAGGAGAAATTAGAGACGGAAAGCGCAAGTATAACTTCGACGCTATGATTCCACACCCTATACCAGGAGAAATGCCAGCAGAAACAACTCACAGGGTATCACAATTGCAACTTCAGCCGTTGATCAAGAGGTTGGACACACAAATACAATATTTCAACAAAGTTATGGTAAGTATCGGAGAAAAAACTACTACATTTACAATGTTTAGTGAATTTCAAACACTTAATGTAGGGTCGCCATCATCAACAGCCCCAGTTCTCATCGCTTTCCTGTCTACCACCTTCCATTCACATTCACAGCCAACCAATGCCCCATTTCGCAAGAACAAAGCAACCAAACCACCTATCCCAGGGCCTAAGGGAAAGAGAGCCAAAACTCTAAGATCAGACCAGGTGCTAGACTTAATGGAGGAGGTCCCTATGCAATAGATAGTCACAGGAATTCCAATCATAGAGGAACCAAAAATGGGTACTCAAACTTCCCCCATCGTACCGCAACCCAACCCTTCCTCATCACAAAGTGCACCGGCCTCCTCATCACCAACTACTCAAAATTCATCAATGCATACTTCTAACGCTTCCAAAGATCAATCAACCCACACCTCATCCACCTCTACCACCATTTCTGATGCAATACCTACAGGTACAGTAATGGCTATCGACATTGAGGCTAAAGTTAACTCGGGTATAATACAAGTAACCGAGGTTAACCCAGCCGCGATAGAATCGGGGACCTTTTCAAATTTACTCATTCATATTGATCTGCCCATTTATGAAAATAATCCCACCAAGAATTCTCTCAATCCATTTCAACAATTGATGCTAGCATTATAGCCATTTATACCCACTCACCTACCGTCCACTATTTTTCATATTCTTGAACCAAAACCCATTTCGTCGAGTAAACCTAGCACTCCGCAAGGTAAATCTGAGTGCTCCATTTCCAGTGGGCAAAAGCTCAGAGAGAGAAATCCTAGTCCTAAGATGACAAGAAATGGAGATCTTCAAATTTTGGGACCCAACCAAATTTTCAGTTTCATATAGGCAGCAGCTCGAGAAGTAGAGTCTCTTCACAATGACCTCCTCCTAAGGTATGAGCACCAGCATCAGCAGATTACAACGCTCACTGATGAGCGTAATAAATCACATCAAGAAATAGACAACCTTTAGCATCAAATTGACCAGATCACTGAGAATTTCTAGGATATGTGCCCAACCATTACCAGTGTAGTTGAAGCCGCACCCACATACATGTGTTCTTTCCCGAGAGAACGTTCAATGCACATTAATACAGCTTACACAAATCTGGGCAGTGCCAACCAGAAGCTATGACACGCCATGTCAGCCAAACCAAGATTATAAGATCCTTCTACATGTATGCCGAAAGGATAACCCAGAGATAGGAGCAGATGAGCCAGCTCAAGGAGAAATTGGGAGCACAGTTACGAAACCTTACACCTTGCTCGAGAAACTCCATGAATGCTCTAATTCACTAACAATGAAGGCACAACTGGTTTCAGAGTAGCTGCAAAATCTCTTCATCAAAATTAAAGAAACACATGATCCAGCTAGCCACAGACATCTATACGATTAGGCAGAGGCTCTAAAGCTACAAATGCAAGCAATTGAAGAAAAATTAGTAAAGACAAAGCAGCTCCTCCGGGATCTCAGGCAGTCAATTAAGTAGAAAGTAGAGACAATACAATAGTTGGTTTAAGAAGCAAACCCCAAGTTCAGCGCAACATTTACTGGCCTACCAAAACCAATTGATGCAACTCACGCTGACAAAGTGGTAAGTGAAACAGACCCATTGATTAAAACATGGAAAGAAGCGATAAATGACTTCATAGAGTTCAGAACAGAGGCCATGCAAAAGGTTCTAGAGTTGGGGCTTTTGTTATAATATGGGGAACCAAAGCAGAAGGAGCAACAAAAGGAGCCAGCCGAACAATACCAGCCCAAGACAACTACAGACGGTCAGCTAAGTACCGCGACATTAGGAGAAAATTGACTCAGGACGACTCAATAGCTTGTGGTTGGGGCCTGTTGGGGCCTTTGTTTTGGGAAAACCTTTTTTGAGTTGTGGACGGCTAGTTGCGGGAAGATCGAGTGGTGAGGAACCATTACGAAATAAAGGGAGCCATTGCATGTGGTGGAGAAGGAACAAACAGGTGGCGGCGCACAAAGAAGAAACAACACAGATGGCAAGGACAAGTGACATTGAACAAGAAAAAAGACTCCTAGAGGTAGAGCCAATCATGAAAGAAAACGTGGAATGTTGGAGCATAGCATAACAGCGGAGTGAAGAAAGGGTGAAGACTGACAGTGCCAACTAGTGGAGATATATAAGAGAAGGAAAAGAGAACTCGCTCGATGATCTTGGCAGGGAATAGGTTGAGTTTGTATAGTCAGATAGAGCTCTGCGGAGCCAGAGATGTAATGTGTTGTTTATGTTGAACTCTGCGGAGTATGATATGTACTATGGTTCTAATATCATATAATATATGGAATATGTGTTGTGGACCTACTGATGTGTATGTTTAATAGTTCAGATATATGATGTATGACCGGTGATTTCAAAATTTTTGATAGCTTTAATTGATGACTGTTAAATGGTAGTTTATTTCCTGATTAATATGCAATGGGTGTGTTCTACATAACTACAATGTATGGATAGTTGTTAGCAGTTCTCTTCGGTAATATGATTCTAGCTCTTTTATATTAGTAAGGTCACGGCACGCCTCGGGTGAGACTCCTTGCTCTCTTTGAGCAGGTTGAGAATTTCGGCGTTATCCTAAACTACAGTGGAATCTTATTTGCCTCGAGCCTGAACTTGGGTCTTGCCCAGAAGTCACCCTTTTTCACTAACAAATGGTTTCGTTACTGGGACTTGAACCTGGGTCTCTCAGGTGAGAGCCAAGTATCCTAACCAACTAGACTATAACAAAATCTTGTTGGCCCCAAGCCTGAACCTGGGTCTTACCCAGAAGTCACCCTTTTTCGACAGCAGTTTTTCCTTGGAAACCCAAACTAGGAAAACATAAATTCTTTCAGTATATTCATCATTACAATAATATATATATATATAATGTAGCATCCATAACCACCAATCCATTTACCCTGGATTAGAATAAAATTGTATTCTCTTAATCAAAATTACAAAACCATGGGATGAACCACCATGCACCATAAAGTTACTAAAAGTGAAAGTAATCTTCCTACAACTACCAAAAACATATGCAAAAAGTTACCCTTTTCTTTTAGGGTGTTGCCCCAAAATCTGTAGAAATTATATAACATATGCATTATATATCCAGATTCTCTTGATCTAACAATATTTATCTTCTTGCTAAATACAGAATCCTTCCACTATTAATCTTTTGTGAAAAATCAATTGCAAACGCATGAAGCAATAAAAACAATCACACATAACACAGTTGTTTAACGGGAAAGCCTCAAGCTGAAAACCCCAACTATCATATATTATGTATCATGGAGATCATGTAACAATCTCATACAAAGCTTAGTACATCAAGCTCTCATTACAATCAATCGTCACACACTAACAAGAAGAAATCTGCAAATCCATGCACTTATTTCTTGCCACCTGATAGCCAGCCTCCACTGTGCAATCCCTGCTAAAGAAGACCTCTGAATGAATTCGAATTTACCTTGCCTTGACTGAGCAATCCTCATTGGCAACTCTAATGTGTGTGTGATGCAATCAATGCATCACTATAGTCACAACGGATAGTCCATCTCACCCTTTCACCTATCTCTCCACTGGGTCTCCACTAGAACTGACATGCACTGTAGTTAACTGTTGTATTTCTTTAGTTGATTAGTGAGTTATTATTTTTGAATTAATTAACTATTTAATTCACTCCACTCTCACTAGTGTATCATTCAGTTAGACTAGATACAACTAGCTCAACTAAGTTTACCTCCAATAACTGAGTTAAACTGAATAACAACTCCATGAACTACTCTTCCAACTCTGTCATAACTTTGCCACTTTAGTTCTTACTAAGTCCTCCATGCATGAACCACCAGTAAACTCTAGGAATTGCGTAATTCCTTCAGCCCACTGATTTTCCAAATCTGTTCACTAAAATAAAGTGCTCCAAGAGAATAAGTTGTTGTTTATTGTCGGATTACTATTAAGAGCTAAAAATAGCCTGCGGGCCCACTTAGTGAAGGTGACTGATTTTCACTAAGCTTCATCATATTGTTGAATCTCAACACTCCCTCTCAAAAAGATAGGGATTATCCTCCACCCTGATCCTACCTCTATGGTATTCAAATTTTCTCCTAGTGAGCGCTTTCGTCAGAATATCTACATCATGATTTTCTATAGGAATGTACTGAAGCAACATGATCTTCCGCTGCACACAATCTCTGATATGATGATACCAGATATCAATATGTTTAGATATATCATGAAACACAGGATTAATTGAGAGTTTAATGAAACTCTGATTATCACAATGTATCATTGTAGGATCTAAATGTGAACCGAACAAACCAACCAGGATCTTCCTCATCCAGATAGCCTCACATGTAGCTTGACTTGCTGCCATGTATTCCGCTTCTGCTGAACTGAGTGCCATGGATCTTTGTTTCCTATTGTACCAAGAAACTGTCGTAGATCCGATATTGAAAATCCCTCTTGATGTGTCATTTCTGCCCGTTGGGCTGCCTGCCCAATCTGCATCAGTGAAGCCATGCAACTTCACCTCATCCATCTGTCTGTACCATAAGCCATACTTAGATGTGCCCCTGAGATACCTCAGGACATGCTTGTCTGCCTTCCAAAATAACTTGGTAGGCTTAACCATCGCTTGTGAAAGTTGGTTCTCCATGTAGCATATGTCTGGTCTTGTATTAACTAAATACATGAGTGAACCCACCAACTGTTGATAAACAGTGGCATCCACTACCTTTTCCGATGTAGCATCCTCTTTCCTCCAATTTTCTAGAAGAGGAGTATCAATAGGCTTGCAGCCTTGCATGTGAAACTTCTCCAGTATCTCCTGGGCATACTTTCCTTGAGACACAAATAGTTCACCTACCCGCTGCCATATTTCCAATCCAAGGAAATAATGAAGGAGGCCCGAATCCTTCATCTCAAACTCCTTTGCAAGATCTTCCTTACATGAGTGTATCAACTGCTCATCACCCTTTAGTATTAAATCATCAACATAAATAACATGATTAAAATTTTACCCTCCACCACAATTTGGTACAGGTTCTCATCCACCTCACTCTTGGTGAAACCAAGTCCGGTGAAATAGCTGTCGATCCGAGTGTACCGAGCACGAGGTGCTTGTTTCAACCCATACAACGCTCTTTTGAGCCTGCACACATGCGACTCACTGCTGAAGATTTTGAATCCTTTAGGCTGCTCAATATACACTTCTTCCTCAATGATCCCATTAAGGAACGCAGTATTCACATCCATCTGATGAATGTGCCAACCCATCTGCGCTAAGAGATCAAGGATGGTCCTTATGGAAGAATACTGTGTGACAGGTGCAAAGGTTTCTTCATAATCAATCCCCTCAATCTGTGAGAAGCCCCAGGCAAAAAATCTTGCCTTATACTTCTCGACACTCCCATCAACAACTTGCTTTACCTTGTAGATCCATATTGATCCTACAACTGATTTACCCACCGACCTTGGAACAATCTCCCAAGCACTGTTTCTGACAATGGATTCATACTCCTCCACCATGGCATCTGCCCATTAGGGCTTCTGCACTACTTCTTCAAAAGAATATGGCTCTGTCACGACACACTTGCTCATAAGAGCCATGTATCCAATAAATCGGTCAGGTGACTGTCTCTGTCTGTGCTGTGATGTAGGGAATCCTACATTTTGTGCCGCATCAAGCTTCAGTCTCTCAACTTCTATGGTACGCTTTCTGCCTTGTCTGATGTTTGGTTCTGCATGAGTGGAATCCTCCACTCCATGAATCTCCTTCTGTGCCTGATCCACATCTATAGGCTCATCTTTGGGAACAAGAAGCTCCTCCTCTGCATGTAAGTGTAGCTCCCTCTCAAGCGACAACTTCATGGCTTTCACCTCATTGAATTTTGTATCCCGTCGCACCACAATAATTCGACTGTCTGGAAAATACACACGATAATTATGGGGTGTTTCTGTGTACCCCAAAAATATCCCAACTTCTACAGTCGGCTACAGCTTCTTCCTGGCGTCCTTTGTCACAAGAATGTAAACAGATGAGAAAAAAATATTCAAATGAGAAATATCAGGCTTCTTACCAGTAAAAGCTTCTTTAGGTGTACTCATGCCAAGTACTCTATGAGGACAACGGTTTTGCACATAAACCACAGTGTTGCATGCTTCCGCCCACAAGTGCATCGGTAGGCCCTGGTCATGTAGCATAGCTCATGCAGCACCCACGATCGTTCTGTTCTTCCTCTCCGTGACCCCATTCTGCTGTGGGTTATGAGGCACTATGAGTTCTCTTCGAATTCCTTCTTTGCTACAAAAGTATTTGAATTCGCCCGAGATATATTCACCACCATTATCACTTCGTAGAGCCTTCACTTGCTTCCCCGACTCATTCTCCACCAATGCTTTAAACTCACAGAACTTTGAGAATGTTTTGCTCTTCTTCTGCAAGAATAATATCCAGCATCTACGAGAATAGTCATCAACAAAAATAACATAATCCCTGTGTTTTTTTGTTGAATCAACCGAGAAAGGTCCACATACGTCTATGTGAATTCTCTCCAGGATCACCGAAGCACAGTTCTCCTTCTCATGAAAGGTGGTCTTCACAAACTTACCCATAGTACATCCCTTGCACTGATCTGACTGCGCAAGAGTACCCTTGGGAAGTCTAGTATAAATATTCTGCAAAATCTTCAAAGCGCCATGGTGAAGATGGCCCAATCTCCTGTGCCATAATTCGCCCTCATCCCGGCTCACCACTTCTTCTGCTTTGCCCATGATTGTTGCAAAGCCATCTACCTCCAGCTTTTAGAGATTCTTAACTTGAATCCCTATCTTCTTGGTTTGACCTGTTGTTTTATGTCGAAGGAAGGCTTTTCCCTCACTGAAAATAATGTCATAACCTTTTTCTTCCAACATTGCGACCGAGACCAAGTTCTTCTTCAGACCTGGAACATTCATAACATCATTCAATATAAATGGAATACCTGACTCCCTCTCAAAGGTAATGGTCCCAATGCCGGTCGCACTATATCGACCATCGTTGCCCATCTCTATATGCATTTGTAGGTCCTTCTCCTCCAAGTCACTAAACAACTCCTTGTCTCCCGTCATATGGAAAGACGCACCACTATCAAGATACCACACTGATCCCATAGCACTTGAAACCAAGCATGCGATCAAAGAGAAATCAAGTTCAAATTGCGAGGCTAAGGCCTCTCCAGCTGCAGCTCCATCAACCTTCTTGTTCTTCTTCTTCTGTGGGCAGTTAGTGGCGAAATGCCCATGTTCGTGACAATGAAAACACGTCACCTTGGACAAATCCTGCTTCTTGCCTTTAGCCTCGGATTTTGAAGGGAATTTCTTCCCCTTCCCTTTCCTTTCTTTGGTATCCAAAGCGCAATTCTCTTCATCTTCATTCTTCGATGAAGAGCCATCCCTGGTACTTCGCCTTATCTCCTCCTGCAGAAGATCCGACCAAAGTCGCTCCCACCCCGGCAGTTTCTCCCATCCATTGACAGAGTCTTCGTAGCTATGCCAACTCTTCGGAAGCCCAAGGAGAGCCAAGCTCACCAATTCATCATCATCAACAATAATCCCCACACTTCCCTGTTCATTCCTACAGTGGACAAACTTCGTGAGATATTTTGGAATACTTTCGCTCTTCTCCATTTTTTATTTTCTAAGCTTATCTTTCAGCGCCAACTTCCTCTAGTCGCTATTGCTTTGGAAAAAATCTATCAAAGCCTTCCACATTGCAAATGGAGTGGCTTTCATGTGAAGGCTTGACATAATATGGTCCTTCACACCTTCCAACATAATTCTTCTTGTTTTTGCTACCTTCTTTTGCCATGCGTCAAGTAATGTAGCATTTATAGAACCCGGCTTAGGAACATCGCTATCGATGAACTCCTTTAGTCCATTATCCTCTAGCACCGCCTCCATCCTATCCTTCCAGGCTACGTAATTAGAGCTGCCCTCAAGGGCATACTCCAATCGCAACCCATTGAAAGACATTTCAATGTATACTCAACTGTCGCACCAAGAAATTTCTGCAGCAAATTCGAATTGTCCACCAGCACAAACTCAACAATTCTTCACAATTACAATCTTCAAGAATTAACACTGATCTGATACCATGTAGAAATTATATAACATATGCATTATATATCCAGATTCTCCTGATCTAACAATATTTATCTTCTTGGTAATTACATAATCCTTCCATTGTTAATCTTTTGCGGAAAAACAATTGCAAACACACGAAGCAATAAAAACAATCACACATAACACAGTTGTTTAACGAGAAAGCCTGTGTTTAGTTAATTCATTATCCTAAATTGTTAACATAAATTATCGACCAGGGCTAGTAAACTGATGAAGTGTAATGCACTGTATGTGCCTAAGTGTCCCTTTTTTCTTACTTCGTTGTTTTAATGTTTTGTTGATGTTTTGGGAGTTTTTATATTTTGATCCTTAGCATTCTATTCTAAACTAGAAAGATGAGATTAAATCTATTTAAAAAGGAAGGAAAAGGAAATGTTGTCAAATGAATTAAAGCAAAGTTTTATTTACAAGTTTTTAGAGTCTATTTTCTAATTAAGAAATGATGAAAACTAGAAATCCTAATCCATGGATATTGCAGCTTAATTGAAGATTCAAGAAATGAAAACAACTAATAACTCACACATTACAACTGAATCTTATTCATTCAATCAAGGTTTATTGGAATAGTTTTGGAAGAGATTAATTGTAGTGTAATGAGGATCTCCTATGACATAAAATAAAATGTTGAAACAATCAATAACTAAAAAACATTACAACTGAATCTTATTCATTCAATCAAAGTTTATTGGATTATTTTTTAAAGAGATTAATTGTAGTGTAATGAGGATCTCCTATGACATAAAATAAAATGCTGAAACAATCATTGTACTTATAATTCACTCGTTATTATTCAATAAACTGAACCCAAGGAAACACAATGACTGTGAAATAAGAAAGAAATCTAGAAAGAAAGAAGTAAAGAAAGATACTAAAACAGAAATTAAAATGACTTAGCTAGAAAACACATGAAACGAGCAGGGGCCCTCTGCTACCAATTCGGTGTAATCCTTTAGCTCCTTAAAATTGTAATCAAAACAACATCAAGGCTAATCTCCTTTTATTAAAATAATGCTTGAAAAACAGAGTATCACTGTAATTCTGAATATGTTATCAACTGTCCTTTCTCGGATCTACAGAGCTTAATTTATATGAAAATTCATAACTAATGTCGAACAAAAATAGGTACAGGTGTAATCTTCAAGTTAAAATTGAATTGAGACTCTTTTGAGACTCGTGATTTGCTGCAACGCAAATCAGGAGTCCTAATTCATGTAGAAAACAGTTTCTTTGACTCTTGCTTTGACCATTGGATTAGACACCTCCAGTTATCGATTCAATCCTTGTGGATAGGAATGAATCATGTAGGGAAGATTTGAGAACTACCCATGTGCGCCTTTTCTCCAATTGACACCTGCATCATACTTAAACACAAAAACAGCTGCGGAACGCTTGACTGGCTACAAAATGCCTGTATTCTATAGCTAAACTGTTCAAAATTATTAAAACAGCAAAAATCACGAAAATACAACATGTTAATCATTTGTATGTAACCTTTAAGCAATCTTAATCATTCTTCATTGATTTTTAGGCTTATGAAGTGATAAATAAATGATGAAATGAAGTGAAGGTTTGCAAAAGAGAAGACAATTTTAGGGCTCAACAGCCTGAAGCTGAAAACCCCAACTATCATATATTATGTATCATGGAGATCATGTAACAATCTCATAAAAATATTAGTACATCAATCTCTCAATACAATCAATCATCACACGCTAACAAGAAGAAATCTGAAAATCCATGCACTGATTTCTTGCCACCTGATAGCCTACCTCCACTGCGCAATCCCTGCTGAAGAAGACCTCTGAATTAATTCAAATTGGCCTTGCCTTGACTGCGCAATCCTCATTGGCAACTCCAATGTGTGTGTGATGCAATCAATGCATCACTATAGTCACAACGAATAATCCATCTCACCCTTTCACCTATCTCTCCACTGGGTCTCCACTGGAAATGACATGCACTGTAGTTAACTGTTGTATTTGTTCAGTTGATTAGTGAGTTATTATTTGTGAATTAATTCACTCCACTCTCACTAGTGTATCATTCAGTTAGATGAAATACTCTTCCAACTCTGTCATAACTTTGCCACTTCAGTTCTAACTGAGTCCTCCATGCATGAACCACCAGTAAACCCTAGGAATTGCGTAATTCCTTCAGCCCACTGATTTTCCAAATCTGTTCACTGAAATAAAGTGCTCCAAGAGAATAAGTTTTTGTTTATTGTCGAATTATTATTAAGAGCTAATAATAACCAACATGCATCTATTTTTAGATCGACGATCTATAAATAGACTTCGCCCAATATTCTAAAAACAGAATTTCATCTATTTTTCCAACTTGACCAACCATCCACAAATAGCATCCTGCAACTTCTGAAATATGATCACCATGTCTAAAAATAGACATAGTCTAAAAATAGACTTGCACCTAGAAATAGCCTGCGGGCCCACTTAGTGAAGGTGATTGATTTTCACTAAGCTTCATCATCTTGTTGAATCTCAACAAAATCCCCTCATGGAAGTCTTCCACCCCCCTGAAACCCCTCTATTACCCTCTCTTTGTGTCGGACGCGACATACAATGTGTGGGGGTAGTTGCACAAAGAGTATAAAATGAACCCAATAATGTATTTAGGTAAAATATGCTTTTGGAATTACATAATCCAACATTCTTGGTTATGTTCTAGATATTTAATGTGATGTGATGGTCCATCGTATCCTATATACTAATGGCACCTAATCCACAACTTAACGCTCGATTGATTTCATGATATCTATTTAAATAACATGGAAGGTGATTTTCTAATGATCAATTGTGAGAGATTAATATGTAAACTATTTTCCTTTTGTATTAATATATTCCCTCAAGTAGCCATGTTGGTTGGCGATGTGTGTTGTTTCCCTCTTTGAGGGTTTTAACCACATACTACACTAATGTATTGACCTTTGATCTATTGCATGAGTGGTTGTTTTAGGGTATTAAACTTATGTGGGTACACCCTATGTATTGATCAACCTTCCTTGATTTATTGTTGCTTATGCCTTTCTTTCCCATCTTCCTTCATTCCATTCAAAAACTATAATAACAATGTTTTTCATGATTTAGTAAACCAAAAAAATTGATGCATTGAGATATGTATGAAAAGTACTTTGTGACTTGCCTCATAACATCCTTATCATAGTAGAGCAAGTCATGGTGACAAATCATAACAAATCAGCTAACGGTCCTAAACAATTATGAATAAGTAGATAAAAAACAAATTCACCCACATCAAGCTCTGTTATAATAAGCTAGAGAATGTGACTCACAAGGTTCATTTGGCCTAATTTCATTCAACCTTTAACACCCTTGTCATGCAACTTATCATGGAACCAAAATTTTGAGGGTCAAGTATGATGTCTCATTTTTTCCAAGCCAATTGACCCAAAAAAATGGGAAATCCCAAATTTATTTTTCCTCTCTTCTTTCTTAAGCACATATTGGCTTACAAATTCAGGTTTAGCTTACCTCCAAAATGTAATCTCATGAAGAAAATATGATGGGTCATGTTGATGACACGAAACGTTGACTATTAAATGTGTATATTATGGATCATAATCAGGCTTTGCATTCTTCAGTTTATAACCACAAGAACTTACACAAAATATCTTCTTACTTGACCATCTCCTTACCTTTTATCCAATGATTCCTTGTTTTTGTTTTTGCCTCCACTTGGTTGTTTCACTTAGTCTCTACCTTGTTGTTTGACTTTTGTTTTTCTCGTCATGCAACTTATCTTCAAAAACCCAACTTTTTGAGAAGAAAAGTATGAGGAACCATTTTATTTAAGATATATGACCCAAGAAAAATGAGAACCCCAAATTTGTTTTTGTTAGCTCTTCTTGTTTGTGCAAAAATAAGCTTACAAATAAAGAATTGACTTCACTCCAAAAATTAATATTGAGAACAAAACCTCTCCTCAATTGACCATCTACTTTGTCTTTCTAACAAATGCTTTATTATTGCTTTGACATTGGTATTTGTATGGATAATGTTAGAAGGATTTTATGTTGGGGTGCGTAAACTTAATAGAAAACCAACCTTGTTTTATTATTTCTTTTGTCTTGTTATTCTATTTATTTTTCATTTTGACTTTTATTAACTCACTATATAACTTATCTTAAAAATGACAAGAGATTTGAAGTGAAAGTATGAAGGCTTGTTTTTCCCAAACCAAACAACCTAGGTAAAATGGGAAACCCAAATTCATTTTGTCCCTCTTCTTGGCTACCCATTCATCATCTTGAAAATATGGCTTGACTCACCTCTAAAAACTAATGTCATTAACAAAGGCTCTTCTTTAACAAAGGCTCTTCTTATTTGTCCATCTCCATGCCTTTTAACCAAACACTAATATTAGTGTTGCCTTTGCTTTTATTATTTTTCTTTATATTTCCTTTGTTGTTTAGCCATTGGTCTTGTAATATGAAAATTATTTGAAAATTTCAATTTTTGAGAAGAGGACTTGTTAAATTTCCACGAGCTTGTTCGATCTTAACCCTTGAAATTGGATCACCTTTTAGATGCAAACTACAATAGAACTAGGCAAAAACGTCAACGCATTTTTTTCGTTGGAGTTGGTATACCTCTGCACTTTTAAAATTCATTGTTAATGATATGTGTATTAAATTTATGTTTATTATTATTATATGATAAAATCTTTGCAATTGGATGATGATCTTGTTATCAAAATTTTAATATATATTAATTTTATTGATTTAATTTTTAATTTTGTTGTAAAATTGTTTAAATAATTTAATATGTAAAGTCAAAGCTTTTGCTTGTTCAAATAGTATTGTGCAATTTTAAATAATTTAATAAATAATATAACAATGTCCAAGCTTTATTTACTTTCAATGACCAATATTAAATTTAAAAGAGAGAGGAAAGAAATCAAAAAATAAAATAATGTATCAGTGTATCTTAATTATTTAATACAAAATCCTATCTTAAATCTATGTTATTATATTTAATTAAAATATCAATATTTTTTAAAACTAAATGTTGTATTACGATGATTTTTTTATTCTTATAGTGTGACTAGAGTTCTCTTAGAATTTTCAAACCAATTTTGCTTCTGGTTTACGTTATGTGTCTTTAATTAAGATGAGTGTTATTAAGAGACCCATTGCTTTATACTTATGGGGAAGTTTCGGGTTTCTAAAGGGAAATTTCCTATTATCTGTATAGATGGAGGCGCGATTGTTCACCTAATGTCCAGTTCATTAAATTGCAATTAAAAATCCCCGAAAATGACGTTAAATACATTTTATTAAATAAAGCAAGTTTTAAATTGCGTGTCGAATCCGGTGCTTTAAGATAAATGTTAATTTATTAGTACAATAGTCAAACAAATAATTGTTCGTTTGGCCGGTCAAATCACAACCACAACCATAGTTTTATTATTGTCGATATTTTTTTAAAGATAGGTTCGGTTTTTCAAAGCAATTATTATGGGCAGAAATATATCCTTATGGAGAAGTGTACTTCTAAGAAGTAGGTTATGATTATGACTAACTACTTGTGAGAGTAAAGGTCAAATTTGAAAAGTGAAATAATTTTTTATTTAAATTAAAGATAGAGAATCTTTACCAACTTTATATCATTAAATTATATTGAAGCAAAATATATATATATATAAATTAATTGTTATAATTTTTAGTAGGTAAAAAAATAATAGATGGGGTGTTTTTTTGAGAAAAGGGGGATGGTTTATGTCATCTCACTTGGCCAAAAGACGAATGTATGTGGCGACATGCTTTTGAAGAAAAACTTTATATGTAACCCAAGACACCATATGCACCTTATCACCAAGACTATTAACACACTGCACACTCCACATTTTTGCTTTGATTGTTATTTGAGCATCTAGACCGTCCAACAAGATCTCACTTGTGCATAGTACCAACTTGTGTTTATATTGTTTATGGGCTTTTCACACATCCAAAATGAACACAACTAAGTTACCGCTAATCTCTAGAGATACTAGCCAATTTTACAGGCCTTGGTTCGCACCAACTCCAATTGGGGTCCTTTGTTGACCCATTTTCTAGAGCCTTTGCCTAGCAATCACTAGAAATTTTCGTTGGGAAACCCTTAATCCATCATAAATAGTTCCTCCTTTGCCGCTTGGAACTGTAGTGTCGACAAGAAGTACCAAAAACCCCACATGCTTGTGCTTGTTGTACAATTTCCTTTCCTTTGCATCCCACCGCAGGTTGGAGGCATCCCAAGTGACAACAAAGATCCTCTCGAGGTTAGAACCACAGATTTTGATCCTTCCACTTAGTCTTCTAATATGTCTATACTTTACTTGTTTCTAGTTCCTGTAGATCAGTTTCAAGGCCAGATAGGTTCGCTTTTCATTTTTTTACATGTTTAATTTTGGTTCTCTTAGTACTAGTATATCATCTTATGCTTCTTTGTGGAGATTAAAGTCTTGGCTTTGGTCTAGTCTTACTAGTGGAAGACCAACCTAAGATTTTCATGATTATCATGTACACCCATGTTTAGAAGGAAATCCAATTTACCCCACAAACAAAAATGTCTAAATAAATTGGCAACTATACTAATATTGTATTTGTGCAACACGGGGTAGGAAATCCCAAAGTAAACTCAACACCCCCTAGCAACATGGAACTTTGTATTCATATTTAATTTATTTTTTCACAAGTTTAAACTTACATTTAATTTACATTTACTCATATTTACTTTATATTTTCACCAATTTATTATATAAACTCCTTCCAGAAAGAACTAGAAATAATATAAATTTATTTCTAATAAATATAAAATAATTTAATCAAACATCATCTTAATTTGATATTTAACTAATAAATTTTAGATAAATGTCTTTCGAATTAATCACATCATTAGAAATAGGATTAATAAAGTTAAAACAAATTAATTGTAATCAAATATTATTATAATAAAAATTAAAAATCAAACTTTTACAAAAAAAATACATATATTTTAAGTAATAATATGTTAAAACTATGCGATAATGAAATAATTAACATTAATAAATATATAAATAATTTATTAAGGTACTTATCAATACAAATCTACGAACATGATGAACAATATAGATAAATGTCTTTTCGGATTAATCACATTATTAGGATTTGGTTGAGGTTACGAACCAACTAATGTGGTTCATCCTCAGGACAAGGTGAACCAATTGATCTTAATGAATAAGTAGTGTGGATGCATCATTACTCGAGATTAGTTGAAGAAAACTAGTCCTTAAAAACTATTCATTAAAAATATAGCCATTTAAAAAACTGGTCGTTATTGGATTAGTTAATTAGTTAATAGGAAGAATATTAAATATTTTTAATTGATTAATTAATAGATATTATAATAAAATATAATATATAAATTTTTTTATGTAATCTATAATATAAAATAGTTATGATAGAGATTTAAATATTTAATAAGATACATTGGGATTGAAAAAAAAACATAAATAAATAAATATAAGAAAATATCAAGGCGAATAAAATATAAATGACTAGAATATAAGAAGAAAAAGGAGAAAAAATGAAAAACAAGAACAGACAAAAACTAAGCAAGGGCAAAAAAAAATTCATCAAGAGAAAACTGGGGTCCAACTCTTACTCAACTCCCAACCATCATCTCTATTGAAATTTTTAGCATGATGCTTAATCTCAATGGCTTCCCTAAGCTTCCTATGATGAAAGTGGTCAACCTTAGCAATGACTTTGGAGTCTTCAATGCATACATGGTGACAAGATTTCTCTACATGTTCTGCAAGAGCAGATGTGTGAGATCGATTGTGCCTAATGTCTGCAACATGCTCTTGGATTCTCCGTCTAATGGATCTACCAGTTTCGCCAATATAGGGCGTGCCACATGAACAAGGAATCATGTAAACACCTTTCATGTCTTTAGGGTTGATAGGGTCCTTGACAGATTCAAGAGAATTTTTAATAGTATAAAGGGGTTTGAATGAAGAGAGACATTATTCCTTCCGGGGACATGGGAAATCTTGTTCGTGGTCCCTTGGATAAATGGGAGATGAACCTTGGAAACAGGATGCACACAAGTAGATTTTCCATTTAAACTTTGATAGGCCTTTTGAAAGACCCTATGACCTTCGGATCTACTATATCCATTATGAATAATATTCAATTTCAACTTCATATTACAATTATGATACACCTTTTACATGTCGACAAACTTTCTTAACAAAAAGGGAAGCACTCACTTTAGATTTCAATAGATTTCAATATAGTTTGTATTGATTGGCCAAAAATTTGAGAGGTAGAGATAGAACCATTAAGATAAAGATTTTTTTGTACTATGATAAGTAAAAATAAAAATAAAATCACAAAGGTTTGGTTTGGTTTTGTTTTTTTAATAATTTAAAATTAGAAAATATAAAACGTAATAATAAAGTTTTTATGAAAATATGTTGATATTGAAATAAGGTTTTTAGATTTTTAATTTAATTATTAATAATGATTAGATAAATGGTAGGATTTAGTTTAATTAGAATTTTTTAGAATTTTTTTTAGTATTAATTATAAATTGAAGGTGGAGATTTATCTAAAATAATTATGTCTTTTATATTCTTTTAATTAAATTGATTAATTAAAAAATGTTATATGAGATAAGTTATGGATTTTTGAGCATTCTATATTGATAAACTATGATATTAGTACATATTGTTGCAAAAAAGTCTATTTATAAATTAAGAATCACCATAATAAAGTAGAAATCAATTTAAATATTAAAATTCTAGTTATATATATATATAATTGATAATTTGCTATTAACATTTATTAGCCATTAATTTATATAACTATATTAATTACATAAATAATTAAAAATAATATTTAATATAAGATATTTATCTAAATTGGCACAATTTTAATGATAGCATGAGTAAAATGTTGTTCCATCCAATATTGGCATTAGCTCCAACTCCATCTAACATTTAGATAAGCATCAACCTAAACTCAACTTCACTTCAAAATAAATAATTAAATAAAAACATAAAGTTGATATATATATATATATATATAATGATTTGCAACTTTTTTCAGTGATCTCACCCTCCATCCTAAAGAAAAACCAAATAAATGTTAATATGGATCATACCTAGACACAACATATATGGCATCAAGAGTTGTGGAAACGTACGCACAAATAAATAAATAATATACAAAAATCTTTATCGAATCCTAACAACAATATCAAGGTAGATGGAAGTGGGAACGATGTCAGGACATTGACATAGGAAAAATCGGGAGAACCGACAAAACAATCATCGTCATATCGTCATCTTGCTTGCTCGTGAAAGCCAAAATTTGATGCCGCGCATTCCATACAAAGACATATTCCCAGAGTTTCGAACACTCAACCTGCATTACCTGTTTGGATTCCTATTTCTTCTCCTCCCTTTGATCCACCCGCCTGAATTCGATACTCAGAAGTTGCTTACATCTGTCCTGGCTAGGATTCCTTCTCTGCGCGTCCGTGATTTTTTCTGTGGAGGAAAGTTCACAATCTGATTATAATGATCGACTGGGGGCCTGTCGCGGTTGCGGTGGTTTTGTTCGTCTTGCTGACGCCGGGGCTCTTGTTTCAGTTTCCTGGCAACGAACGGAATATAGAATTCGGCAACTTCGAAACTAGCTGCATATCGATTGCGATACACGCCCTTATATACTTCGGGCTCCTTGCGCTGTTCACTGTCGTCATCGGAGTACATATTCAAACTGGATGACCGATGAGGTTTTCCGGTGCTCTGAGCTTATCCCTCGCTCGATTTGTTGAATGCTCATCTTTCTTTAATTTTCTCACTTAAATTATTATGATTTTCCTGCTGTTTCATATATTTGAATTCCCTAAATCTGGGAGAACTGTATGGATTTGACATTTTAAATTCTAAAAAAAGATTGGCAAATACACAGTGTTTGGGAGGAAATTGTTTCACGCTTGACTATGTCGTTGCATACTTTTCAGATCAGAATGGAAAATAACTTATATATCTGTATTACAGTCACTGGAAAACAAATTCCAGGATTATACATACCAGAATGTAAATACAGAAAGAATAAATTGTTCTTTTTTCCGTTCCTATTTCTACAGTATATCAAAGTTTCAAAATATGAAATTCCAAGTAAAATATAAAAATCAAACTGTCCTAAGCTTAAGCTTAAATTCCGAAGCTTCAACGACTGAAGCAGTTAATTTTATACTCATTCAATGGTCATATACTCTGTTACTGTTCAACTGATACCCTGTTACTGTTCAACTGTTCTATAAACGGTCAGCGATGGCAACTTAATTTCAATTTGAAAGGCATGTAATCATTCAGCCCTTTCAATAATTAAAAGTAACAGAGTTTCAAAGAAAATTGTAATTCAGCATACTGAGCTAAATTTTTAGGATATCGATAGATCCACCAAGAAAATGATCAGTGAGGTTGATGGCGAAAACTCTGGAACGATGGCGTACATAGCGGCAGTCCAATTGTAAAGGGGACTGCGCAACTCCAATCGGCCATCAAATCACCGGGAAATCAATGAAAAAGGAAAAGAAGAAAGAGAAAGTGAAAGGGAGAAACAACATAGAAACAGCTAAACAGAAAGACTACGTCATGATGCTGTTTTTTACTCTTTTTTCTTGAACTAGGCGGAGTTAGGCCAGGGCTTGGTTACAGGTTGGATGGAAGAGTTATAATTTTTTTTTTCAAAAATTAGGTTAAGGTCAGGTAAGAGCTATGTTTAATGTTGGAGCTATGTTTAATGTTGGAGGGAAGAATAATCTACTTATGAGTGAAATGTTATAATTAGGAATTGCGATGGAATGTTATAATTAGGAATTGCGATTTTTTTTTTTTTTTCAAGTTTACGCTGGGCCAACTTTAAAGTTGGATTGAAGAATTATCTGCCAGACTGGGAGGCTATTGTCAGGATCGTGTTGGGGTTAGCTCTAATGTTAAATGGAAGAATGACCTGCATATTAATGGGCTGTTATCACCAAGATTGTGACATTAGGAAGAATGATCTGCAGATCAATGGGATGCTATCATCAAGATTGTGCCATTTTTTTTTCAGCGCCAATGTTGGATGGAAGAACAATCTGCCAACAGTGAAATGCTATCACCAAGATTTTGTGATTTTTTTTCTTTTTTCCCAAACAAGGCTGAGCCTAAGTTAGGGTTGGAAGAACTATTTGCCCACCAATGAAATTATATTTTCAAATTGGACAGAGCCTAGACTGGATTAGCCCCAATTTTAAATAGAAAAACCATTAGATAAATTTTGAGTTAAAAAATGAGTCTCAAAACATAAATTTACAGCCAAAATCAATTTTATAAAAACCAATAAAAACTTATTCACCATTTTTTGAGTAAAAGACTGAAATAAAAATGTTTAAAAAAACATAAATTTACAACCAAAATCAATTCCATAATAACCAATTAAGGATGATTGACCATTTAAAAAGCAAAAACAACACTGTTTTTTCAACTCATACTTATTTTCTTAAATTTAATTTTACATCCAAATCATGTTGTCTTCGATGCAAAAATTAAATTCTGCATCCCCGAAAGTTTCGAAAGAGGAAGCGGACAATAATAGGAGGTGAAAATGCAGAGGAAAATTCTTTCAGCGTCATCAATACGATTTTCACAGTACTTAAAAGCGGAAAAAGAGAGATAGTGAGAATGCGAGGTCTGCGTCTTTCGCCGTGGCGAAGACGGAGTGAACAGGGAACTGTGCTATTTCATCGGATATTCCACATTTCCACAAAAATCCCAAACTCACTTTCCCTCATTTCCACCAAAAATCAAGATATCCCGCTTTTCATTCCATCCTGTCATTTCATACCCCCTAAACTTACTTCTCACACATTTCCACCAAAATTCAACGGCAGCAAAGAAACTGGATCGAAAATAGAGAGATATCATGATCTCCTTCTCAATGATGTTTGACTGTTTTTGCAACTTGGCAGGAAATCAATTAGATTGAAACGCCGTAGTCTATATGTTGTAGCCATTCATGCACTGCCAGCGTTCAACACGCAGACCGGTCAAATGTCTAATACCTGAGCATTCAATTCAATTACAGTAGAATTCGTAGGCTAGACGTTCAAACCCTTCACTTCAAGACATGCGAAAGTAGAGACTGCAATATCAACGAAACTTCAACGCTTTTACAGATCATCCACTTGGAAGAAATCTCTAGTTATCTTTCGTTTTCTTTCCTTTCAAGCTCTTCAAACGAAAATTCCAAATTTTATGGATTCAATATGTCTATTTTCCAAGAATTCTAAGACTTTTCCTAAACCGAGTGCTTCCTAGTTTTTAAAACACAAGACATATTCCAAGAGTTTCGAACACGCGACCTTGGGTCAGCCATCCATATTCCTATTTTGTCTCCCTCTTTTGTCACTTGCCAGCGTTCGATACTCATAAGTATCTCACATCTGTGCTTGCAAGGATTCCATCTCTGCGCGTCCGTGTTTTTTCCAGTGGAAGATAACAATGGCGGATTGGGGAACGGTCGCTGTCGGCATGGTTTTGTTCGTGTTGCTGTCGCCGGGGCTGTTGTTTCAGTTTCCCGGCAACGATCGGATCGTAGAGTTCAGCAACTTCGAGACTAGCGGCAGATCGATTCTGATGCACGCCCTTATATTCTGCGGTCTCTTTGCGCTCTTCACTATCGTCATTGGAGTACATATTCATACCGGCTGACCCACGAGGTTTTCCGGCACTGTGTATCTCATCCCTTCCCTGATTTGCCTGAAGAGTCATATTTTTATAAGTTTCTCTGTTAAATCACCACTAGGTTATTGTGATTTTCCTGATTTTCCTGTCGTTTAATATATTGAAATCCCTGGGTCTGGGATCACTGTATGGGTTTCATATTTTAAATTGTAATAGTTCTTAAGGACGTATTTTTGGATTAAACTGTTTCAGGATTCACTATCTCATTGTATACTAAATTCTGACGCAGGAAAATAAAATAAATATTAGAATATTGATAGATTCTGTTGTAAATTTTTGTGGCAGATCAGAAAGGAAAATAAATTTGAGAAGATAGATGGATGATGTTAAAAGAAAGATAAATATGTTTAATAAAAATATGAAATAAAATTTGTCGTGCAGAGATCAGCTTTTTAGGTCATAGGGAAGAATGGTTGTAATCTGTTGTTTGGTTAAACATTTTAAACGATTTTGTTTAAGTAAAAAAAAAATTAGCAATTGCATCATATGTTGCAAAAGAAATGCCTTAAAGCAATAGCATATGAATGAGTAGCTTAGAAGAAATAAGTTCTTGCATAGAAGGAGCCATCGTGAAGGAATGAAAAACAAATTTTGCTTACATGGAA
The DNA here is from genome assembly GCA_034641835.2 of Pinus albicaulis. Lineage (NCBI taxonomy): Eukaryota > Viridiplantae > Streptophyta > Pinopsida > Pinales > Pinaceae > Pinus > Pinus albicaulis. Next base: position 1,208,224,056 of record CM076582.1, on the reverse strand, counting down.
GAAGGTTGTGGAGGTTTCAAAGATATTGATTATAAGAGTTATCAACCAGAAAAATTTGTTATAGATATTGAAATAGAAAATTGTGGGGGAAAACATATATGTAAATCAACATAATGAAATAATTTGTTGCAGAGAAGGGGCCATCAAATAAATTTTTTCTTCCATGAAAGCAGGTCGTAGAGGTTTCAAAGATATTGATTATAAGAGTTATCAACTAGAAAATTTTGTTATAGATATTGAAATAGGAAATTGTGGGTGAAAACATATATGTAAACCAACATAATGAAATAAGTTGTTGCAGAGAAGGAGCCATCGTGAAGGAATGAAAAGAAATTTTTTGTCGTGGAGTTTTCAAATATATTGATTATAAGAGTTATCAACAAGAAAATTTTGTTATAGATATTGAAAGAGGAAATTGTAGGTGAAAACATATATGTAAACCAACATAATCTGTTCACATACACAAAATTTTTGTTATAATATTGAAATAGGAAATTGGTGTGAAAATCCTTTGGTGATTAATAATCCTCCGAAACAAGCATGAAATGAGCATGTAACTCAAATAAGATATTTTAAATACATTCAAGAACAATCTATCTAGCATAGATGTAAATAAAGATAATTTTATTAACAGAAATAGAGTTTACTCCAAGTTCATCTACATATCCGAGCGCCATAGCATTAGATATATTTTGTGAGCTAATGTCATGTTCTTATTGTCACGGTGATTTAAAAATCAATTACTATACCACAATATTGACTTTCTCATTGTCTATTTTGTTTATGAACCCTCTAAAAAGTTTACACTGTGATCTCCCCAGCATGAGTGGGGGTTTCAAAAATTGGAGAGTAAATTGAGTGGTTATTGTTAAAAAGTGTTATATAAGATGGGAAATTTGGATGGTTTGTAGACAATATGGATGTCATAACACATATCTATTTTAATTTTTTTAGTGTCTCGGGCCACCATGCATCTAATATGATCCATTTCAACTGAGAACTTCAATATCTATTTTGAATTTTTTAGTGTCTCTGGCCACCATGCATCTAATATGATCCATTTCAACTAAGAACTTCAATATCTATTTTGAATTTTTTAGTGTCGCTGGCCACCATTCATTTAATAGGATCCATTTAAGCTAAGAACTTCAATAAATCACTTTGTGAATGATAAATTGTGACATCCCTAGCCATTTTCTTCGATTTGGATCAGGTTACAAACTAATAACTTGTGAAATCCTAGCCATTTTCTTTGATTGTGGATCAGGTTATATCCTAGAATACACCCTCTCTTTAGAAGACTCTACAATATATATTGGATGGAGAGAAATGTTATGATAAAAAATGTACAAAAAAACCTTTCAATTTTGTAAAACTATAATCTACAATAAGGAATGAGTGGTTTTTTCTCTTTTGAAAGTATTGTTTGGAATTGAAAAATAAAAAAATTATAAAAGCTAAAATTATGTAGTGAAAAACTTTGTTTAAAATTTCATAATAAAGTTAAGTAAGTTTGACATCATATAATATGAAATTAGTTTATGATTGTAAAGTAAAAAATGTGTAAGTTTTTTAGCCACAATTAGGTAATTAAAGATATGTATATAGTTTTTTTTTAACAGAAGAAATTCGATATTCATTAACAAAAAAAATTCGAAAGAGTAAGTATGTAGTCACTGTTTTATAGTTACAAACTATTACAGTTAAGTAATTAAAGGTAAATTTAGTGTTAATTAATAAATGAGAATTATGAAAATTCATCATTATTGCTCAAGATAAATCATGTCCTCTGAAATAATTTAGAAATTTAAAAAAAATCACATATTTTAAAAAATTTCATTATTAATTTAATTTTTTATATATTAAGAAATAATACTCATGAATAATAAAACAGTTGTAACATAAATAATATATAACAAAAAAAGAACATGTATTTTTGGAATAATAAAATAGTTGTAACAAAAATAATATAGAACAAGAAAAACTATGTATAATTTCCCCCTTTCAATAAAACTATATTCCTCATGAGTACCATGGGTCAATACCATGAGTTGTTTTTATAGTTTATTATTATTTTATTTATTAACTAAATTCAATTTAACTTATTAAAACATAAATAAAACTATTTACATTTACATATAAAAATATAACAACTTTTTAATAACAACATTTACTTGTGAATATAACTATCTAACTTTACTATTTACTTATGAATCTAATGGCCTAAAACATTTGAATCATCTAACATTTGATCTAATGAATCAAACATGGACATAGTGGCAGCTAGAGGAGTTGTTTTCAAATAAGAATATCTCACGGCATAATAAAATAAATAATTAAATATAAGTAATTATAATTATAATTAATAATTAAAATATTTTAGATTTATGGATCTATCAAGTATTAATATGAGTATTAATATGGATCTAGTTTGATATTATAATTAATGTAAAAAATATTAATTTTAAATTTATTATGGTTTAATAAAATTTATAAATATGATATTTTAGGGATGAAATTGTTTAATGCTTGATTATTTTATTGTAATTTTTTTATGATAAATTAGAATATATATATATATATATATATATATATATATATATATATATATATATTTTTCAAGCTCTACATTCTAAAAAAGGTTTGCACCCAGGAAATTTGATCTCTTTCCGCTATATATAAAGGGATCAAATTCCTTGAGGTGCAAACTTTTTTAGAGTGTAGAGCTTGAAAAGAAGATTGTATCTATATATATATATATATATATATATATATATATATATATATATATATATAACTTAGAGGGATCATATTCGTTGAGGTGTAAACTTTATTTAGAGTGCAAAGCTTGAAAACAATATTGTCTCAAGAGATTTGAACCTTAATAATTCAGACATTAAAAATAGGCTAAAATATGAAGTTGCTTGGAATCTCTCAAAATCAACGTCAAGATGTAGTGTTCGTCGTCCTAATTCCAACGACACTTGAATCAGCTCAATACGATGTCGTATGAAGAAGTTATGACGTTCTAATGTTTTTAACCAATAACAAAAAAATTTGTAGATGGGTTGACTGGGCTGCTGACTATGCAGTTCGTACTGCTGACATCGACATCATGATGGTATCAGCATGCCAACTAGGTGTATAGAGGGCCAATCAGAGCCTGCCAAGTGTTTCTCCGTACATGGATGAGTTGGAATTGTTTGATTGGTCGAAGTTATTTTAGTGACCCAATAGAAGGCCGCCACATGGCCCTATCGAAGGCCACTATGTGGCACCTCCTCATTAGTCAAATTATTTTGTATATGCCTGAATGCCTCGGTGGGATTCAACCCCCAAAATTGCCACATGCAAACTCAACCCTTCACCATCGTGCCATTGCTTTAGTTCTTAACCAATTGGGTGTTGGGTTAAATTTAAAGTTTATGTATTTCCGCATTAGGGGAAGGGGTCGGGCAGTGAGCCTTAACCCCTGGTGATGTCATCATCCACAAGACCCTAGCGTAGGAGAAAAAATGGAGGGGGCAGGGACCAACCCCATCCCCTGGTCACAAACCACTCCACAGGACCAAGCGCGAGTCAGAAGGGTGCTACTGGAGTGGAGGTGGGGATTCAACCACATCGTACAGTGTTCTAAGACTCCACAGGACCGGAGCGGCAGTGATGCCAAAGGATGCAGGCAGTTGGCCCTCGACCCCGATGATATGGCCATAATAGTACCGTTACTAGGAGCTCCAACAGCGGGGGCAGGCAGTTGGCCCCGACCCTCGTCAACGTCGCCACCATATGACCTTGCCCAGCGAAGAAGGAGCCAACAATGGTGAGGGTAGACCATTGGCCTCAACCCCCAGCCTCATGGGTGCCATGTGGGCCTATTTTTGTGCATGGTGGTTATTTCTAAAATTAATGAGGCGAAAAAATGCACCTTTTACGGGTTAAATTGTCGCTCATCAAACTATGAAAAGGGTGAAAATGTTGCGTAGTTAGTAGGTTTTGGCCAAATTGCAGGACAAATACAGAGCTTGGGTTGGAGAAGCATAAATTTCTTTTTATATTAAGAATTAAATGAATTACTCATCTATCTCTTTTTAGAAGTAATATAATTTTTTTACTTTCATTTTCAAGTCTCTCACAAATATTTATTTACTTACTTATGTTTACTCTCTCTATCCACATGTATGCATATGAAATTGATATTAAAGCATATTAGTTAAGATGGATATTAAGTAATTTTAATTATATTTTTTATTTAGTAATTGTTTGGCCCTTTTTTTAATATCAATCACCAACTTGACAAGCACTTTGAGGGTGGAATTATCAATCCTTTATAATATTTTTAATTAAAACTAATCATTATGTAGATTCATTATTTTTATTATAGCCCAAATTGGTTTTTAATGTCCGAACTCCATGTTGAATATGAAGGTAATCACACAATTAGTGTAAATGTATTTCAATTTAGGTTTTATGATGTATGAATATCAGTTATAGGCAATTACCATATCATGAAATATTATGTAAAATATGAGATTCAAAGTTTAAATCCAACCAAAAAAATATGGATTTCATTTTTAATATTATATTGAAGATAGAAAGAATCACACATCTAACAACACACCATTGAAATGTTTGAATACTCAGATTTTTTTTTTTTTTTTTTTTACTTTTACCCTTTATATATACACATTTTGATTGACATACATTATTTAAAATATTTTATTTATTAAATCTATTTTATTTGTTAACTCTATATTAAATCTATTCATTTTTTTTAATATATTAATCACTTTTTCTCCTCTTTTCTTGTGACAGCTGGCTTAAGTGCCAATTAATGATTAAATTATGTTTGTTAAGACATTAAGACATTTATTTTGTTTATTTTTGAGAAATATTACTTGATGAGCAGAAATTAATTTTTGATTAAATAAAATTTAGTTATGGAAGTGATTTCCATAAAAAGTAAAAGACTGATGGTAAAAGTATTCCAAGAACTGAGAGGTAGTTGAATAGAAACATTTCAAACAACTACCCCATCCTCTGAGGATAAAGGCATATCCCAGTGAGGAAAAGGGGTTTTGTTCGGTAACTGGAAAAAGGAAATAGAGAGAAGAATTCCCGAGCAGGTGGTGACTAGTGGAATTACTCAGATTCGTGAAATTCCTGGAGTAGAGAACTGGACTAGGAGTCTCGAGGTCTCTTCCAGAATCTCTGTCAACTCACATAGCTCACGAGTGGAGCACGGGGGAGAGATGAGGACGTAATTTCCTTTCTCAAGGTAGGGAGGACAACACCAGTCAGTATTTGGAAGACAGATAAGTATATCTGCCATTGGAAATCTGAGTTTGATTTATGAATGAGAAATTAGTTATATTTTTAATAGTATGTAGCTGTTACTGTATTTTATTATGAGATGAGGAAAACTCTATGTATTCTCTTAAAATAGATAAGAAGGCTAGACAATATCTCTTAGCATAGTCAGAACTAGTGGTAAATAAAGGCATGTATAGAGTTAAGAAAAACCCAGATACCGAATGAAGTTATGAACTAATTCACTTCTAGCCATTATAAAACAGTGAACTGTTAACCCAAAGCATTCGAGACGAAGGCTTCAAGTTGTTTGTTCTCTGCAACTATGATAAACAATGAAAAAATGGTTCAACCATTTCATTTTAAAAACAAAAATAAAAGTGAATGTCGGAACCTTAAATCACAGAAAGTAAGAATCTGTAGACAACAGTAGAACAAGCTAAAAACTTGTATAATGAACTTCAGATAACAAGATGCCTTAGAGAGAGGGCATCATACAGAGAACAATGCTACAGTAATAGAGTGCTTCCGCATCTTTAAATTCCTGTAATTTGGAAATATCATATTACAATATTGTTACTCCTAACTGGGAATTAGTGTAAATGAATTGAAGCGAAAAACCAAAGAAATGGAAGCATAATAGCAAATGTAACTAAATGCTGGAAAATAACTAAGCCCTTTCTTCATTTTCACATACACATGAATCATGGAAAAGTATGTTCACCATATATGCAGGATATTAACACTTATATATATAATATGATTCTGGTTCGAACTATCTCGCCACAACCATGACACATATCAAGTGTGCCTCACATAGTGAGGAATAGAGTTGGAGACTTGCCAAAATAAGCCATAGAAAAAACTCTGAGACGCTGAAGTCAAAATCCAAGAGCCATATATAAAATTATGCAGGAATGAGATTCTATAAAATTACAAATGTCATACATTTGCCTACGAAAAGCCCGAAAATGGGCAAAGCCCGTGGAATTTAACTAATGATCTAAAGAAACCAGAACGAGGCAGCAAGCCTCATAGTAAGCCGAGCTTCTTGCAAACTCGGGTCACCCATGACAAAATATATAGTGGAGAAGAGTACGTGGTGGAATAGGTATTTTGAAGTTATTAGGAAAACCAGAAGCTGAGCATTCCAAGGGTTGTCATCTACATGCCGGGCCAAGAGATTACCTACACAAAAAGGTGAAAGAGAAGAATGTCAGTTAAACTGGAAATGAATTCACCCGAAATGCAAAATGCAGGAGTTAACACTAATAAGGTAGCTTTACCTGTGTAAACCCTTCGCGAAAACTGAAAGGTTAAACTGCAAGAAAACCCACAAGAAAACAATGGGTCAATGCATTGTAGACAAATGGGAAACATGTTATACAAATTCAAATTAACGAGTACCTCTGCAAATAAGTCATACATACCTGTAAGCTTCGCTAGAGGGCAGCTAAGAAGCCGAGGTGCTCCACCCAAAGGAAGAGCTTGAACCACTGCTACGGCCAAGGCAAAATGAAAAAAAAACTTAGAGACAAGTAGAGAATGAGACACAAAGTAAAATGGTAAACGTTAATAACCAGAAAAATATAAATTGAACTCCTAGTTAATGAAATAAGTCTCAAACCACAACAAGTAGATACAAAGGTTCACGATAGCCAAAAGGTTAACTCACCGTCTATATTGAAAGAGAAGTTGGACAGACGCCGAGGAGGACTCTGATGGAGGTTCGACACAACGATAGTAAGACCCTCTCGCAGAGCTTTGTAGCAGAGGGCTCGGATGAATGGGAAATGGTTAGGGATTAGGGTAGTCATTACCCCAAATGAGAATAAACCCTAAACAAGTATGACCATTGGATTCCAGACTTCTGCAAAACAACAGTGGGAGTAGTACAAGCATTCGCTGGAGGTGAGCTTGCTAGACGGAGTGACTTTACAAATAAAAAAAATATCATTGCAATTTTTCATAATAATGGCACAACTAACGATAGGTTAAATTTAATCGAACTGATAATGGGTGTTATGAATGCATAGTATGTGTTAATCAAATTCGATAGGATGGAAAATCTCATTTTAATGAAGTAAGATTCGTGGATAGGTAACCTCCTCGTAACTAGCGAAATGGCGCCAAAAACCTTATGAGTTAATACCTTAATATATATATTTTTAATCAAAGAGCAATACAACTATATATAAAGTGCTATGTTTATTTTGTACAAGTGATAAGTGAGATCCAGTTGCACGCATTATATATATTGAATATTATTTGGGTGTATATTGAATATGATTTGGGTGTAAAAACTGTGAAGTTGATTTTTTTTTATGAGTATATGGTAGTATGTTACAAGTGGTATTAGAGCAGTGTTCGCACGCTGGGACCCTGTTGGTCACCTAATATGAAAAATTGCATGTAAATGATGCACAACTAAGAAAGAATAATAGGAGACGATATGAGAAGGGATTCACACAGCAACCACCCCAGCACACAGGGGACCCTGTACCCCAACCACGATCAGAAATGAACCTTGAGATGTGGATTCAGCTGAGTGTTGATCAACACCAGTAAACTAGTAGACTGCTGGAGGAACAATAGCACCAAACTAGCATTCTGCTAAACACAGTGCAGAAGCTATAGGAAGAAATGGTTTGGGTTAGGACTGACAATGAGCGTTTAATGCAAGAGAAAGAAAGGATACTCAAGAGCCTTTCTAACAAACAAAATCAAGGTTTGGTAAAACCCAGTCCTAATACAGATATTTAGGAAGGAAATGAACAACAAGCAAGGGACCAAACCACTGACAGAATGGAAAGAATTCATTCACAGCGAACCAATATAAATAAAAATTACAATGAGGCCGAGTCAGGTAATGTGTCAAAACAACAAGAAATTAAGAAACATAAGGTAAAACTGCAGGGTGAGTTATGGAAGATAAAACCACCCACATTTGATGGATAAGCGGAGGAGGTGGCTGAAGCATGGTTAATAAATATGAACAAGTATTTTCAAGTCTAAGAGTATAGCAGCAATCTCAAAGCTAGATTAGCCATCTACCAGTTGAGGGAGACGACCACATTATGGTGGGAGGAGGTTAAGAATTTCCACGACATAGAAGATCAGGACGTGACTTGGGATACGTTCTAGAAATTTTTTAAATATAAGTACCTAACTAAGCGTTTCTATGAAATAAATTCTAGAGTTTCATGATTTAAAATTAGGTCAATTGACGATAGATGAGTACATAACCAAGTTCACTTCCTTACTCCATTACATTCCTTATCTAAGGGAAGAAAATTATAAAGTTAAGTGGTTCCTAAGTAGTTTGCCGACTCACACGAAGGAAAAAATTGAGTTTATGAATCCAAGAACCATGGACGAGGAAATTCGCAAGGCAAGAATGTGTTATCAACAATCTAAGGCAAAAGGAGAGTTGGGTAAAAACTGGCAATTGAAGAAAGAGCATAAAAGCAGCTCAAATTTCAAGAAAAGTAGAAACATTAATTTTAAGAATGCTGCAAGGAGTTCAGTAAGTAAACAATTTGGCTGAAACCATCAAAGAACCCAGTGGCCTACAGAAGATAAACCCACAGAGGTTTCCAACAAGCCGGACCAAGGACAAAATCAGAAACCACCTCTACAATGTTGGGGGTGTGGTGAGGTTCATTAATATAGGAACTGTCCACAATGGGGGAGGGATGAAGTGGTTGCTAATTTAAAAGAAGCTTCTATAGTGGGAGATGTAGCTGGAAATATACCCAGAATTAACGCACCATTGGAAGATCATCAGGCAAATTACCAACCAATGATGATAGAGTTGGAAGGTAAGCTACTTTCACAACCTATTTCTATTCTGGTTGACCCATGTGCAAGTTTAAGTTATGTAAATCCAAAATTAGTAGAAATATGTAAGTTACAAAGTCAGAAATTCAAGAATCCATGGCTAGTATAGTTAGCCACTGGAGCAAAGAGAAAATTTTGTGCAAAGGTTCTGATCCGGATTTATGCAGGAATGCAACAGAATACAGAAATAACCATAAACATATAAATACAACGGAAATAAGGCTTCATTTCATTAATATCAAATCACAAAAATATGCTTACAAACATAATGGAAATAAAATAGCTAGGGTGATGGTAGAAAATCTCTGAGAAGAGATGTGGTGGCTACAGACCTCTGAACTATGTTATAATGAGGCTCGAGGGCCTATTTATTATGGAGAAACAATGGAGAACTCTAAATGTCCAAAAACCTAACCCTAGGATATGAAGCTCTAAAACTAAGGGCCTTGCTTGGGTAAATTGGTGTTTCAACTTCCTGGGGACGTAACTTCAGCACACTATCTCCGTTTGGGGCTTCAAAATGGCTCCGAAAGTTTAGGACCTAAAAAATTGCTAAAAATAGTAAATTGTGAAAAAACTGAAAGAGACAATGGTGGGGCCCCAAGTGGAATAGGCGGGTTGCCACCAATATCCACCTGGATCATTCCTCCCCCCTTAGGAAGCAATGGTCCCCATTGCGTTGAGTTCCCCTATGAGATGAGGAAACTTCTGTTGAACTTGGTCCCTGGTGAACCACTTGCCTTGGTGCAGGAGTTGGCCAGCTTTGACAACCCGATACAGTTGGATCTTCTGTCAGCGAGTGTTCCTGATTTTCATGTCCATGATATAGTCTGTGGTGGCCTATTCCATGCAGTTTGGGTTTAACTCTTTTGGTGTGAGTTCTTCTGCAATGTCAGAGGTGTCCAATAGAGGTGGGAAGTAGGGATGAAGGCAGTCTACATTGAATACTGGGTGCAGACCAAGGAATGGTGGAATACTGAGCTCGAAGGAATTGTTCCCTACAGCCTTGGTGATGGTGTACGACCCATATCGGAGTAGGTGAATCTTGCAGCGGGGTCTAGTGAGGCACTCCTTCTGCAAATGTAGCCACACTTTTTTTCCCACCTGGAAGTTGTGTGGCACACGATGTTGATCATGTCGTTGCTTGTACTTAGCATTTTCTCTGTCCAATGTGTCATGAACTTGTTGGTGGATGTGCTGAATGTGCTCAATGAAGTTGTTTGCTTTGTCAGCTTCAGACTGGACATGAGCCGAATCGGCCTGAGTAGCTGCAAATGACATGGCTACGTCAATGGGACATAGTGGCTAGAATCCCAAGCCCACCTGAAAGGGGCTATGGCCTATTGAGCTGTGGAGAGTCCAGTTATAACTGTGTTGTACATAGGGAAGGCTCTCATCCCATGTGCGTGGATGCTTTGAATTTTACATGCGTAGAATGTGTACAATCATCCTGTTGACGATCTCTATCTGGCCATCAGTTTGGGGATGGAAAGCTATGGACTTGGTGAGCTTGGTGTCCAACATTGACCAGAGGCTGGACCAAAATGTGCTGAGGAACCTGCTGTCGCGATCTGATATGATAGACTGTGGGATCCCAAAGTGCACCCACACTCGTTCAAAGAAGAGTTTAGCGGTGGCTTCCGCTGTGATATTCTTCTTGCAAGCCACCATAATGGCCATCTTTGAGAATCTGTCGACGACCACAAAAACAAAGTTGTTTCCATGCTTAGTAGAAGGAAGTCCTGACATGTAATCCATGGAGATGGATTCCCAAGGTCGACTAGGGGTAGGTAGTAGAGTATAAAGCCCTTGCTTCTTGATGGTCAGTTTGGCAATGGCGCAAGCAGTGCAAGATTTGATGTACTTCCCAACATCCTGTCGAAGGTTCAGCCAATAGAAATACTTATGCAGTACTGCCACTGTTTTCTCGATCCCAAAATTCCCAGCTACTCAACTGTAGTGCGATTCCCATATCATCTTTGGCATGCTCACTTGAAGGAACACAAAGGTGTCCCAGGTGACATAATAGTGCATCTTGGAGGTGAAAATTTGAAACTTGCATACCCCCCAAGAGTGCCTTGTATATGTAGCTAAATTCTGGATCTCTCTTGTAGAGAAGCGTCCAATCAAAAGTCTCATGCCCACAAGAGTTGATAATGGTGGTTATGGCCACGATCGATGGTTGGCTGAGGCAGTCTGCAACATTATTGGTGCTACCCTTCTTGTACTTGATGTTCAAATGAACTTGTTGCATATATGTGGACCACTTCTGATGGCGATCGTTTTGCAACTTCCCTTGTGTTTGTATGAACTGCAGGGGTCGATGGTTTGTGTGGATGATTTTCTCCTTCCCAAAAATGTAATGCTTCCATTATCGACAAGCCTGCACAACGGAATACATTTCTTTGTCATAAGTGGGATACTTTCGAACTGTGTTGGACAATGTCTCACTGTGATATGCCACTGGATGCCCCTGTTGAGTAATAACTGCCCCAATAGCATAGTCAAAGGCATTTGTCTCGATCTCAAATGGTTGTTGCAAGTCTGGTAATGTGAGCACTGGGGCAGAACAGAGGCGATGTTTAATTCTATGAACGCCTTCTGTTGAGATTCCGACCAACATAATTTTTCTTTCGCTCCTCCCTTGGTGACTTGACTCAAGGACGAAGTGATATGAGAGAATCCCAACATGAACCTGTTGTAGAAATTAGCAAGACCCCGAAAGTTGCAAAGCTCTATTAGGGTGGTTGGGGCTAGCCAATCCCGAATGACTTGGATCTTGGCTGGATCCACATGCACCCCCCTTTCATCAATAATGTATCCCATATATTGAACCTGGGTCATGCCAAAAGTGCACTTCTCCAAATTGGCACACAACTTGTGTTGTCAAAGTTTTTGGAGGACTTCTCAGATGTGGTGGAGGTGCTCTTCCCAAGTTTGGATGAAGATCAGAATGTCATCCAAGTATACCACTACAGATGATTTTGTGAATGGATGCAAGATGCCATCCATCAACCTCATGACGATCCATCAACCTCATGACGGTTGCAGGAGCATTTGTTAATCCGAAAGGCATGACGAGCCATTCGAAAAGGACCTCCTTGGCTTTGAAGGTATTCTTCCACACATCAGAGGGTTCGATTGGTACCTGGTGATACCTTGAATTCAAGTCGATCTTGCTAAAATATTTTTCTCCTTTGAGTTGGTCCAGAAGGTCATAAATCCATGGGATCGGGTACCTATTCCGGATAGTGATCTTGTTCAGTGCCCGATAATCAATTCAGAGTCTCCAAGTCCCATCCTTCTTATGTACCAACACGATTGGGCCCCCACAGGGCGATGAATTTGGCCGGATGTGACCTTTCTATAGCAGCTCCTGAATCTACCTCTTGATTTCATCATTCTCCAGAACAGAGCGCCTGTAGATCGGTCCATTGGGTAGCGGCGCACCTAGGGTCAGGTCAATGGGGTGCTTGACTTGACATCATATAGACACCCCTGTGGGTGAGGTAAATATGTCCCCATACTCCTCCACAACCTTGTCCATTTGTTGTTGTCGTGCAGAGGAGCCATGTCTGGAGGTCGTGGCCATAGTCTTCTTCTTGCCCTCGGGGCAGATCATCAGGAAAACAATTTTCCTAGTTTGGGAAATGAGCTTACTGCATTGTTTTGCAGTAACCAAAGAGATAGTGGGAGGCGGTGGTACCTCTAGTATCCTGTACAATTTATTTCCCAAAGTAACAATAACATCACAAGGCTGGGAATCATACACAGCATGTCGCTTCCACAAGTATGGTTGGCCTAATAATACATCAGAAACATCAATAGGAGCAATGTCACACAATACCTCATTCGTGAAGGGCTTGATGCTATAGGGAAGGTGGCACTACTGTTTGACATGGAGATCCCATCCTTGGTGAAGCCACCTGGTGGTGTATGGTTGTGGGTGCGTTGTGGTTGGAAAGCCCAACCGCTTCACGACATCTACTGAAATGAGGTTCTTTTGGCTCCCATTGTCGATAATGAACCATAGTAGGGAACCCTTTACCCACATCTGGGAGTGGAAGAGATGCTCTGCCTCCTCATGATCTTCTGGTTCCTCCTTCTGGATCTTCATAGTGGAAATAGTGGCGTTGGTCTTCGCATCAATAATCTACTTCCCTTTGTCATTCGCCTTGTCAGGTTCTGATTCAAAGTTGGAGCATGCATCTGATTCATAAGCCCTCATCTTGACCACCAATGACTGCTTGGCCCGACACTCACTTCTGTTGTGAGTGGATCTCTTATGGAAATCACACCACTTTCCCATGTCCTTCTTTGGCTTTGCAGTGTTGTTCTTTGCTTGTGTCTTTGGCAGGTTGTCTTGGGCCACCATGCCTTGGTTTTGTCCTTTGTTCTACAGTTTGGGGGCACCTTTCCCTTGCTTTTGATTCATAGATCCAAAGTCTCGCTTCTTCTGTTTGAATTTCTGCTCAATCTTGGTAGCATACCGGTATGCCGTACCAAGCGAGGAGATGTCGAGGAACTCCATTTCCTCCTGAATGTATCTGTGCACACAACCACGATACTTTAGCATCAAATGTTTCTCTGAATATTTAATACCCAACTTTGTGCGCAGGGTATGGAATAGATTCATTAGCTCATGCACATCTTGATCCCTTTGTTGCCGCAGCGTGGTCCATTGTATGTACTTGTCCTCATAGCTCCCCACGGGATAGTATTGTTCCTTGATGGCATCTCGGAAATAATTCCAAGTGGGTGCGACTAAAAATAGAGAGGGTTTTGTCTCGTTTTTTTTCTCACAGTAGGTTTCCCACCAGTCCTTGACATGGGGGGTAGCTTTGAGGAGTGTAAAAATAATCTTCTCCTGGTCGAAAAATTCATGAACCGAGAAATATCCTTCTAATAGATTCAACCATCTATCTACGGAATCTGCATCTATTTGACCCTAAAATATGGGAATGTCAAAGTTTACTTGTACCTTAAAGGGAGTCGCACCTCCAGAGTGGCTGCTGGATGCAAATGCGCTGCCGGTGGGCAGTCCTTGAAGGATCTAGGAAAAGTTATCCATCATCGCATTCCTTTGTTTTTGGAGGGCCTCCTCGAGCAATATTTTGATAGGATCTCCTTCTCCCTCATCTTTATTTTCGTCCCCCATGGGCATCCATCGGGGTTTGCAAGGCTGATCTTGCAAAGGTTCCACTAGATCAAGCCCTAACTCCTTATACCCCGACCTCGTTGGGGACATGTAAAGAAGGATCGAGAAAAAGCAAACCACTCTGATACCACTGATCTAGATTTATGCAGGAACGCAACAGGATACAGAAATAACCATAAACATAGAAATATAGCAGAAATAAGGCTTCATTTCATTAATATAAAATCATAGAAATATGCTTACAAACATGATGGAAATAAAATAGCTAGGGTGTTGGTAGCAAATCTTTGAGAAGAGATATGGCGACTACAAACCTCTGAATTACGTTACAATGAGGCTCGAGGGCCTATTTATTATGGAGAAATAATGGAGAACTCTAAACATCCAAAAACCTAATGCTATTAGATGAAGCGCCAAAACTATGGGCCTCGTTTGGGTAAATTGGTGTTTCAACTTCCCGGGGATGTAACTTCGGCATACTATCTCCATTTGGGGCTTCAAAACGGCTCCAGAAGTTCAAAACCCGAAAAAATGCTAAAAATAGTAAATTGTGAAAAAACTGAAAGAGACAATGGTGGGGCCCCAAGTGGAATAGGTGGGTGGCCACCAATATCCACCTGGATCAGATTCCAAACTATACACTGGAAATTAGTGAACAAAAACTAACTGTGGATCTGAACATATTACCCTTGGGATCCTATGATGTGCTACTAGGCATGGATTGGTTGGAGAAGCACTGGAAATTGGTGGACTATAAGGAAAAATTTATATATTATAGAATGCAAGATGGAACTCGTAAGGAGATTCAAGGAATAAAGAAACCCCTATAGTTGCATCCTATTACAGCCTCTCAAATGAGTAAGTGCATGAGGAAGGGATGTCAGATATACGCCATTCAAGTGGGTTTTACTAATTCCAAAGAAAAGACTCCAATGATGGAAAACATTCCAGTAGTGCAAGGTTTTATGGATGTGTTTCCAGAGGAAGTACTAGGTTTTCCACCTAGAAGGGACATTGATTTTACTATATAGTTAATGCTTGGAGCATCACTGATTTCAAGGGCACCATACTGAATGAGTGTACCAGAATTGACCGAATTGAAGATGCAACTACAAGAACTGCTGGATAAAGGGCATATCTGACCAAGTGTACCCCCTTGGGGAGCATCAGTGCTATTTTTAAAGAAGAAGGATGGAATCATGCGAATGTGCATGGACTATTGACAACTCAATAAGTTGACTGTAAAAAATAAATACCCACTACCACGGATTGATAATCTGCTTCATCAGGTGAAGGGGGCCACTATATTTTAAAAGATAGACCTAAGGTCAGGATACCACCAAATTTTGATAAAAGACGAAGACATATACAAAATTGCTTTCCATACTAGCTACGGGCACTACGAATTTGGTGTTACCATTCGGATTGACTAATGCACCAACAACATTTATGAGGCTGATGCATGGTATATTTAACCCTTTCTTGGATAGTTTTGTGTTGATATTTATTGACGACATCTTAATTTATTCAAAGAATGTGGAAGAGCACAAAGAGCACTTAAGGATAGTGCTGGAGATGTTACGGAAGCATCAACTATATGCTAAGTTCAACAAGTGTGACTTCTTCAAAGAAGAGATTCAGTACCTAGGTCACGTTATTTCTGCTGAGGGAATCACGGTTGATCTGGAGAAAATTAAGACGATTATGGAATGGAGTACCCCAAAATGTGGCAGAACTCCTATCCTTTATGGGTTTGGCCGGTTATTATCAATGGTTCATTAAATGGTTCTCAAAAATTTCTTTCCCAATTACCTCCTTACAAAGGAAGGGAAAAATATTTAAATGGATGAAAGAATGTCAAAACAGTTTTGAAAGGTTAAAGCTTTTATTGACTACTACCCCAGTGTTTAGAGTAGCTGATCCCAATAAAGAATTTGAAATTTGCACGGATGCGTGTAAAGAAGAAGTTGGGGCAATTTTTTCTCAAGAGGGTAAAGTAGTTGCCTATGAATCACGAAAGTTAAAAGAGCATGAGCAACAATACTCAACTTATGATTTGGAGCTAACAACATTAGTGCATGTGCTCCGAGTATGGAGGCACTACTTGCCTGGAAAGAGATTTGTACTAAAAACCGATCATAATAGCCTAACTAGTTATTTTAAGCAAGTTGATCTTAATTTTCACCAGGCAAGATGGAATGTCTTCCTAATTGATTTTGACATTGATATGCAGCCTGTGAAGGGTAAGGAAAATAGGGTAGCAGATGCATTGAGTAGAAAGTTGCATGGTGTTTATGAATTATACTACAACTAGATTGAATGCAAGTTTCTGGAACAAATAAAAACATAAGTTGAGAAGGATTTTGAATACCAATTTATGTGGCAGCAAGTATAGGAGGCCAAAAAATAAGAAAAATCAGCTGATTATGGATTTAGTAAAGATCATTTACTAATCTTAAAGGAAAGGATTTATGTTCCAAATCGAACGGAATTGAAGGAGCTGATCTTGAATGAATACCACCGGAGTAACTACTCAGGATATCCCGGGTATCAAAAAATGCTAACAATAATTAGAAAGAACTACTTCTAGCCAGGTATGTGAAGATATATTGCAGAATATTTGAACAAATGTTTGCAGTGCCAGCAAGTGAAGGTAAAGCTTCGACATCCAACCAGATTGATGCAGCCTATACTAGTACCTAAGTGGAAGAGGGAGGTGATATCCTTAGACATCATTACTGGTTTACCAAAGTCAAAGAAGCACAATGACTCCATTATGGTGGTGGTTGATCGATTAAGTAAAGCAGCACATTTCATACTAGTACAATCCACTTATTAAATAGTGCAAATAGTAGATATAATAATGCGAGAAATATTTAGATTGCATGGCATACCAAAGACTCTCATATCTGTCAGGGATGTGAAGTTTACTTCAGCGTTATGGAAAATGTTATTTACAGGTTTGGGAACCCAAATTAATTTCAGCACTGCTTACCACCCACAGACAGACAGACAAACTGAGAGGGTGAACCATATCTTGGAGGATATGTTACGCATGTATGTAATGCAACAGCCAACAAGATGGGAAGAGTATATGCATTTAGTAGAGTTTGCGTACAATAATGGTTATCAGGAATCTCTTAAGATGATTCTGTTTGAAGCATTATACGGATGAAAATATCATACTCCTATTAATTGGAGCAGCCCTGAAACTAAGTTGATGCTTGGACTAGAAATGTTAGCCGAGATGGAGTCAGAAGTAAGAAAGATCAGGGAAATTTTGAAGGTAGCTCAAGATCGACAAAAAGTGTATGCAGATAAGAAAAGGAATTATCGTTAATTTGAAGTGGGAGATCATGTGTATGTAAGGATTAAACCAAATAAGAGCACATTAAGTTGGGCCTCTTGTGCCAAGTTGGCTCCCAAGTTTTATGGGCCTTTCCAAATATTAGAAAGGGTGGGACCTGTGGCTTACTGATTGGCCTTACCTAGCCATATCCGTGTACACAATGTCTTTCATGTATCTTTACTAAAGTGATACGTAA
The DNA here is from genome assembly GCA_034641835.2 of Pinus albicaulis. Classification (NCBI taxonomy): domain Eukaryota; kingdom Viridiplantae; phylum Streptophyta; class Pinopsida; order Pinales; family Pinaceae; genus Pinus; species Pinus albicaulis. The sequence goes on along the minus strand of CM076582.1, from coordinate 1,208,206,206 downwards.
ATGACCCAAAGCATGTAATCCACTTGCAAAGCATTTAGGTAGGTTATGAATACAAAACCTATCTTGAAATACTAAAGTTTATGAGAAACTAACTCAAATTTTACTGACTACAGGTCGAGTCGGACGACGAGTTACTAGTTGAGCCTCAGCGTATAATCGATCGGAGATAAATAATGCTTCGGAGGCGAGCCATCACCCAAGTTAAGGTGTAGTGGAAGCACTTCATCCCAGATGAGGTTACCTGGGAGGATGAAGGATTTGTTCGGGATGCTTACCCAGAACTGTTTGCTGATTTAGAATGAAGCACTGAGGGCAGTGTTTACTTCTAGGGGGGGAGTTGTGACAGTTGGCTTAAGTGCCAACTAATGGTTAAATTATGTTTGTTAAGACATTAAGACATTTATTTTGTTTCTTTTTGAGAAATATTACTTTATGAACATAAATTAATTGTTGATTATATAAAATTTAGTTATGGAAGTGATTTCCATAAAAAGTAAAAGAATGATGGAAAAAGTATTCCAAGAACCGAGAGGTAGTTGAATAGAAACGGTTCAAACAGTTACCACATCCTTTGAGGATAAAGGCATATCCCAGTAAGGAAGAGGGGTTCTGTTCGGTAACTGGAAAAAGGAAATAGAGAGAAGAATTCCCGAGCTAGTGGTGACCAGTGGAATTACTCAGATTCCTGAAATTCCTGGAATAGAGGACTTGATTGGGAGTCTGGAGGTCTCTTCCAGAACCTCTGTCAACAGGAGTGGAGCATGGGGGAGAGACGAGGACGTAATTACCTCTCTCAAGATAGGGAGGACAGCATCAGTCAGTATTTGGAAGATAGATAAGTATATCTACCATTGGAAATATGAGTTTGATTTATGAATGAGAAATTAGTTATATTTTTAATAGTCTGTAGTTGTTACTGTATTTTATTATGAGATGAGGAAACCTCTATGTATTCTATTAAAATATATAAGATGGCCATATAGTCTCTCTTACTATACTCAAAACTGGTGGTAAACAAAGGCATGTATAGAGTTAAGAAAAACCCAGATACAGAATGAAGTTATGAACTAATTCTCTTCTAGCCACTATAAAACAGAGAACTGTTAACCCAGAGCATTCGAGATGAAGGCTCCAAGTTGGTTGTTCTATGAAACTATGATAAACACAGAAATAATGGTCTAGTCATTTCATTTTTAAAACATAAAGAAAAGTGAGTGTCAGAACCTTAAATCATACAAAATAAGAATATGTAGACAACAATAGAACAAGCTAAAAACTTGTATAATGAACTTCAGATAACAAGATGCCTTAGAGAGATGGCATCATAGAGAGAACAATTCTACAGTAATAGGGTTCTTCCTCATATTTAAATTCCTGTAATTTGGAAATATCATATTACAGTATTGTTACTTCTAACTGGGAATTAGTGTAAATGAATTGAAGCGAAAGACCAAAGAAACATATGCATAATAGCAAATGTAACTAAATGCTGGAAAATAACTAAGCCCTTTCTTCAGTTTTGCATGCACATGAATCAGGGAAAATTATGTTCACCATAGATGTAGAGAATTAACACACACACACATATAATATTACAGTTCGAAATATCTCGCCACAACCATGATGCATATCAAGTGCGCCTCACACAGTGAGGAATAGAGTCAGAGACTCGCCAAAATAAGCCATAGACAAAACTCTGAGACGTGGAAGTCAAAATCCAAGAGCCAGATATAAAATTACGTAGGAATTAGGTTCTACAAAATTACAACTGTCATACATTTTCCTACGACAAGCCCGAAAATGTGCAAAGCTTGTGGAATTCAACTAATGATCTAAAGAAACCAGAACGAGGCAGCAAGCCTCATAGTAAGCTGAGCTTCTTGCAAACTCAGGTCACCCATGACAAAATCAATAGCGGAGAAGAGTACCTAGTGGAACATGTATTTTGAGGTTAGTAGGAAAACCAGAAGTCGAGCATTCCAAGGGTTGTCATCTACATGCCATGCCAAGAGGTTACCTACATGAAAAGGCGAAAGAGAAGAATGTTAGTTAAACTGGAAATGAATTCACCTGAAATGAAAAATGCAGGAGTTAACACTAATAAGATATCCTTACCTGTGTAAACCCTTCACAGAAACCGGAAGGCTAAACTGCAGAAAACCCACAAGAAAACAATGGGTTAATGCATTGCAAACAAATGGGAAACATGTTATACAAATTTGAATTAATGAGTACCTATGCAAATAAGTCATACATACCTATGAGCTTCACTAGAGGGCAGCTAAGAAGTCGAGGTGCTCCACCCGGAGGAAGAGCTCGAACCACCACTACGGCCTAGGCAAAATGAAAACAAAACTTAGAGACAAGTAGAGAATGAGACACAGAGTAAAATGGTAAATGTTAATAACCGGAAGAATATAAATTGAGCTCCTAGTTAATGAAAGAAGAATCAAACCACATCAAATAGATACTAAGGTTCATGGCAGCTAGAAGGTTTACTCACTGTCTGTATTGAAAGAGAAGTTGGACCGATGCCAAGGAGGACTCTGATAGAGGTTCGACACAGTGCCAGCAAGGTCCTCTCGCAAAGCTCTGCGGTGGAGGGCTCGAATGAACGGAAAATAGTTAGGGATTAGGGTAGTCATTACCCAAATGAGATAAACCCTAAACGAGTATGACCATTGGATTCTAGGCTTGTGTAGATCGACGATGGGAGGAGCAGTACAGGTGTCCACCAGAGGTGAGCTTGCCAGACGGAGCGACTTTACAAATAAACAAAATATCATTGCAAAGTTTCATAATAATGGCACAAGTAACGATAGGTTAAATTTAATTGAACTGATAATGGGTGCTAGGAATGCATAGTACATGTTAATCATATCCGATAGGACAAACAATCTCATTTTAACCAAGTAATATTCATGGACAAGTAACCTCCTTGTAACTGGCGAAATGGTGCCAAAAACCTTATGATTTAATACCTTAATATGTATAGTTTTAATCAAAGTGTAGTACAATTATATATAAAGTGCTATGTTTATTTTTTACAAGTGATAAGTGAGATCAGGTTGCACGCATGTATATATGTTGAATATTATTTGGGTGTATATTGAATATGATTTGGGTGTAAAAACTGTGAAGTTAATTTTTTTTTTATGAGTATATGGTAGTATGTTACATTTCTCCATACTTTTAGAAATTCCCTTTGCTTCCCTCTTCCCTTTATCATTCTTCTTTAATTACCCTCTCCTTTATAAATCCCATTATCATCTCCTGTATAAATCCCATTTCTTTTAGAGATTTTTTTGTTTCTCCTTATTTTATTTTCATTATTTCTATTTCATTCACCTTTTTCATTTCAATTTTGTATATTTCTTTTTATTTTTTTATTTTTCTTTAATCTTATTTTTTTTAAATTTCTTTTTTAGATATATATTTTCTTTTGGAATACCCACTATTCTCTTAAACCCCTCACTAAAATTATCTTTTAATTAATTCCTCTCTTCTTCTTAAATTTGTATTTACTTCATAACTACCCCAAATCTTGGGATTCCTTACATTTTATTTTTTCTTATTTTTTTCAATCCCTCTTTCATTATACTATCCAATATGAAAAACGTGTGTAATTACTTCCACACTAAACCTCAAATTGATTAACTTTCACTTTTCCAGACTACACCAATAAAAAAATATTTCTTTTTTTACTTCTTGCCTTATTATTCTCCTAACCACTAATTACTTATTTTTTGAATTGATACTCTATTATTGCAAAGAGGTGCATTTTGCATTCCAATATGATGACATATATTCCTTTTAAAATATAAATAAACTAGCAATTGCACCATCATGAGATGTTGCAAAGGAAACGCCGTTAGATTCTTAAAGAGATCCAATAGTTGCTAAGCAAGGTATCTGTAGTTATTTTGGTCAATTTTAGTAAAGGAAGGAAAAAAGATTGTGCTTTGTCCCAATTTGTATTTCTAATTAAAATCAAAGTTATAGAAAAAAGCATGTTCAATCTGCAATAATTTTCTCTCCAAATGCAAGATACATAAAACAATTCTTTGAAACAACTATTGACAACTGAATCACTCAGTAAACCAGGATTTAGAAGCACTATAACCATGTCGAAGAAACCAAACAATGCTATGTAGAATTAATAGAAATGTGCTGCTAAGTACAAAACTGTATGTCAAATAACTGATTTATGAAGACTATGATAACCAGAAAAGTGACACAACTATGTCAAATGGACTAAGTTTCCAATTCAAATCATTATTTAAAAAGAAACATTGCACAAAAGAGCATAGTCGAAAAAGAGCATAAACAACTATCGAATCCAATCATATAGAGAACACCACACAATTCTGGACACGTGATCTTATTAACAACTAAAATCCTAAATTTCATTTTAGTCTAAAATATATACTATTAGCTCTAACCATATTTAACAATAGAAGAAAATTGCATCATATAATACATGTGAAGACAATGCCTAAAGCACAAATAAAATACAACTTAAAATCTCTAAAACTCCACAAGAAAGAGAACAAGGGTTACTTCCCCTTAATCCCCCTCCTCTTTCCTAGCTTCTTGAGATGAGGTTCCCATGAGGCCACCATTAGACAACAACTACTAGATGTAGCATCTGAGAGAGCCAAAAAGATAAATTCAAATAAATAGCAACCTACTTCAAAAGTTCTCAATGTACCTGAGATGAAGTTGCTATCAAAGTGAAATATTCCCCAAAATAGGAACAATGATATTTATTCCATCATTCCTCAATGAACCATACAACCATAGGCTTTAAATCTAGCCACTCCTTTCATCCATTCTAAGGGTTGGCAATGATTGAAATTTTAGCCATGTGCTTAACAAATTCATACAAATAAAACATAGCATATTTTTCTTTCCTTTGTTGAAGAGACAATTTTTTTCTCTGAAAACATTGATCTGTATTTTCTCCTTGGGATTACATATCGCCAAATATGGGAAATATCTGAGTGTTATGGATGGGTTTAAGACTACTAACTTTTCTTTTCGCAATTAAAATCGCTACTGTTAACGCAGTCTGAGCATAGCTTAAAATCTACAACAAACTGTGTTACATATTTGAAATATTAAGTGAAAAAAAACAATCGCTGAATACTATAAAGACCAAAATCAAATGCTCAATAGTGTTAAAACCAGAGAAAGAAACCCTTTCCGGTTGTATTAAAAAAACTACAAGTTTATTTTAATAGAGAAATGAAACCTATACAAAGGTCTCCACATGAGATTACATCTTTGTGCCATCATGATGGTAGCAAATATTTTTGTTTGGTTACTACATGCTCTGTTTGTGTCCCACTATGACAATAGACTTCTCTTGCCTTTGCTATGTACTACTGACTACAACCTCCTTTCTCCCTTCTTTTCCTTTTTGGTTCTTGTGTATTTAATGAAACTATGGAGGTAGTTAGGGTTTAGTTTATTATCACTCATTATTAGGTAAAATTGCCTTAATATTATGAATTGTAATGGTTTGATGTCATTTCTTAATATTATTGATTTCAAATGTTTTGAAGCGTTTTATAGTCAGATTTAGTGTATTTAATATTTAGTAATAAAGAACAGAAACTCGACTTATTTGGACACATAAAGAAGCAAGAAAATGAAATAACATGAATTACAGAGAGAGTCAATGGAACTTCTGGTAGGAGAGGTGTCTTTACAAGGAGATTCTAATGACCTTCTGGTAGGAGAGGCGTCTTTGCGAAGCCTGGACAACAAATAGTCACTCGAATATTGAAAGGAAATAACTCAAACCTTAGGCACTTGACCAGCCCTTTAAGGGCATGTTTAGTGGATGTGTATATGCCATAATCATAGCATGGATGCTGCATTTTTATATTACTCCAAATGTATAACTCAACTTGTTAGCTTTGCATGGAACCTCAGCTGATTTTGGAATCATGTTATTTTATCATCCATTCAAATTAAATTTGGGGAAACAATTCCTTTGGAAAGATTATTTGATCAAACTTTAAAGAGGTCTATGATGTATATCTCTTAAAAAACTATTATGAACTTTGGATTCAGATTCGTTTCTTGATTATTTGATGATTACTTACCATAGAAGCCAGTGATCCCATGAGAACAATGGTTGTCAGATTTGACTTGTTGCTCCATTGTTTCATCAAGGGAAATGAAGAATTAACGGTGTAGAATACCCCACTAAGATTAGTGCGGATGACAGAATCCACATCTGTAACGTTGATTTCATCCATGTAGCCTATTCTATCTATTCCTTCATTGCAGATAACAATGTCAAAAGGTCGCCACTCGTAACACCCCTTTATAGCTGTAGAAATGGATTCATAGTCCCCCATATCTACAACCTTCACCACAAAGCTCAGATAATTCCACATAATTTCATGAATAAACCACTTGGGATAGAATATCTAGATATAAATAATGTGATCCAGAGTTCGTTAAAAGCTACACATGAATTTATGCAAAGAACTCAACATTTGTCCAATCTTTATCCAAAAAGAATGTGATTAGAGGTTTTTCAACGAAAAAGATTTACAAAAATTTAGGTAAAGAACACTACCTTTGTGCAAAATTTAACCAGAAAGAATGTGATCAAGAGGTTTTTAAACCAAAAACATGTACATAAATTTATGTAAAGAACCCTACCTTTGCACAAAATTTATCTAAAGAATATTTCCTTTGTTGAGCAATGTCTGTAGTGGTGTCATCTATTTGATAAGAACTGTTAGAGATGAGGGTCATGTACCCTCCCTCTTTGAGAACCTCCATTGCAACATCAAGGCCGATGCCCCTTGATCTTCCAATTATCACAACGTGTTTTCCTTTTAAACTCGACATCCTTTGGCCTCCCTTCTTCCCAAAGATCTCAAAACATATAATACTGATAGGTATACAAATCACAGACTCCAAATAATAGAGCAGTGTGGGTGGGGATGATGACTAATTTTATTGTTATAAGGAGCTGCCACAATTCGAATCTATGGCTGATCATGAACCAATTGTCTAACAAAAGATCTAATGGCACAAATTATGACAGAAAGGCAGTTAGGAGAGTTGTTTTCAAATAAAGACGCTTTACGGCGTAAAAATTTATGGAGAGGTGGATTTCATTACTTCAACAACAGTAAAAATAAGGCTATTAAGAAAACAAATCCAACACCAAGAGAGATTCGGTAGCATTTATGGAATTGGCGAACATGTCTTGTTCTGTGGTGTTGGCTACTCAGCATAGCTTTCTTGACCTTGAGTAGAAGAAATGAATTTGTATTTAGCTTATATTACATTAACCATGAAATTTCCAACATTTGTAGAGAAAATTAATATGACTCTAAGTAAGTTTGAAATCATATAATATGAAAATTGTTTATGATTATAAAGTAAAAAACATGTAAGATTTTTTAGATACAATTATGTAATTAAAGGTATGTATATAGTTTTTTTTGAAGGGAAGAAATTTTATATTCATTAAAAAAAAAAATCAGAAAGTGTATGTATGTAGGTACAAATTATTATGTAGTTACAAACTATTACAATTAGGTAATTAAAGACAAATTTGGTTTTATTTAAGAAATTAGAATTATGAACATTCATCATTATTACTCAAGATAAATCATGTGTAATTTGGAAACCAAAAAAAGATCACATATTCTAAAAAAATTCATTATTAATATATTTTTTTATATATTAAGAAACTCTACTTATGAATAATAAAACATATGTAACATGAATTATATATAACAAAAAAAACCATGTATTTCTAGAATAATTAAATAGTTGTAACAAAAATAATATAGAACAAGAAAAACTATGTATATTTGGATGTATGAAATTTTAAATGCATTTTATTAGGTAAAATTTTAAAAGAATAATGGTGATAAACATTTAAAAATAAACTACATTCCACATGAATACCATGCATCAATACCATGGGTTGTTTTTATAGTTTATAATTATTTTATTTTATTGTTTTTATTTTTTATTGTATTTTAACCTTGTTAAAATGTTCATAATGGTTATAAACATTTAAAAATAAACTACATTCCACATGAATACCATGGGTCAATACCATGGGCTGTTTTTATAGGTTATAATTATTTTATTTTATTATTTTTATTTTTTATTGTATTTTAACCTTGTTAAAATGTTCATAATGGTTATAAACATTTAAAAATAAACTACATTCCACATGAATACCATGGGTCAATACCGTGGGCTGTTTTTATAGTTTATAATTATTTTATTTTATTATTTTTTATTATTTTTATTGTATTTTAACCTTGTTAAAATGTTCATTACATTATGTCAATCTTTTTATTTAACTTACTTTTATTTTTATTTTTGTGTAATTTGACATAATCAAATTGTTAAACATGACATTACACCATTTCTATCATACGTTTTTTATTAAAAAGAAAAAAACTAACATTATAAAAAACATATATAAAACTATTTACTTGATCTAATGGCCTAAAACGTTTCAATCATCTAACATCTGATCCAATGGCTCAGACATGGACACACAGGCAGCTAGGGGAGTTGTTTTCAAATAAGAACGCAAATATTCTCTAAATAGAAACTTAGTATAATAAAAAGAAAAAATTACTATACATATTTGGTTAGATTTAATTAAAGTATTATAAACCAATGATAATCTCACTTTCACTGTGTTTTGCTTAGTTTTTGATATTTCTAGCCTAATATGAAAGGAATGTGGTAAAAATATTCCACTCCCACTCTCAACCATAAATAAACTATTTTAATGTGCGTGTTAAAATATCATTTTTCATCTTTTAAAGTGCAACAAAGATAAAAAAATTCACATGGTATATATATAGAGAGAGAACCAAAGATCTACCTTAACCATGTCATCTAAAAATTTAATGCAAAATAAACCAAAACTTACCTCCAACCATGGTGATTATATTTGATGTTGGTATCCTTTCTAATCCAATAGAGAGATTTTCTGATCTATCCAAGATTTAATGCTCCGAAGGATGGAATCACAAGCAATTTCTTTCTTGATAAACATTAGTGACCCTTATAATCCACCCATATTTATAGTTTTTTTCCATCAAATATCATTAACTAGCTTGAATTTAATGGGTTCACAGTTATTTTCATCCATAACCAACACTTCATGGAAAGTTAACCACATGTATGGGTTTGTAGTAGTTTGGGCCACAATAAGAAAATTTTCTAATATTCTCCTACTTGTTCCAAATTGACACAAACATAATGTTTTTATAATGATTATCTTCCATTTTCTAGTTTCAAAATAATGAATGAATCATGACAGTAAACAATCTAGTGGAAGAATACTACCTTCCATGTATTACAATGTCATTGATTCCCTCTAAATAAACACTTTATGTGACATAATTCTTTACGAGTTTGTAGAAAAATACTCGGTATTAAAGGTCCAACTTTATTCTCCCAATGGAAAATCTATCATTTATTACTCTTTTATGTATATAAATTTGAGTAGACAGATATACCATGAATCATCAAAAACATAATTGAAATTATAGAATTGAATGGTGTCTCAAATGTACATAATAAATCAAGCTTGAAACACATTAATGAGTCCCATATGCTCCACATGTTCTCCATACAACTTAGGTGGCAACCCTTTCATAATGACATCCACAATCATTAACTTAGTGTTGATTTTCTCAATAGTCACTCGATGATTCTAAACACATTTTTTAGCAACAAGGTACTTTATGTCAATTTGTTTGTTTGAGATACTATTCTTATTGTTTTTAGTGAAGTGAGGTGCAACATAATTATCACATTAAATCCTTAATGGCCTAGATATCGAGTCTACAACTCTAAGATCTATGATGAAATCCGATAACCATAAATCCTATGAGCTAGCCTCATAACATGTTATATGCTTTTTCCCTATAGTGGAAGAAGTGATCAACTTTTGCTTCTTGCTTCCTCGTGAGATGGAACCTTCTACAAGTAGGAAGGCATAATATTTCAATGTATATTTTCTAGAGTTAAGACATCCTGAATAGTTTGATTTTGAATACTTGATGACTTCCAAATTTTCTGATTGTCTATATGTGAGCATGTAGTACTTTTCACCTTGTGGATACCGCAATAACTTTCTTTTCAACTCTCTTAGGATTAATTCCTAGATTTCTTAGGTATCTACCTAACATTTCAACTGGAAATAGAATGTTTGGTATTGTATAGACCTGAGCATATATTAGAATTTTGACTACATATGCCTAAGGAATGGTATTCATCTTTACCTGTTCCAAATAAATTTTCAGACAATGATTAAGAAAAAACTTATCACCTTTAACAATGGGTGCCACACTATGTGAAAATTCATTGCAAAATATTTCTATAACCTTGTTAATGTAGGCCTTTTTAGACAATCCTAATAACCCTTAGGATACGTCTCTATGAATCTCTATGCCAATGACAAGAGATGCATCACCCATTATATCCTTCATGTCAAAGTTCTATTTAAAAAACTATTTAGAATCATGTAGCAAGCCCAAATAATTATTGTAAAGAATAATATCATCCACCTATATGACTAAGAATATGAATTTTCTCCCATTGACCTTAAGGTATATACATTGGTCCACGATGTTCTTTGAAAAACTGAATGAAGAAATGACACCATGAAATTTAAAATACCATTGGCATGAAGCTTGTTTTATACCATATATGGATTTTCCGAGTCTGAAACCAAATGTTTTTCTTTGTTTGAAGGAAAAAATTCAAGATAACTCATGTAGAGCTATTTCTCTAGATCCCCATTAAGGAAAGTTTTTTCACATATACTTGATGCAGCTCTAGATAAAAATGAGCTATTAATGTCATGACTATTTGAAGCAAGTCCTTTGTAGAAACTAGAGAAAAGAACTCATGGTAATAAATACCTTATTTTTGAGTGAATCCTGTTATGGCATAAATCTACCTCAGGCTGAGAAAGGTAGAATCTAGGGTAACATCAAACCACGCTTAACCTGGTAGCTAGCCCTACTAGATTGGGAGAGGGCTCTCTCCTTGTCAGTCTCAGCAACAAATGATCAATGAGGTTTGAGATGACTTGAATAACAACTGATTTTAGGCTAGGTATATATGCAAAAGAGTCTTGATTTGAATTTAATGAATATTTTTTTGGCTCAAGAGGAAAGGAAAATTTGGGTCTAGGGAATGAGGCTTAGTTTTGCAGAGATGTGAATGGGGCAAGGTAGGAAATTGATTTGACACTTCCAATTTGAAATAAATGGAGAGTTGAGAGAGGTGAGAAGTTGAAGTGGGCAAGAAACTTTCAGGGATCCTCTCCAAACAGCTAAAAACATAGAAAATTAAACAAACCCTAGGTAGAGCACTGCAAATTTTAATGAATTCTACCTTTATCCTTGTTTGTTTAAGTTGAGAAGAAATAAGAGAGAAAATGGTATACATAAAACACCAGTAGACTTACATTTACAGAGAGAAACACATTATCAAAACAAAATACCACATGAATCCCATAGAGTGCTGCAAACCCTTGTCTATTCCTTTGCCAAAAATGAAAAGATGAATGTACAATGATGCTCAAAGCATTCCCAAGAGTCCAACCATGCTAATGACTGAAAAACGACAAGATATAGACAAACAATAACTCACCCCAGCCTCTAGGGGTTGAGCTCACAAGTTTAGGAGCTGTTTCAAAAAAATCTAAACTGAGAACTAGAAAGTAGGAAGTGGAAGAACTTGTCTCTATAAACTAGGAAACTGATTCATTCAGTTGCAAATCACCTTTTGATGGATGAATCTACCTCCATGAGTAAAAATTTAACAAAATTACATCAAGATCCATCAAATTACATCAAATTAAATCATGAGTTTGACATCTGGAAGTAAGAAAGTCAAAATTTCAAAAATTAGGCGAAAAACAGAGTTTCTGGGTAAAAAATGAGCAAAAACCTCCAATGCGCCGTGCCTGATTTCCCTATGTCTTGCGCCAGTTTGCAGCTGATTTTGGAGGCCTTCCCGGTGTCCAAATTTTCTCCAAGTGGGCTTGTTGGAAAGGTATACCTGTCTAATTTCCAACACAAGTGGAATTTCTGAATTTGGCTTTCATTTTCCCCTCCAAAACTGATTTCTCCCAACACTGCTTCCTGTGTGTCAAAAAAGGGGTAGAAAGGTCATTTTTGGGGTGTTTTTGACCCTTCTAGAAGCCCAAAACCTGTCAAAATTTCTTGTCCATAGGTAGGCATGCATATTTTTCCATGAAAAATCCAAAAATGTAGAGTTTTCATCAAAAGGAGTCCCCTATCAAAAGCGCGCGCCAAGTGGCGCAGCGCATAGAGCTAAAAAGTCTGTTTTTAGGCCAAAAATTCAAAATTTGAAAAAAGTGTCCCAAATTTTTTGAAATTTGGGCTGAGTGTCATCCATTATGTGCTATGCTGGGCCAAGGAAGCCTCGACCAAGATCTGAATCCTATCATGCCTTTTCTGACGCTATGAGGCCTTCTTCAACTTAGCCTTCAAGATCTTGATCCTTGCTTTGCAAACGTGATTTCTCGCCAAATAATGATTGGCCATGTGCCTCAACATGTTATTTTCTTTGTTGGATTTCTCCAATAGCTTCTCCAAATGCATATTTACCCTTTCAAGCCAAGTTTCGTGATCAGCTTCAATTTCTTGCTCAAGTGATGTCATCTTGGTTTTGCTCTTTTTAGCGGCTTGTCGGTTCTCTCATATGTTTTGCAGCTCCATGATGGTTTTCTGATCCTCTAGCTACTTGTTTCTTTGCTCAAGTTATTTTATTATCCACTTGGCTCTTTGTAGGCAGAGGCAAAGTATTTATCTCCTCGCGTTTCTCCTGAATGATCTCTCTAAGCTTTGAGCTTGGTGAGCCCAAATCGGTGTCATCATCTTGAATGAGGATGAAATCAGTCTCCTGCCCTCCTGAAGGCCCCTCATCATGTATTGGCCTATTTCCTTTGTCCTATACCTGCACTGCTGATGGAAGAAGCGAGACCCCTTCCACCCCAGGTGGAGATAATACTTGCTTGGCTGCTGCAAACAACCTTCTAGTGCCCTTCTGATAGGTGATAAACACCGACACACTAGTGGTCTATGTATCATGACCCTCCTGCAGATGTGAAGGTTCACCTGTCTCATGAAAAGCTTCCGGAGGTACCTGAGGAGCTGTGAAGAACTCATGAGAATTGAAATCCTCCCATGAAATATCCTGCAAACCAAGCTGATGCATAACCACAATTTTGATGAGTGAAAAATGATAGATACTGTTATACTACTACTCAGGAGTTTTCTTTTGCACTAGAGTGGTCATCTTCTCAATATTTCAGCACATGAAGTAGGGGAGGTTCATCATTCTTACCCTAGTAAAGTGCATCAACAATCTAATGTGATAGGCATATATACAAGAAAACCGACCCTCACAGCTGAAATATTTGATTATGAGCTTCATCAAAGGAGTGTATGAATCTTTCAGGTACCGAAAGGGAAAAAATCTACTGAGTTGTCTCAAAAATCCAGGCTTGATGTATGGTTCATAGTGTTCCTTATCAACTTGCTGCATTTTATTCCATTTCTCTCCGACATTTGGAATACCGGTTGCTAGAGAGATAGACTCAGGTGTCAAGGTGAATGTCACACCTACAAGAGTGACTTGGCCATTATGTAAATGAAGCACAAAAAATTTGGCCAACTCATTATGGTACTGGACTCTAGCAACCATTTCACAAAACTGATAAGAAGACTATTGTTGAAAACATGTAATAGCAAGAGGGCAGGCCTGCAGCTCAGCAAGTGAAGTAGGCTCTTCCCCTACATGTTTACCACTCTTTTGAGGTCTCCTTCGTGCATGCAATTCGGTTGTAGAGTCAATGTGTGTTCCTTCATCTCGGTCATAAGAGGAATCTGTCTCCATGTTTGCCAAAGTTTGTGTTGTCTTAGATGAGTATGAAGAGTTTAGGTGTCTTTGTTTTTTGCTGCCAAATGTATGAAAATTTGTGAGGGACTATGGAGGGAGAGGGTAAGGGGAATGTTGGGAATATTGCCAATTGGAATTTGGGGAATTGAAGGGTTTTAGGGACAGTCTTTAGGCTTTTGGGATAGCAATTGGGGTTTGGGAATTTGGTAGCTAGGATTTGGGATGATGGAAATATGGGATAGGGGTAGATGAATTTAGGCATATGAGGAATAGGGAAAAGGGCTGATGAAACTAGAAAAATAGTGAAGGAATAAAAGATGAGGGAGTGATGACCACAAAAACCAGTTTACAAACCCTAGGCTATAATGACTTGAGCAAGGAAGTAGGGTTTGAAATTTTTTAATTAAATCCTCATAAAAATCATAAGACACACATTTATGGCATTGGAGGGATTCTTTGGCTTACTTTGGACAGGAGGCAGCTGAGCAAATTTGAGTTTTGAATGAAATCGTGGTTTAAATAGCTGGTAGCTCTACGCGCCGCGCCACAAACCCAACGTGCCACGCTGGTTATATGCATCGTGCCTGTGTGTTTTTATCACTGTGGAGGCCAACCCAATGCGTCACGCCAGTCCTATGCGCCGCGCCCCTCAGCTAATGCGCCGCGCCATTGAGACTGAAACTATTGGCTGCGATTTTGTGACCACGGGCTTGCTCTCCATCTCTCTTGCTCTTTTGGATGCAAATGAGCCCTTTGAACATGGAAAAGGACTTATATACCAAAGGTTTTAATTTTCCACTCCAAAAAAACCCACTTTATAACGTTTTACATCTGACACTTTCTTTTCAAACTCTGTTTTAGGAAATTTGCTTCATTTTGCCTCTGATTAACTGAATAACTTGCTTTTTGTTTGCTTTGCAGGGGATGGATTTGCTGGAGCTTGACAAGGTGACCAAGGTTGCCATTGAAATTATTTACAAATGAGAGAACTTGAAATTACATTAAATTTATATATCAAAAGATAAAATACTCTATTTTTCATCAAAACAGAGTTTTGAAGAAAAATACATTTCTAGGCATATGATGATGAAATTTTTTAGTACTGGAACTTTATTCAAACTCCTCATGCACCTGCTGACCATTGTTGGACATTTTGATGACCTTATTGATGAAACCCTAGACCTAATGGGACTGAAAACCTAAAAAATGACTCTTACAAATTTAAGGACAAAAAGTGAGTGCAGATGATCTTGATGAAAGGAAATGGGATAGCAGGTAAAGGACATGAGGGAAAATGTATAAAAAACCAATACTGTTAGATGATCCATGCTCCTAATGGAATGCATTTGACGAGCGAGACACCTAACATGCAATGCAACAAAAGAATTTTGATCACTGACGAAGGGATGAAGATACCGACACTAACATTGGCTCCAATGGGGATGGTAGCTCCTTGGAGGTGCAAGGAACTACAGATCTTTGGGAAAGCAGGCAGTGCCTTTCTTCCATTGGGCTATGGAGTCAATAACTTCGACAAACCAAAACTAGACTCTTGAGTCATTTTCAGAACTGAAAACGTACTCAAAACTGACTTAATTTCGAGACTGAAAATGATTGAAAGACCTGACTCAAATAAACCAAACCAAAACTGAAATCAACCCTCAGTTTTATAGCCTTCACCTTGGGCCCCAAACTGAAAGAATGATGACAGCACACACTTGCAATGAAACTTAAACAAACCGGTATGTATAGTCATACATATGACAGTAGAAAACATTTCAAAAATAGTACCGTTTGAGTAGCCGACCATTGACCGGCCCACCTGGACAATATTCTCCATTCATTTCTTTCAAAAGGAAAGCATTTTGGCCTCGATATGCAGCAATTATGAAAGGTCCTTTCCAAATATTCTCAAACTTTCCATGCTTACCTTTATTTTTGTTTCTCACGTCCCATTTTAGCACCACTTCTTCTATTTGAAACTTGTTCGCCTTTGCCTTTCGATCATATATATTCTTGATTCTCTCTTGAAGCTTGAAAGTGTTCTGAAAAACCTCCTCTCTAGTCTGTTGTAAATGGATCATTTGATTAATTCTTCGTTGCAAATGATCATCCTCACTGCCAGCTTCCTGCAGAAGTTTAACCAGTGGAACTGCAAGAGAGGTCGTGAATATAGTGTCAACACCATACACGAGCTCAAAAGGGGACATGCCTATGGATTTATTTTAACTCACTCTGTCTACCCAAAGTGCATTAACCAGTTTCTTGTGCCAAATTTTCTTGTTCATTTCCAACAGCTTTTTGATAATATTGACCAAGGATTTATTTGAGGATTCGGCCAATCCGTTGCCTTGTGGATGATATGCGGTTGAGTGCCCCAAAGTGATTTGATACTTATCACAAAATTAAATCATTCTTTTAGATTTAAAGGCTGCTGCATTATCAGTGATCAGCTTGTTTGGACAACCAAAACAAGACAAAATATTGTTTTCAAGAAATGAAATGATTACCAAATCTGTGGCCTGCCTAGTGGGAATCGCCTCAATCCATTTGGTAAAATATTCTATCGCTGTAAGGATCCATTTATGCTATGCCGAAGAAGTAGGATGGATCTCGCCAATGAAATCCAAACCCCATTGCTGAAATGGAGCACTTACTTCAATGGGCTTGAGCGGTAAAGGCTGCAATTTTCTCCTACCTTGAAAATCTGACATTCATGATAGCTTTTAACAGTTTTGTACACATCAGCGAAGAGATTTGGCCAATAATATCCTGCTCTCAAATTTTTTTTGGCCGTCGTCTTCTAGAAAAGATGACCTCCGCAATCTCCCTTATGAAAATCTTCCATAACCTGCTTTGCTTCTTCTTCAACCAAACAATTGAGCAAGACACCACTGGGATATTTCCAATAGAGTGCATTATTCATGATACAAAACGTTGCAGCCTTCAATTTTAGTGTCCTACCTTTGTTTTTAGCCATTCCTAGCGGTGGTGACAGATTTTGGAGTACATAAACAATGTCTAAATACCACAGAGAAAGAACAAAGATTTTTGATACCTGAGCTAGCAAAATTTCTTTATTTTCCTCGGACATAGCATAAATGAGATTAATGTCCAAGGCATGCAAATTTGACTCAGCCATTAGCTTAGCCAGCCCCTGTCCTTTGATGATCTTTGTAGGTATGATCTCCACGTCATATTCCAATAAGGCTGCAATCCATTTGCCTCGTCTCCCTTCTGGATCTGTTTGCACTAAGACATCTTTAACAGCAGCATTAGGAACATAAGCAAGGATGTGAGAATGCAAAATATAGACTCGAAAATATTTCAATGCTTTTACCAAGGCAAGAGCTTGCTTTTCAATAATATTATACTTTAAAGCTGCATCTCTTATGGTTCTACTGAAAAATGAAATTGGTTTCTCAAGCTGATCTCTTTTCTGCATCAAAACTGCTGCCATAGTATGATCCAAGGAAAATGAAAACAAAATAAAATCCTGAGTATAGTCCGAGCTGATCAAAACTGGAGCTGAAGAAAGGGCCAATTTCACCAAATTGAAAGACTTTACTGCTTCCTCAGTCCACTTCACTACACTATCTTTCTTGAGCATGTTTGTGATTTCCCTTAAATGTTCTGCAAGATTGGGCATAAAGCAATGTAAGAAATTCATCTTACCGTTGAATGATTGGATCTCCTTTTTGTTTCGGGGAAGATCAATTTGCTGAATGGCTTCTACTCGAGATAGATCAATGCAGATGCCATCCTTTGATATAATATGACCAAGAATCTTTCCCTCATCCATGGCAAACAGACTCTTCTTTGGATTGAGAGATACACCATATTTTCTACACCGTTGAAATATAATCTTCAAATGATAAAGGTGCTCTTCATCTGAATTAGAAAAAATTGTCAAGTCATCAAGATAAATAACTAGAAAGACATATTTTTCATTTGCAAATGCCATATCCATTGCTCGTTGAAAGGTCGCACCAAAATTCTTCAATCTGAAAGGCATTTTAGCATAATGAAAAGTTCCCCACGGAGTGGTGAACGTTGTTTTTTCTCTATCATCCTCATGGACCAGAATTTGGTTATAACAGGAATAACCATCGAGTAGCGACATGCGGGATGCTCCAAATACTCGCTGAAGTATGTGATCCATTTTGGGCAATGGATAGTTGTCTTTCAAAGATACTTTATTCAGATTCCTGAAATCAATACATAAGCGAATCTCACCTGTTTTCTTGCGCACGGCCACCAAATTAGAAATCCAATCTGAAAATCTTATGGGGACGATTATACTAGCTTTGTACAACCGATTCACTTCCTTCTCTATTGAGGGAAGTAGCTTTAGATTTATTCTTCTCCACTTCTGTCGAAAGGGCTTTTGATTTGGCTTGATCGGGATGGTATGCTGAATTATGTTTGTGTCATATGTCTTCAAATCTGAATAGTCCCAAGCAAATACATCAAAAAAGAAAGATAATAAACTAATATACTTTGCTTTTACCTGTGGGGGCAATGCCTTGGACAATTTCACCATTTTAAGATTTTCTGCTAATCCAATGTTCACATCCTCAACTCCTTTCTCGGTTGGCAGCAAGCTCAGTTTTCGAGCTACATCATCTTGGTCGAAAAGCTCCTCTAAAGGTATTAGAACTTTAGGAATGACATTGTCCTTGAGCTGCAAAACTTCCATCTGATTGACTTCTATATTTGCCTCGCCATTATCATGCTCCCCATCAATATAAGTGCCTTTGAATTTACCTTCATTTTGCAAAAATTCATCAATTTCTTTATCATCTTGAAACACTTGCCAATACCTTTGATTGTCAGGGACAGTCGGACAATGCTTCACTTGAATTTCAAATTTTTTGTTTGAATTCATCAGAATTTTCAAGTTACTTGCTGTTATTGCAAGTGCATCTACAATACCATTCTAAATGTGAGGGACACACGTCAAAGTATAATTTTAAAACAATCTCAAGATATCTAGTATTGCATTGCGGTAGGCCCGCATTCGAGGATGCTTAACTTGATATTCACCTTTCACTTGCTTGATATCTAACTCGGAGTCGCCATACACTACAATCCTTTTGGCGTTTAACTTTCTAAGAATTTTCAAACCAACAATTAAAGCTTCATATTTAGCCTCATTATTTGAACAATCAAAAGCCAACTTATAAGAACAGACCCTTACATTACTTGGCACTTTGTTTGGGGAGAAAACAGGGCTGCGTATCCAAATGCCAATTCCAGCACCTTCCCTTCCTACCGCGCCATCAAAATCCATGGTCCACAAACCAGCTTCTTCCTCTTCCAAATGCTGAAATTCTATTTTCTCTTTTACTTCTCCTCACTATCCATCAATATTTTGCTGCTGTCGGGGGGTTGCTTTCTCAACGGTACTATCCCATCTTTGTCTTTATTTCTTCAAGACCTCTCTGAAATTTTCAGTGATTTCTGGAATGTCTTCTACTTCAATTACTTGGCTATCTACATCGTTAAAGCTATCTGAGTATAAAACGAATGATTCTAAATCAGTATGTACATAGTTGATTGGATGATTTACTGGTTTCTCCTTGCTAGTGATCATATACTTCATCTTTTACTCCCGATATAATTTCCTCATTTGACCAAACATGGGAATAGTAGCATAGGAGAAATCAAGCTGCAATGTCCCTTTAAGTTTTGCTTCCCAAGATCTAGAAAGAAGCATGGAAAATCTAGGAGGAATATTTTCCACAACCACATCCATCAAAACATTTTTAGTCGGAATCTGATCCAAACTGACCACCAAATCTTTGATAAGCCCAATTCATCTTACTCTACCAGAATCGAAAGAATAAAGGTCATGATACTTTCTGGTGATATCCAATCCCAATTTCTCCATGATTGCCTTAGGCATGAGATTATGAGAGGCTCTGGAATCAAACATAGCATTGTGTAACACATAGTCATGCAACCTAAGGCTGATGTAAAAAGGAGGTACATCACTATCTTGAGACTGACCATCCAATGATGGACCAAAAATCAACTCAGTTCAATTATCTTCCACGTTTACCATATCAGATAATGGATCTAAATTCAAAATCTTAGACACCTGACCCTTATAGCTGCTATTCTTCATCAATTCAGTCAAAGGAATGGATACTTTTAACTTAGAAATTTCACTTTCTAAGTTAAAAGCTGAACTTTTATCTACCTCTTTACCTGGGACATCCTTCTTTTCAGTTTTATCCTTTGATATATTTGGCTGATTGGATATTTCATTTTCTGATGATGGTTTGCTAGTGTTGGGATCAGCTATCTCTTTCCCCTTTTTCTGCACAACGAGTGGATCATTCTTTGGCACTGTCGCTTCCTTTCTTTTTTGAATTGGATTAATGGGAACATCTCTACTTCTGAGTGAATATTGTTGCTATTGGGCTGTCAAAGCATTCATGTACCCCCTTTGATATTCATCAGACTCTTCTTCAAGAACTGTTTCATTCGCTAAGATGAAATTCTCGTCCCTTTGTACAACTGAGTTCTCGGAATACTCCTCATCTTCAGTAATAAAAATTGGCATATCATCACGTGTAAAGAAATGATTCTCTTCTCCGATTACATTCTCCTCATCATCTGATTCCGGACCATGTACAAAATTCTTCTGTAAGGGTGTCTTCACTTGCTTCTGTACTGCTTGGTCTTGTACTCGTTGCTCTCTTTGCTTGATTCTAAATTGCGGTTGTTGCTGGCCACGAAAATTAGGATTTCTGAATTGCGATTCAGACTTGTCAATCGTCAATCTGTCAAAAATTTGTTCCATCTTATGGAGAACTTGATCTGAAGTGGAAACCTCTTCCTTTACTGTTACCTTCTTTTCAGCTCTCATTCTAGCTCTCTTGGCAAGCAGATTTGCTTCAACGCTGACTGCAATTTTCTGCATGTCTTCCAAAGTGGCCGGATCTCTTTCTCTTAATTGATAGGCCATGTCAGGATCGAAGCCATCCGGAAACTTAATCAAAGCCAACCCCATAGGTGGCTTTATATCTGCAAGAATTGCATTGTAAAAAAAATTGAATCTAACACAATAATCTTAAACAGACTCACCAATGTTCCGCTTGATATTCTCATATTCAGAAAGGATCTGAAGAGGACTTTTCTTCACTTCCCATTGATCCAAGAATTGTCTCTGAATATTAGTCAATTTAGTAATACTACCAGCTGGTAAAGCTCTGAACCACTTCCTTACTTCACCTCCAAAATTCTGTACAAATAGTCTCATGGTCACATTCTCCGCATCAATCTCGTGAAGGTCAAAGAAATCTGTCATCCTATCCACATGTTGCTGAGATGTAAAAATTTGAGGAGTGCCATCAAACAACGGAATTTTTCTTTGATAAGTAGCGGGCATGTTATCGAAATTTTGAGGCAACACGAGGTGTGCAAATCGGGCAGCCATTGCTCTAGGTGGATTTACAATCGGTCTTGGGGATATAGGAGGAGTCGGAGCAGCTGATGTATAAGGTGTGTGTGGTGTGGATGGAGGTGATACCACTACAAATTTTTGATTAGAGATAGAAGGCTGCACGGGAATGGTGGGAATGAAAGGAGGCTCGGTAGGAATTTCTGAACTAGATGCAATTGTGGATGACCCAAGAGTTGCAGATGCAGACTCTATAAATTCGAGAATTTTTATTGCCACAATGGAATTCTGAAAGTTCAAGATATAACTGTCAATTGATCTATTGGATTTTTCAATTTCAAGATCTTTGAAAAACTCTAGATTTAGGACAGTAGAATCAATAGCACTTTCGGACTTAGTCTCAAACAATGACAACTCAAATTGTTCGTCAAACTCAAGATCTTCAAGACACTCAAAATCAACAGGACATGAATGAGATTTGAACACAGTAATCACAGGACTTTCTCGACGAAGGATTCTCGAAATAAGATTTGGATTTTCATACACAGGAGGTGGATCAGGATCCGGATTTTCCCTGGTGTGTCATCTGGAAGCCAGTGTGTTGAATTATTTCCAAAAATCAAACGGAAAAAATCAACTTGTTCAGCCTATCAGAGTCTAAACTCATCACCCAAAAGTCTAGAATTTTCTAATGTACTGGGGAAATTTTCAATTTAGATGTTACGTTTATAAGACTAGACTGGAGATTGACTGAAGCAGCATTCATCTACTTTCGCTAATGCAAAGCAAGAGCATTTCGAAGGCTACCTGGCTAACTTCAAGCTCATTTTGTAGTTTATAAAACAAATAACACTAACAAACAAAAAATCTGATCCTCAGCGGAGTTGCCACTATGTTATGGCCTAAATCTACCTCAGGCTAAGAAAGGCAGAATCTAGGGTAACATCAAACCACGCTTAACCTGGTAGCTAGCCCTACCAGATTAGGAGAGGGCTATCTCCTTGTCAATCTCAGCAACAAATGATCAGTGAGGTTTGAGATGACTTGAATGACAACTAATTTTAGGCTAGGTATATATGCAAAAGAGTCTTGATTTGAATTTAATGAATATTTTTTTGGCTCAAGAGGAAAGGAAAATTTGGGTCTGGGGAATGAGGCTCAGTTTTGCAGAGATCTGAATGGGGCAAGGTAGGAAATTGATTTGACACTTCCAATTTGAAATAAATGGAGAATTGAGAGAGGTGAGGAGTTGAAGAGGGAAAGAAAATTTCAGGGATCCTCTCCAAACAGCTGAAAACATAGAAAATTAAACAAACCCTAGGTAGAGCACTGCAAATTTTAATGAATTCTACCTTTATCCTTGTTTGTTTAAGTTGAGAAGAAATAAGAGAGAACATGGTATACATAAAACACCAGTAGACTTACATTTACAGAGAGAAACACATTATCAAAACAAAATGCCACATGAATCCCGTAGAGTGCTGCAAACCTTGGTCTATAATTTTGCCAAAAATGCAGAGATGAATGTACAATGATGCTCAAAGCATTCAAAAGAGTCCAACCATGCTAATGTCTGAAAAACCACAAGATATAAAAAAACAATAACTCATCCCAGCCTCTAAGGGTCGAGCTCACAAGTTTAGGAGCTGTTCCAACAAAATCTAAATTGAGAACTAGAAATTAGGCAGTGGAACAACTTGCCTCTATAAACTAGGAAGTTGATTCATTCAGTTGCAAATCACCTTTTGATGGATGAATCTACCTCCATGAGTAAAAATTTAACAAAATTACATCAAGATCCATCAAATTACATCAAATTACATCATGAGTTTAACATTTGGAAGTAAGAAAGTCAAAATTTCAAAAACTAGGCAAAAAACAGAGTTTCTAGGTCAAAAGTGAGCAAAAACCTCCAATGCGCCGTGCCTGATTTCCCTATGCGTCATGCCAGTTTGCAGCTGATTTTGGAGGCCTTCTCGGCATCCAAATTTTCTCCAAGTGGGCTTGTTGGAAAGGTCTTCCTGTCTAATTTCCAACACAAGTGGAATTTCTAAATTTGGCTTTCATTTTCCCCTCCAAAACTGATTTCTCCCAACACTGCTTCCTGTGTGTCAAAAAAGGGGCAGAAAGGTAATTTTGGGGGTGTTTTTGACCCTTCTGGAAGCCCAAAACCTGTCAAAATTTCTTGGCCATAGGTAGGAATGAATATTTTTCCATGAAAAATGCAAAAATGTAGAGTTTGCATCAAAAGGAGCCCCCTATCAAAAGCGTGCGCCAAGTGGCGCGACGCATAGAGCTGAAAAGTCTGTTTTTAGGCCAAAAATTCAAAATTTGCAAAAGTGTGCCAAATTTTTTGAAATTTGGGCTGAGTGTCCTCCATTATGTGCTATGCTAAGCCAAGGAATCCTTGGACAAGATATGAAGCCTATCATGCCTTTTCCGATGCTTTGAGGCCTTCTTCAACTTAGCCTTCAAGATCTTGATCCTTGCTTTGCAAACGTGATTTCTCGCCCAATAATGATTGGCCATGTGCCTCAACATGTTCTTTTATTTGTTGGATTTCTCCAAAAACTTCTCCAAATTCATATTTACGCTTTCAACCCAAGTTTCGTGATCAACTTCAATTTCTTGCTCAAGTGATGTCATCTTGGTTTTGCTCTTTTTAGCGGCTTGCCAGTTCTCTCGTATGTTTTGAAGCTCCATGATGGTTTGCTGATCCTCTAGCTGCTTGTTTCTTTGTTCAAGGTATTTGATTATCCACTTGGATCATTGTAGGCTGAGGGACAAAGTATTTATCTCCACCCGTTTCTCCCGAATGATCTCTCTAATCTTTGAGCTTGGTGAGCCCAAATCGGTGTCATCATCCTGAATGAGGATGAAATCATTCTCCTGCCCTCTTGAAGGCCCCTCATCATGTATTGGCCTCTTTCTTTTTTCCTGTACCTACACTGCTGATGGAAGAAGTGATACCCCTTCCACCCCGGGTGGAGATAATACTCACTTGGCTGCTGCAAACAACCTTCTAGTGCCCTTTTGATAGGTGACAAACAATGGCACACTAGCGGTCTATGTCTCATGACCCTCCTGCAGATGTGAAGGTTCACCTGTCTCATGAAAAGCTTCTGGAGGTACCTGAGGAGCTGTGAATAACTCATGAGAAATTAAATCCTCCCATGAAATATCCTGCAAACCAAGCTGATGCGTAACCACAATTTTGATGAGTGCAAAATGATAGATACTATTATACTGCTGCTCAAGAGTTTTATTTTGCACTAGAGTGGTCATCTTCTCAATATTTCAGCACATGAAGTAGGGGAGGTTCATCATTCTCACCTTGGTAAAGTGCATCAGCAATCTAATGTGATAGGCATATAGACGAGAAAACTGACCCTCATAGCTGAAATATTTGATTATGAGCTTCATCAAAGGAGCGTATGAATCTTTCAGGTACCGAAAGGGAAAAAATCTACTGAGTTGTCTCACAAAACCAAGCTTGATGTATGGCTCATAGTGTTCCCTATCAACTTGTTGCCTTTTATTTCATTACTCTCTGACATTTGGAATACCGGTTGCTAGAGAGATAGACTCAGGTGTCAAGGTGAATGTCACACCTACAAGAGTGACTTGGCCATTATGTAAATCAAGCACAAACAATCTGGCCAACTCATGATGATATTGGACTCTAGCAACCATTTCACAAAACTGATAAGAAGACTACTGTTGAAAACATGTAATAGCAAGAGGGCAGGCCTGCAGCTCAGCAAGTGAAGTAGGCTCTTCCCTTACATGTTTACCACTCTTGTGAGGTCTCCTTGGTGCATGCAATTCGGTTGTAGAGTCATTGTGTGCTCCTTCATCTCGGTCATAAGAGGAATCTGTCTCCATGTTTGCCAAATTTTGTGTTGTCTTAGATGAGTATGAAGAGTTTAGGTGCCTTTGATTTTTGCTGCCAAATGTATGAAAATGTGTGAGGGACTATGGAGGGAGAGGGTAAGGGGAATGTTGGGAATATTGCCAATTGGAATTTGGGGAATTGAAGGGTTTTAGGGACAGTCTCTAGGCTTTTGGGATAGAAATTGGGGTTTGGGAATTTGGTAGCTAGGATTTTGGATGATGGGAATATGGGTTAGGGGTAGATGAATTTAGGGATATGAGGAATAGGGAAAAGGGTTGATGAAACTAGAAAAACGATGAAGGAATAAAAGATGAGGGAGTGATGACCACAAAAACCAGTTTACAAAACCTAGGCTATCATGTCTTGAGCAAGGAAGTAGGGTTTGAAATTTTTTAATTAAATCCTTCTAAAAATCATAAGACACACGTTTATGGCATTGGAGGGATTTTTTGACTTACTTTGGACAGGAGGCAGCTGAGCAAATTTGAGTTTTGAATGAAATCATGATTTAAATAGCCGAAAGCTCTACGCGTCGCGCCACAAACCCAACATGCCACACCGGTTATATGCGTCGCGCCTATGTGTTTTTACCACTGTGGAGGCCGACCCAATGCGTTGCACCAGTCCTATGCGCCACACCTCTCAGCCAATGCACCGCGCCACTGAGACTGAAACTATTGGCTGCGATTTTGTGACCATGGGCTTCCTCTCAATCTATCTTGCTCTTTTGGATGCAAATGAGCCCTTTGAACATGGAAAATGACTTATATACCAAAGGTTTTAATTTTCCACTCCAAAAAAACCCACATTATAATGTTTTACATCTGACACTTTCTTTTCAAACTCTGTTTTAGGCAATTTGCTTCATTTTGCCTCTGATTAACTGAATAACTTGCTTTCTATTTTCTTTGCGAGGGATGGATTTTCTAGAGCTTGACAAGGTGACCAAGGTTGCCATTGAAATTATTTACAAATGAGAGAACTTGAAATTACGTTAAATTTATACATCAAAAGATAAAATACTCTATTTTTCTTTAAAACAGAGTTTTGAAGAAAAATACATTTCTAGGCATATGATGATGAAATTTGTTAGTACTGGAACTTTATTCAAACTCCTCATGCGCCTGCTGACCATTGTTGGAAATTTTGATGACCTTATTGATGAAATCCTAGACCTAATGGGACTGAAAACCTAAAAAATGACTCTTACAAATTTAAGGACAAAAAGTGAGTGCAGATGATCTTGATGAAAGGAAATGGGCTAGCAGGTAAAGGACATGAGGGAAAATGTATAAAAATCCACTACCGTCAGATGATCCATGCTCCTAATGGAATGCAGCTGACGAGCGAGACACCTAACATGCAATGTAACAAGATAATTTTGATCACTGATGGAGGGATGAAGATACCGACACTAACAAATCCTTTGGCAACGAGTCTATATTTATACCATTATATACTACCAGGTGAGTCTTTTTTGGTTTTCTAGACCCATTTATATCCAATGGCTTTAGGTTCCTTAGTAAATTCAACTAAATCTCATACATGGAACTTAGGCATTGAATCTAACTCTTCTAATAGAAGATCATATCAGAGATTGGATTTTCCTTCACTCATGGCTTGTGAAACACAAGATTGGATCTTCCTCGATTCCAATTTCTTGGTAAAAATCTTCTAGGTACGCAACATAATCATAAGTAATTTTAGGTTTCCTTATTCTTGAGGATCTTCTTAATCCTATCTATCCATCCATATTTTTTGGTATTTGAATAATAGTGTTGGGTAGTTTGTTTTGGGGGACAGATTTTTTGACACATTTTGACCAAGTATGACTAAAGGGAAGTTGCAAAGGAAAAATATGAGGGAAAGAGAGAAAATCCACCAAGATCAGTCAAACACTGAAGTTGGAAAGAGGAAAATATGGGGACATGCAACCACAACCAAGCCATAAGGCCATCAATGAGAGATGGAACAGTCGCAGCTGAGACACAAATGCAGCCAAGGAGGAAAATGCATGGCATCCAAGGAAGAGATTGGCAGTTCAAGCAAGAAGAGTTTATAAAATCCAAAGGGAAAGAAAACAAGGAGGATAAGCTCATATGTCGAGATTTTGTGGCGGAGTCTATTGGACTTGTCCTTGTTCCATTTTTACCTAATTTTGAGCTAATGTGTACGTTGATTCTTTTGTTCCTATCTGAAGGGCCATAGAACATGAATGTAATGATGTTTACAAATAATGGGAAGATTTGCGAGATTTCTCTATGATTCTAAATGTGTTAGCGTTTGTATGGGCCTCTTTAATTTTTTTTCTTAGGAATGAACGTAGATTTATTTTGTCTCTTTGAATGATTTTCCAGTTACACTTTATGGTGGTTATATGTCAGACACTATGATTTATATAATAGATGTGAATGACATCTTTGTGCAACTCTCCTTTATGCTTGATCCTAATCCCTATCCTAGTAAGGTCACGACACACCTCAGGTGAGATGCCTTACATCTCTTGAGTAAGGTGAAAATGTTGACGTTGCACTAGACTATAGCAGATCCTTTGTTGGCCCTTGTGTATGAACCCATGGTCTCTATATTTTACAATTTTCTACCAAAAAATGGTTCCGATGTTGGGACTTGAAATTTATCTAAGGGATTTGGAACATGGTGTAAAATATTTTTGAGAAGGATCTTTAGGATTGATGGCATGAGAAAGTAGAGAAAATTATTTCTCAACAAGCGCATATCCATCACAAAGTGTGAAGCGAATGAAGGAATAAGATTTTTATATCGAGCATGCGAGTGATCAGTACGAGATATTCTAGTGTAAGTTCCTAGAATATCTTTAAAATTGGTTGTGAAGGTTGTAGACAAAATAAAACACTAGAAACCAGAGTAGATCTCCCCATACCTAGTCTTAGGATAACCTAGTCGAGTTACACCGAATTGATATAGACCTAACTCGGGTCGTCAATTTCTGGGTACAAGATACTTTAGAATGCTACATTATTTAGTTTTTTGCAGAAGGCCATATTTCCTTTTCCAAGGATGAAGTCGTGTTCAATTCAGGGTTGCAATGGATATTATTGCAGGAAATTTCGTTGTGTGTTAAAGTTTTAATGGTGGAATAGAATCTATTTTTGGCTCAGGGCCACCCATGGTCTCTTAAAGCCCTAGTATTGGGGGAGGGATATAGGGGTAGGAATGTTACCTGGCTGCAAGCTATGAAAATTTTGTAGATTAGATGGACGCAAATGAATTTGATAAGGCTAAAGATATGAGGGCACAAAGGAGGGTAGTGATAGCTAAATAATTGTGGGAGAAGGTTTTACATGAGATCTATTGATGGAAAAGAGAGTTGCACTGAGTAGGAGTGGTGTTGAGAATAATGTAAGTGTGAGAAGGATGAGTAAGCCGGTTGTAGTTGCATAATGAAAGGGATATAGATAAAGTGGTGCTTGGCGAACTAGGAGAGGTCATAACTGCTACGAAGATGCAAGTCAAAAGAGGTAGTAGATATTTCCTCCCACCAGGAAATATGGAGACACCAAACTTGGATGAGGCCC
This sequence comes from Pinus albicaulis, assembly GCA_034641835.2. Lineage (NCBI taxonomy): Eukaryota > Viridiplantae > Streptophyta > Pinopsida > Pinales > Pinaceae > Pinus > Pinus albicaulis. Next base: position 1,208,177,390 of record CM076582.1, on the reverse strand, counting down.
TACAAGCCAAAGAAAGGTCCTGGATGATGACATTCACTTCGCTATCAAGAGGTTTTTTTTGAAGATGACGTGTCTCCCGAGAATAGTAACTCGTTGCCTAGTAGCTCAGGTAGCACTCCCCCCGACCTTCCCCTGGTACTTTATCAAAACCATGTTCAATTTATCTCTAAACTAGTTAAAATCATAAAGGTTCACAAAGTACATAATACCTATAATAATGGTATCTCTGGATGTAGAAATAGTAGTTGTAATTCATGTCTCCAAGGATCATCACAAATTAGTTCACAAGGGTTCATACTTATCTTGTTGGTTCAACTGTGTATGGATGGAAACATGGCGAGATATTTTACTCGGTATCCCGACTTCCCTAGGAAAGGAAATGAGGATGTTGAAGAACATTGGTACTTGTGTGAGGCTATCTGGAGGGATTTTCAAACTCTGGATGCAACTAAAATAATTGAGTTTCAGACCACTCTCCAAAGAAAGGTCATTGAGATAGTTCATTAAGGGGTTCGCCTAGCAGCAGAATTTGGAAATAGATGAAGTTTGGTGGGAATTCATTCAAGAATTCAAACTTCCACAAAATAACCAACCAGGGTTATCAAAACTATGGGAAATCAAGAAGCGAGAGGGATAAACCATATGGGAAATGATGAAAAGGTTTAAGAATGTGTTGTCGGTGCTTGATACTACCAACATAAAGGGGATCTCCTCGATGTTATAAGGTACCAATTAGACTTCACACTATTTGTTGTAGGATTCCCATCCAGAATATGACCTAACTTCCATTTACATAGAGATATGCCTTGGATTTAGCTATTAGCAAGAGAGATAAGTGAAAACATGCTTTTGAATAAGCAAGCAGGTGTGCCTTATGAATGTTCGATTGTAGATGTATCAAGGTTCTCTTAATGCGAAGGGGAAAATAAAGTGAGCCTCTAACAAAGAAGTAATAATACTACCTTAATGGAGGTACACATGGATGCGAAAGACTCATATAAAATCAAGTGAAATATTTCACATAGATGTGACGATCATTATAAACATTGCAACATAATTCCAATAAGTTAAGCACCGAAGTCACTGAAATAGTTCAATTACTCGAGTTCATGTGAAAGAAAAAATGAATCATAAACATCGAAATAATAGTATTATAAACATTCATAATCAATGTGTTAAAATGTGATGGCATGGAAGGCTTCGAGTATTAAGCAAAAGTTCGAAGATACATTAATACAATGAACTTGACTAGCTCCAATAATGGAGGGTTAGAGCCATTACTTACTCCCCAAAAGTACTAACTTTGTCCCTTTAACTGCTTTTATGAGAAGAAAAGGTTAAAATTCCTTTACATGAGGAACAAGGATCCTTTTATAACTTGATGCATGACCTTTCACATACCCATGACTCTTGACTTTCCAAATCCTAATGACCTTTGGACTTCTAGAACCTTTGGAATTCGAAATGACTTTTGGAATTACACATGACTCTTGGTATTACATGTCTTTTGGACTTCCATGAATATTGTGTCCATACATGATTCTTGGACTTCTACTTATTTGTATTTACAATGATTACAACATTACATCATACTTCCACATCATCATGTGATGAAAATGTGACATGTCACTATCTTTGACGACTAGGACTAATAATGAATGATGACATGGAATTTATTTAGTGGTGACATGGTTGTACATGTGTGTTTGTTCCTCATGCAGCTTCAATCATTGATGTATTCAAACTCCAAAGGGTCCTTTATCTAATGGAGTCTCCAAGGTTCTTTGATCATCAATATTTCAATGTGTTTTTTGTTCTTTAATGCTTCCTTTGTTTCCCCCCTTTTCCCGATATTCCTCATGCGTGCTTTCTATGTTGTTCTTAGAATCCCTGTATCTTAAATCACTCATGAAAAGCAACCATAAACCTAAAAATATCCTATTCTACCATGTTTTTTTTGAAAAAGCAACAAAAAAAATATAGTTTTGACTTTTCCTTTGTCAAACTATATTAAAATTCAAATTTCAATTTCAACAAAATACTTAGAGGTTCTTAACTGAGGTGAATGGCTCTTGGCAATCAATTAACTTAGTTAATTTTAGTTGGATACACATTGAGTTCAATTCATTATGATTATTTTCTAATTTGTAGCAATATATTTCAGTTAAGTTGAGTTATTGTTAGTTAAACTAGTTCCAACTATTGGAGAAGCTAGTGGAGGGTCAAGTTGTGCAGTGTAACTTCAATCACTGTTGGAGCGGGGTCCCCTAGGGTACAATTTTGGTATATTTTTGTATATGCGCACTCTGTGAATAGGTCAAGGGGATTTGGGGTGGGTCAAAGTCCCTCTTTTGATGTAGAAGGGTTTTAAGGGTAAACTATGGGCCTCAAACCATGGTTTGAGACCATAGTATCTGCGCGTTAAATTGGATATAAATATATATATATATAGAGTCCAAGGAAGTAGTCAACTATTATTCATTTTTTGCATCTAAGTATATGCGTTTGTGATACTTTTGTAAGGGTTTCAGTCTGGGTTGGGTAGAAAGGCTCCTGCTAGTTGTGTGTGCGGAGACCTAGTCCTAGATGTGTGCGGACTCCGCTGGATGTGTGCGCGGAAGGGTAAAGTGTAAGGGAAAGTCTGATGTACTGAATTTCTCTAAATTAATACATGGACTGATTTTGGTGGAAACATTGTGTTAACTATATGATTTATCTATTTACTATTCTATCTTAACATCAAGTTTACTTCTGTTGTGATTATTTGTATCTGCATGAATACATCTATTATTTATGCATGAAGTTATATTGATGGTTGACTACATGGATGAATATGCTTAAGAAATTGCGCATTAGATAGATCTGGATCTGGTTCTGCTATGATATATCTTGGACGAAGTGATCTGCGATTCTGATAAGTATTCTGTATTTGCGCATATGTGTTAAGATCTGTATAAGTCTGCAATCAATCTGTTTAGGGCCACTACAATATTTTCTTCCTCAAGGTGCGGAAACCTTGTTCCAGCACCCCCCATATTGCTTCAGGTGAGACTTTGATCTACACAAGCAGGTCATTTCTGAAAGGGCCAATAGTTGGAGGGTTTGTTAGTTGCTTGATAAACTTTGAACTTGGGTCAGGACCCCTCAAGCCAAAAAATGGTTCCGTTGCCGGGACCGAGATCATTTTGAGGGAGATTTGATGTTGTGGCACCCTTCACAGAATGAATTGCAAGATTGGTTGGATAGAAATATCCTTGAATTCACACTCCAAGAGAATCGAAGTACTAAGCTCTCTGATGAAAAGTGGGTACATAAATACATCTATACAAAATTTCATGAGATTTTCTTTTGCTCATTTGCAACTGAACTGGAGTGGTTTTCGCAATTGATTGAATTCAATACCTACGTGAAGGATGAGGCAGTCACTGATTGGACTCCTGAATTGATTCAATAATTAGAAAATTTAGACAATAAGATCACCCGCACAGTAGATCATTGGATCGATCACCTCTTGGGAGGATTTGTGACAAAATTTTCCATTGATCAATTTGTGTCATATTTTGAAGGAGAGAGAAGGGTTTTTAAGGGACTTAAAGGTAAGTTCCTATGCTCTTTGAAGTTGTTGCTGAATATTATATTATGGGAACAGGGCTCTCTGTGTCAACATATTGCTTGAATGTAGCGAAGATGCCTAACTACGCATAGTGGAAAATTTTACCACGAAGATCCAGAGAAATGATTTATTTATAGTCCTCTGAAGCATAGATATGATAGTGAGGGTGAACCAGAAACTAGTAGCTCTAGCAAATCTGCACGCTCTGAAGGAGAAGAAGTTTCATATAACCAGACCAATCATAGAGCCTTGATAAGTTTTCCAACCCCATCCACTCCACTTCCAAAATCATCTCATAGAGCACCCACTCCACTGTGTAGTTCATCTCCACCCCCACCCCCATGTTCCCCATGCATAGATATGGCTGCATCGATGAAATTACCTAATTTCAGGGGTATTGGGAATGAAGATACTAAGCATTTTTTTTTTGTGACTCATGTTGTATGGCAGGCTGAACAGGTTGATAATGATGATATTAAGAAAGTGCAACTAGCCACTGCTTTCCAATATCGCGCATTAGATTGGTATATCAGATATGTTTAAGCAAACCCTAATTCCACCTTGGACCAAATAAAAGATTCCATGAAAGAGTAGTTCAAGAAGCCTTTAAGGCATACGTGTAGTTGGTTACAGAAATGAAATAGATTCATAAGGAGGTTAATGAATCTGTGTGGGAGGCAGATCAGAGATTGAAGCGCACTATCAGAGATGGTGGATTTACCATCGATGATACTCAACATAAGGAATGGTTTATTGCTATGCTGCTCCCACATCTGCGCCAACCCTTGGGTCAGCAGAAGATTGCCACATAGGGTAAGATTGTGGATATTGCAATGAAAATGTAAGCTACAGTAACACCTTTTGCGCTTGGACCTCAACATATTCAGAATCAGTTCCACACACGTCTGAGTGAACTCTCTCAAGGATCACCTTTGCTCGGTTTTCCTTATCGTGAAAGGTGGCTTTCATATACTTCCCCATTGTATACCCTTTTCATGTATCTCGTTGTGCAATTGAACCCTTTGGAAGTCCCGAAGAAATATGTTGCATGATCTTCAAAGTGCCATGGTGTAGATGGCCCAATATCCTATGGCATAGCTCATTGATGTCTCAGCTCTCCACCTTCTCTGCTTTCATTCTCAAGGCAGCTTAATCTTCTACATCCAATTTGTAGAGTTTCTTTACTCGAACCCCAATATTTTTCACCTATCCCGTGGATTTGTGATGAAGGATTGTCCTTCCTTCATTGAATATGACATCATAGCCACAGTCTTCCAACATAGCAACATAAACCAAATTACTCTTTAAACAAGGAACATACATGGCATATTTTAATGTGAGAGGAGTACATGACTCCCTATGAAGGTGAATTGTACCTATGTTGGTAGTGCTATACCTCCCGTCATCTCCCATATCGATGTGCATCTGGAGATCCTTCTCCTCCGAGTTACTGAAGAATTATTTGTTGTTGGTAATATGGAATGAAGCTCCACTATATAAGTACCACACAAAACACATCATAGATGAAATCATGCATGTGATGAGGTTTAAATCCAACTCGAACTGTGAAGGAAGTGCTTCACCTGTCACTCCTCCTGAGGACTTCTTGCTTGTCTTCTTTTGTGTACACTTTATAGCATAGTGTCCAAGCTCATGATAGTGAAAATATTTTACCTTTGACAACTCTTGTTTCTTGCCCACGTGACTGGAATCTGATTTGGAATGGAACGCCTTCCCTTCCCCTTTATTTACCTTTCCAGCCAAGGGACATTTCTCCTCATCATCAGTATTTGATGAGGATCCATCTATGGTGTTTCGATGAATCTCCTCTTGTACCAATTCAGACCACAATTGCTCCCACTTTGGTAGCTTCTCCCTCCCATTCACTGAGTCCTGGTAGCTATTCTAACTCTTGGGAAGACCTAGAAGTGTCAGGCTCACCAAATCATCCTAGGAAATTGTCACCCCAACACTTCCAATCTCATCTCGACATTGAGTGAAATTTGTTAAGTATTTTGGAATCATGTCGCCCTTCTCCATATTTTTTTTTTTGAGCTTGTCGTTTAGCACCAGCTTCGTATGGTTGTTGCTATTCTGAAACAGATCTGTTAAGGCCTTCCACATAGCATATGGAGTTTCCTTTCCATGGAGGTTCAAGATAATATGATCTCAAACTCCTTGTAATTGAATCCATCTCTCCTTTGCTACATTCTTATTTCATGCATCAAGAAGTTGAGAATATGTTATTTCGGGCTAGGGAATATCACTATCTATGAATTCCTTCATTCAATTTTCCTCCAAAAATCCCTCCATCCTACCCTTTCATGATATGTAATTAAAATTACCTTCAAGGGAATATTTCGAGTCTCAATCTAGAGAAATACATTTTGAACTGTTGTTAATATTGAAGAATAAATCTGTAAATCCAATTCACCTATTCAAAAAAAACTCTGATTCTTCTCTTCTATAGTGATTCCTACTTTGATACCATGTATAAATATCTAAATAGATTCAATTGATCTTGAAATATACTAAAACAAAATACTGAATCAATTCTACAAATTGCAGAAACCAATTACCATCGCACAATCACATAAACAAGAAACAAAAATAATTTCAATTGCACACCACAAATATGTATCTAGGGAAAGCCTTAGCTAAAAACCCCTCTATATGTATATTTCATTAAGTCAAGAACATGAAACAATACAATGTTATTTCCCTTCATGAAAAAGCTCTGCACTATCTGACTATCTCACTATGATCTTGGAAAGTTGGGTCCAATACTTAACCAATTCCCTGCCCCTAAATGAATAGCCTTTCTCACGCATCCCTCAGGGAATTGAGATCCTATTAATTAGGAAATTTCCATCAATAGATTGTGAAATACATCCAAGGCATCCTGATGACCTCATGCATGACCTGTACAATTTTCTAATTCTACAACTGATAGTTATCTTCCCTTTAACTCTAATATCAACTTGTAATTCCTTAGAACTAACATGCAACTTCTATTTATAGTGAATTATCAGTTATCTGATTGATCATTGGATTTGAATTAAATCAGATTTAATTCATTAGGCCTATCACTAGGTCATCTCTATTAGAACTAGTTAAACTGATTTTAACTCAAATAATTGAGTTAACTAATTACAACTCAAAAAAAACTGCAACTAGAACCCCTAAAAATTAGGGAGCACTCTACATGCCTCCATTTTGACCCTCAACTCGAATTGACTGAGCTGACTTAGTCTTCCTAACACATTTAACTTGTACAGGTTGTCATAAGATGTGGAATTACAATTTCCTTCTAATTTAATTAAGGGGAAATTAAATTAGAAGCCATTTCTTGTTTCCATTTCAACAAGAAATTCATAAAGCATTTAGGATAAAGGATCATATCTTATTTCAATGAATTCATATATTAATAAAATCTCCATAGTGCATGTCATCATTTATCAATGCTTCTAATGATTTCTATACCCATGTGAGGTACTCACTTACAGATAACATTGATAATATGAGATACTATTGTACAAACAACACCAATACTAGATAAGAATCAATAAGTGAAAAGGACTCTAAAAACTCTATATGTTCAAAATGAAAACAATAGGAATTAGTGTCTTTCACATTCATTCATCTCACACTCTAAATAAATATGCACACTCTTACTTTACTTTATTCATTGGATGTACATTCAATTGACACCTGCATATAATGTGTTAGGTCCCCGTTATTTGTTAGATTGGCAAGACCAAATGTACAGAGGTAACATCAGACTAGTCTTTGGAGTCCTAGGACCTAGCCTTCCTGTACTCAGAGAGGGCTCTCTCTATGCTTGTGTAGAAGATTTAGCTTGTTCGATTTTAGGGTTTTTATTTTAGGCTAGTTATAGGGATTAGGGTTTGCTTTTTGTTTCTTTGGTTGGATAGGTTGTCAAAGAGAATAGGTAGAGTAAGAGAGAATCAATCCATTGGGCTATGGAATCTACAAAGGTCTTGAAAAGTGTAGAATAGGTCAAGGGTGTTTCATAGGGCAAGTTAACAAGGCCAAATGGATCTAAGTAGGTTTTGAGTGGATGAAATGAACATGTAGTTGTGAATATAGTAAGCTAAGGGGCAATCAAGGATCCTTTAACATACTAAGTGTTATCACCTAGATTGACCTCGGGCTAAAGGAAGGCAAACCAGGGTAACCAAAAACCATGCTTAACCTTGTAGCTAGCCCTACAAGGCGGGGAGAGGGCTCTCTCCATAAGAAATCTCAATGAAGTATGACTGCAAAAATAATTTTAGGCTAGGTATAGTAGCTCAAAATGTTTTTTATAGATTTTGTTGATTTTTTGTTGGATCAGGTGGAGCTGGGCAGTTCAAGTCTTAGAAATTAAATCAGAAATGTAGAGTATTCTATGGGGCAAGGTAGGAATTAACTTTAACAACTTTGGCTTAATGATTGTGAAGTGTTTAAGACTAGTGAGGAGCTGAGGAGGGCATATGAGATGGATCCTTATCAAACAATAGAAAAACATAAAATATTGAATGATTTCCCAAGGCAGAGCACTCTAAACAATGGATTCTACCTATCTAACTTGAAAACATTCAATAGAAATGAATGGAATGAATGATGGCATACATAACATTTAACAAATGATTACAAAAAAAAAGACTGTGCTAAAATTCCATACCACAGGGATCCCATAAAAAATAGTTGCAAATCTTTATTAATTCCCTGCCAAACTGGTTACAAATATGTACAATCAAGCTCAGAGCATCCCAGTGATTCCAATATTTTTTCCTTTACAAATGACTGAAAAATTACATTAAATAGACATAGGCTTAGGAGGTGAAGCCATAGAAAGAGGAGTTGTTTCACCTGCCCCGAAACCAAAACCTGAAGATATAAAAACCCAACAATATGCCTCTAAAAGAGAGGAAACTGTATATCTGACCATCTGGAAGAATTTTCTATTACAATTTATTCCTGCAAATGAAAGAAAACAAATCTAGAAGTCCGCCCCCTCGTTTATCATTTGCTGTTGTTTCATGGTTGATGCCGTAATAATTTCTATATTCACAATTAATTACAGTCTTAACAGAATGTCTGCCCCTTTAACCCTTTTGCCAAAGAAAACCCTTTTAAGCCAATAAAATCGAATTTTCCTCTTTTAAATAGAGAAAAACCCCTTTTTCATTGAAAAGAGCGAAAGGAAAGTGTGGGCCCGAAAATCACAATTGCAAATCGAAAGCGGAAGGAGCGGGAATACCTTGGCGAAAGAAATTGCGATATGCGATGGAACGATGGTGTGAGGAGTGATGGAGAATGGGCCGATGGAGAATAGGCCGATGGATAAGGGAGCAATGGAGGGAAGGCCAATGTGATGAGGGATAGAGGATAAGCCGATGCGATGGGAATGGAGGATCACCGAAGAAATCCCCTTTAAAACCAATAAAAATTAATCAAGAACCTTTTACACGGGGAAAAGCCCTTTTTATTTTGAAAAGAGAGGAAGGAATTTTGTGGGACTGGGACATTGCAATCGCAAATCGAAAAAGGAGCGGGATTATTGGGTGGAGGAAATCGCAATATGCGATGGAGCGATGGCGCGATCGGAGATGGAGGAATGATTGCATCAGGGAAAGCGAGATAGTGGGTTAGGAGTTAAGTGTTGTGGCAATGATGCGATAATGCGATGCGATGAAGGACTTATCGCATCAACAAAAACTGATGTGTGGAGTTAGGCACTTTGAAAATGAGATGTTGCGATGCGATGGTGCAATGGCATCAAATCGACGATGAGCCATCGCATCGGGGTATGTAGGATATGGAAATTTAAAAATAAAAGGGACTTTGGCAGTAAAGGAAAAAATTATAAAGTTTAAAGGGTCAGCAGAATAATAGAAAAAAAGGGCAGGATTATACTTTTGGGGCCGTTTATTCATTTGGGCATATTTTCCAATCCAGAAAGTGGTTTTGGGAGTGTGATATACCATTGGAAAGATATTTTCGAGATCCTTTTGATGAACATACTTAGAATATTATTTACACAAAAAATCATGTGGAGAACACCTTTGAAACCCAGGTAGAGAAAAATCCCCTTTGACCCTTGGTGATGGGCTGCAAAAGACTAACAGTGGCTTTATGGAGATAGCAGCTTCTAAAGTTCAACTCATTACATATGGGAACATAAAATTACATAAGAAATGATAATAAAAACAAAGTACCCTGAAAATTGCATTCAGCTGAAAGAACAACTTCTTTGATTTTTCCAGATACTGTGCTTTGAGTTTATTGGGCATCCTCATGTCCTTGCTGATATTTATTTGACACTTTCATCATTAATTTGACCATGGTGGAACCCTAAAACCTAATGAGACCAACCCTATGACCTAATAAAATGAACTGTAGATTGAAAATGAATCATGACTGAAGACCATAGAGAGGAAAACTAGCAAGTATTTTCATGAGGGAAAATTGATGAAGTGACCCCAACCATCAGTGAATCCATGACCTAATGGAGTGACAAAATTTTTATAGTATGGGACTCCTACTATGCAAATTGAAAAGAGCAGATTTGATCACTGATGTCAGTATGACAAGACTGACACTAACATTGGCTCCAATGGGGATGGTAGCTCCTTGGAGGTGCCAAGAACACCGTAGACATAGTAGCCTTATCCATTGGGCAATATGATCAAAATACTTCAAAGACTGAAAACTGAAACAATGCAGACTAACTCATGACTCAAACCATGACTGTAAACTTAAATCAAAATCGGAAAACCTTACACATATCATTCAAGTTTTATAGCCTTCACTTCGGGCCCCAAGCTTCAATGACTGTGTACTTGAAATATTACTAACAATGAGTATGGTATGTACAATGACTGTAACATAATTTCAGAGATTCATCTTAAAAGTAGTAGTGCTTCAAAAGCCTACCATTCACTGGCCCTCCTAGGAAATCTTGACCATCCATCTCTCTAAGTAGAAAATCATTCTGTCCTCTGTTTGCTAAAATCTTATACGGTCCTTTCCATAGGTTATCGAACTTACCATGCTTCCCTTTGTCCTCATTTCATGCATCCCACCTCAACACCACATATTCTAACTGAAATTTTTCTTCTTTGGTTTCGCGTCATAGATTTTCTTTATTTTTTCCTGCAATTGGAAAGCCTTTTGAGAAACTTCTTCCCTTGTTTGCTGAAGGTGGATCATTTGATTGATCCTTCGCTGATTATCATCCTCTTTGCTACCAGCTTCTTGTAGTAATCTCATGACCGGAACAGTAAGTGATGTAGGAAATACAGAATCAGTGCCATAAACTAATTCAAATGGTGACATACCTATGGATTTCTTGCTACTAACTCTATCGGCCCATAATGCGTTGACAAGTTTTCGATGCCAATTCCTCTTGTTCGCTTCCAAAATTTTCTTGATTATATTCACCAAACTCTTATTTGATGATTCTGCTAATCTGTTGCCCTATGGGTAGTATGCTGTCGAATGGCCCAGTATAATATTTTACTTATTGCAGAACTCCACCATCTTCTTGGATTTAAATGTCATTGCATTATCTGTTATGATCTTGTGAGGGCAACCAAAATGAGACAAGATATTTGATTCTAAAAATTGAATAATTACCGTATCCATGGTCTTCCTTGCTGGAATGGCCTCAATCCATTTGGTGAAATAATCGGTAGCTGTCAAGATCCATCGATGTTGTGCTGATGATGTGGGATGGATTTCCCTTATGAAATCAAGTCCCCACTATTGGAAAGGTGCATTTACTTAAACTAGTTTTAAAGGAAGAGGAAGAAATTTCCTTTTTCCTTGAAAAACTTGACACTCATGGCAGCTCATGACTGTTTTATACAAATATGAAAATAGAGTCGGCCAATAATATCCCGCTCTCAAAACTTTGTTAGCTGTTGTTTTCCAAAACAAATGACCACCACAATCACCTTTATGAAAGTCATGCATCACCTTCTGAGCCTCATATTCAACCAAACCATTAAGTATAATACCTCCCAGATCTTTCCAATAAAGAGCACTGTTTAAAATACAGAATTTAGCACTTAGAATGAACCTCAAGGCTGAGAAGAGGCAACTATGAGGTAACCACAGACCAAGCTTTCAATCTGGCATATAGCCCTGCCAGACTAGAGAGGGCTCTCTCTTGGCCAACAAAACATGGCTGCAATAGCTGAATCTTAGGCTAGCTATGAAGAATAAGGATTTGGTTGAAAATTGTGGGTTGAAAACAGCAAGATAAGGGACTATTGGGCTATGAATTTGGGGCTAGTTTCTGTCGAAAAACTTGGGGCAAAGTAAGCGCAATGTACAACCAGATTAAAGATGTAATGAGTTAAGAAAAGAGAGAAAATACCTCTTCCCTATAGGCATCAATCAGGGGATGGATCTACAGTGACAACTTTAGAAGAAAGAGAACCACTGGGTTACTCAACAGAGCATCTAACAGAGGATGGATTCTGAAAAGATAACCACTACATCAAACAAAATAATCATTGTGAAAGGAGCATCATGCATGGATGGATTCCTAACACTTCCATTAGAGAATTTTGTAACCAAATTAGCCGAAAAAACAAAGCATGGAAATGAATTTACAAGAAAAACATGCTCCACATTAAACACTGTGATGAATCTCAAATTTAAAGAGCAAAAAAAGCTTTATTAAAATAATATTTGAGGAAAAATTTACACAGTCCAATAGCAGCCTCACTCTGCTACAAAAATCCAACCATTACACTTTGAAATTCATAAAATATATACAATTTTCTCATCCCTATATTAAGGGAATTGAGCTAACCCATCTTCTTCAAAATAGAATCAGTTACATTAAATTTGGACCGAATTTCTGAAATTAGGTGTCAAATATGAACTCGTATCTCCTGAACCATAGTACCTGTTACAAAACTGAAAGAGGTTTTTGTATAAAAGGTCATGTTGGAGAAAAACCTCTCTCAAATTTTAGAAATTCATTTCAAATTGCTCGAAATATGTGCCACAAAATCATCTCTAAAACAGAAAACCATTAAAAATTTAAATATGTAAAAATGAGCTGTAAAGATCTAGTCAAATATTCCAATTCACGACACCTGTAAATAAAATTAGAGAGGGTTTTTTTATATGGCTCGTCATTAACAAAAAACTCTTTGGGTTTCTCAAAATTACTTTCCATATATTGTAATATGGCACCGCACTAAAATGACTAAAACAGTAAAATAACTGCAAAATTTGTTTTGTTTTAATGTAGGCTTCAAATATCACGACATATCTCCCACATAGTAACATTTGTGCATAAAATGAAGGAGGTTTTTTTTATTTGGTATGTGATGGACGAAAAACTCTTTCAATTTTGTAAAATTCCTGTCCAAACTGATTTTGTACTAAATTTGTCCCTGTGTGCACCAATTGACCTCAAAACATGCATAACAAAGAATCAATCATTCATTTTGATCATATCTTCTGATCCAGAAACTGGTTACAGGAGCGTGATATACCGTTGGAAATATTTTTCCGACCTCCTTCTGATGGACACATTTATGACATGTTTTTCACTAAAGATCATGTGAAAAACATCTAACAAAACCAGACATAGTAAGAGCCCATTTTGATCCCTGGTGATAGGCTACGAAGACTGGAACTAACATCAGCCTTATTGGGGATGGTAGCTCCTTGGAGGAATCAAGAACACCATAGGCTGAATGCCTCATCCATTGGACAATATGGTCAAAAAACCTCTGTAAACCCAAAAAACTCATACCAATCCAAAAACATATACATATTGCAATATGTACATAAACCAATACCGGAAGCTGAAATGCTTCCTTGGGCAGCTTATTTATGCACAAACCTACCCTCTTTTGCAGCAAAATGGATAGATCAAGTAATGTTGTAATGTCATACCAACCAATCAAGTAACTGTGACAAGGATGCTGCTTGGAAGTGCTTGAACCAAGACACAATTGGAAATGCTGACAGCCATACATGCACAAAAGGAGTCTGGCTGTATAAAAGGAAATATGGCATGTTATTCAAACTGATTTTTTTATTTTTATTTTTATTTTTTTAATATATGCCGCAACAGGATCAAAGAAACAAGACTCTGTTTTCTACCCCAAATCCTCAATACATGCTTCCAGCTACAAATTATTAATGTAAACATCCAAGGGTAGCCTTACCTTCCCTTCCTTCTGTTGGAAAAGGTCCCCAAAGAATGGGACTTGACAATCCAGATCCTGGGACTGTATTTGGGTCTCCAATTGAGTTAGATCTTCTTGAATTTTGATGGCAAACTCTTGCAAAAAATTGAGCTTAACTTCATGGCTACATCGACAAGACTTCAAATAAGAAGAAAGAGATGAAGCAAAGTTCTCATCTACCGCATCATCTGTGCACATATCTTCCCATTCTCTAAAGCCTTGAATAAAGGGCACCTCTATTTTGAATTCTTCCTCTTTCTCCTTCCATGTTTCCAGAAAGATATGCCACAACTCTACAAATGAATTAATATATCTGACAGACAAATTTTTAATACATTGTCTACATTTCCCTTGAAAGGAATCATAAATCAATCTGATAAAAAAATCCTCGTTTTTTTACTCTAAGAGATTCTACAAATGTTTTAAAAATTGCTACATGTTCAACAGTCAAAGCCAGATCCTCCCCATTGAATTTAGGGCCATTACTCAAAATATATGCATCCTTTGGTAATTGATTAGGAAAACCAGGAAGATTAGAAAAATCAATACATGAATACCTTGAATAAATAGAAGCAACAATTGAGTCCTTCATTTAGCAAGTGGAGCCACCATCAATACTTTGAAACTCGAGATTTCGAACAATGGAGTTATCAGGTAGATGATTTCAGCCTTCATATGTGTCTGACTACTATCCACCATCAACAATCAGATCTGCAACTTGAACAATCTTTCCCGGAGAAGATCTGTCACCTCGTCTCCGGCAACAGCGCAAAAATTTTAGCACTCAGAATGAACCTCAAGGCTGTGAAGAGGTAACCACAGACCAAGCTTTCGATCTAGAATCTAGCCCTGCCAGACAAGAGAAGGCTCTCTCTTGGAAAGCAAAACGTGGCTGCAATAACTGAATCTTAGGCTAGCTATGAAGAATAAGGATTTGGTTGAAAATTGTGGGTTGAAAACAACAAGAGAAGGGACTATTGGGCTATGAATTTGGGGCTAGTTTCTGTCGGAAAACTTGGGGAAAAGTAAGTGCAAGGTATAGCCAGATTAAAGATGTAATGAGAGAATAAAATAGGGAAAAGACTGATGTCGTGTAGCCATCAATCAGGGGATGGATCTACAGTGACAACTTTAGAAGAAAGAGAAGCACTGGGTTACTCAACATAGCATCTAACAGAGGATGGATTCTGAAAAGATAACCACTACATCAAACAACATAATCATTGTGAAAGGAGCATCATGCATGGATGGATTCCTAACACTTCCCTTAGAGAATTCTGTAACAAAATTAGCAGAAAAAACAAAGCATGGAAATGAATTTACAAGAAAAACATGCTGCACATTAAACGCCGTGATGAATCCCAAATTTAAATATCAGAAAAAACTTTATTAAAATAATATTCGAGGAAAAATTTACACAATCCAATAGCAGCCTCACTCAGCTGTAAAAATCCAGCCATTACACTCTGAAATTCATAAAATATATACAATTTTCTCATCCCTATATTAAGGGAATTGAGCTCAACCATCTTCTTCAAAATAGAATCAGTTACATTAAATTTGGACCGAATTTCTAAAATTAGGTGTCAAAGATGAACTCGTATCTCCTGAACCATAGCACCTGTTAAAAAAATGAAAGAGGTTTTTGTATATAAGGTCATTTTGGAGAAAAACCTCTCTCAAATTTTGGAAATTTGTTTCCAGTTTCTCGAAATATGTGCCATAAAATCATCTCTAAAACAGAAAATCATTAAAAATTTAAATCTATAAAAATGAGCTGTAAAGATCTAGTCAAATATTCCAATTCACGACACCTCTGAATAAACTAAGAGAGGTTTTTTTTATATGGCTCGTTTTTAACAAAAACCTCTTTGGGTTTCTCAAAATTAATTTCCATATATTGTAACATGGCACTGCACTAAAATGACTAAAACAGTAAAATAACCGCAAAATTTGTTTTGTTTTAATGTAGGCTTCAAATATCACTGCATATCTCCCACATAGTAAAATTTGTGCATAAAATGAAGGAGGTTTTTGTTATTTGGTATGTGATGGATAAAAATCTCTTTTACTTTTGTAAAGTTCCTGTCCAAACTGTTTTTGTAGTAAAATTGTCCCTGTGTGCAGCAACTGACCTCAAAACATGCATAACAAAGAATCAATCATTCATCTCGATCATATCTTCTTATCCAGAAACTAGTTACGAGAGCGTGATATACTGTTGGAAATATTTTTTCGAGCTCCTTCTGATGGAAACATTTGCGACATGTTTTTCACTGAAGATCATGTGAAAAACATCTAACAAAACCAGACATAGTAAGAGCCCATTTTGATCTCTGGTGTTAGGCCGCGAAGACTGGAACTAACACTAAGAACAAGAAAAAGCTTTCAGTATGATAGCATAGAAAAAATTGAAAAGAAATAAAGGATTCTTCAATTAAACAGTACTAAGCAGACCTCAAACAACAGATAAGTAAACTTAGAGAGAAGTAAAGGATTCTCTAAACATTACTTTCAAACAAATAGAACTTTTAACATAACATTTGAGTAAAACTAAAGAGCACTTAAGGATTCTTTAGTTAAACTTCAAGGAAGAAAACATAGAGATCAAAGGAGGCAGGTAGAAGTAGGGTGACAAGAAATCATATCCTATTCTCTAATTTCTATCCTATAATCATGAACATAATGAGAACTGAAGAAAACAAATACAAAGGTGGAATAAATCGCCATCCAACAGAGCTCATGAATCCTAGGAATGTGCTCAATCCATAGATGCTCAGTCTAAAACCATCACGAGATACCAAAGCCAATTTCACCAATAAACTCAAAGTCTGTATCATATTATGCTCAAAAACCAACCAACATGTACAATGAGGCCTCAATGCTATATTTAACAAGAAAGGAGGACCAAAAACCTAACTAGGGTTCCCAAAATGTCATAAATACGTCATAAATGCCAAATTTGTCCATTAAGACCATGCAAGGCCCAAGGCACAAAATATCTAAGATAATAAATGAAAAATAATTTATAACAACTAAATTTGGAAAAAATCGACTTTGAGGCTCCTCAATAACTCCAAAATATCTTCCAGTGTGTTTTGTTGAATTTGCAGGCAAGGGCGCAACATTGAAGTCCAAGGGCGTAGCACCTGCACTGGAAAAATAGGTCACCTTGCAGCTGAGTTTTGAAGGCCTTCCCGGTGTCGGAATGAGCTCCGTGATAGCTCGTTGGAAATATTATCAAGTGTAATTTCCAAAAATTCCTTTATTTTTTCATTTGGTGTCCATTTTCCTACCCAAAAAACAAATCTCCCAAGACTGCTAAGGGCACAACGCCAACCCTGAAAATAGGGCAGAAAAGGTGGTTTTTTGCATGTTTTTTACCCTTTTGGAGGACCAAATTTGCTCCAAATGATCTGAAATTTTGTGTGTGTGATGTACTTGTCAAGATGAACCCAAAAATTTAAACCACTCCTCAAGAAAGTGCCCCAAAAAAGAGCACAGTGCTAGGGGCGCTATGCCCTTGGCACTTTAAATTAGTCAAAAACCAAAATTTCCAAAAACTTGCCAAAATTTGAAATTATCTTCCTCATGGTGTTCGGGATGCCTGTAGGGAAGCATAAACAAGGATATGAAGGTTTTATTTGCTTTTTTCCTCCTTGAGGGCTTGAATTTTAGCAGGGGCTCTTTTGAGCTTGGCCCTTGCAATTTGATTTCTTAAGGCATAGTGCTTGGCCATCTTCGTCTGAAGGCCAAGGTCTCTTTGTATCTTTTCCAGCTGATCCTCCAAGTGTATATTATCTCTCTCTAACCAAGGTTCCTGATCATACTCTATCTCCATGGCAAGCAACTCACTTGGAGTGATCTGCTTTGCCAAGGCTGACTCTTGCTCTTTCTCTTTGGCTAAGGCCTTCCTCAAGCCAATTGTCCTTGGCCTTCTCCTAGAAAACTATCCTTCTTCATCTTCACTCTCATCAAAAACACCCAAGACCTCATCTAGCCTAACCTTGGTCCTTTAGCCTCTTTCCAGGCTCCAATTTCCTTGACCTCATAAATGGCTTTTTGTGCCTTTAGCTGCTTGTTTTCAACCTCATAATAATGAATGACATTCCTAGCTCTACCTATATTGGCTTGCAAATATTTGATTTGGGCATCTCTGATCTTGAGAAACATGCTTGAGATCCTTTCCTCGTTCTCATCATCACTGTCAACATGAATGAGTTCAAATTCTTGTTCAGTCTCATGTTGATCTTCTTCTTCTTTCTCCATGACCTTTTCTTTGCCTTTTTCAAGCTGCTTAGTTAATGTGGAACGCATGGATCCTTGCCTCTTAGAGGCAGCAAACACATGCCTACTTCCCCTTTGGTAAGTTAAAGGAAAAGGTTCAATTTTGATCATTTTAGTGTCTTCAGTCTTGCTGCCACCATGAATTCCATAATCATGGGTATCCTCACTGTCTTCATGGCTCTCATCAGTACTGCTCTTATGGTTTCCTTCATCATTGGTCTCACCATTGATATCATGGCCTTTTAACCCACTGTCATCTTTTCTGCTCTCTGTTTTATCACTGACAACATCATCATCATGATCATTATCATTGTCCTTTTCACCACTACTTTCTTCATGGCTCTTAACATCATTACTGTCATCTATTTCCTTATTCTCTATCTTATCACTGATATCCTCCATACTAACATCATTTCTTTTTTCTTTGTTGCTTTCCCTTGCACTGACATCTTCTGTCTTACTGATATTGGTTTCACTGATATCAACCTCATTTTCATCTTATTCACTGATATTTTCCTCTTCTGACCTATTGCCATCATGGCTCATTTCCTTGCTTCTTTTTATATCTTTGCCCTCACTGTTTTCTACACTGCCTTCATCACTGTCATGAGCCTCACTATTTTCTGACTCAATGGCCTTCTCTTCACTTTCCTTATCCTTACTGTTAGGTTTTTCATCACTATTTGTCCCACTGTCTTCACTGTCATCATGGCTCTTTGTTTCACTTCAATGTTCTTCACTACCTTCTGCATTCTCACTTCTTTTTATACTGCCCTCATCTTCTTCACTGACTGATTTTTTATTGTTTGACTCCTCACTATTTTCCTCTTCATTTTGTTCCTTATTGACCTCTGCCTCACTGCTAATATCCTCCTTACTGTCATCAAAATTATGTAGAACCCTTGGTTAAACTGAGAGGGGGGTGAATCAGTTTAATGCAGTCATGGTCTTATAAAACTTTCTTTTACACTTATTTACATCTTCATTTCGTGATCAACTTAATATACAATGGAACAACAATCTTAATAAGTGAGTAGTAGGTATTAAGTAGATTAAATATATAATATCAACATATAATCATCATGCACATAGACAATAGATATAAGTGGAAACCCATAAGGGAGAAAACCACATCTTATTATTGTTGTGATGAAAAGGCAAGCTCCTACTCCCTCTCACCACTAATTTTCTGTAGGCTCCAACCTATAGGAGATTACTACCTCAATTCTACAAGTTACAACATGCAAGGAAGCTCCAACTCCCATCTATTTTCTGCAAGCTACAACCTACAAGAGGCTCCTACCTCAGCCAGTTGCAACTGGACATCTATCAAGCTACAACTTGATATTGAAGCACTGACTTTCTCATTGTACAATAAAATCATATGTTGATTTACCTGGAAATCAACTCTAGTTTTCTCCTTCTTTACATCTTTCCTTCCAGCCTTCAAATTTGCTTTATATCATCTCTGGATCTTCACAACTCCTCCCTCTGCTCCTTCTTCTTCTTACATGCTCTCACCTCTTTCTCCATTCTCTCACTCCTTATGCATATGCTGGTAACATTATTTATAGAGATCACCTCATAACTGTTTGCATTCCACAGGGAATTCGAAATGAACAGGTACTCTTTTCCTTCCCCCTTCTCATTTTCTTGTCTAGTACATTCAGAATAATATAACAGAATGTATACATTTGTGTAGTACACTGGAGTTATGCTTTGCCTACGGAGACTTGCCTTTGCATCACAAACAATACAAATTCAATTACATTTACAGTTACAACAAATATATTTTACCTAACCCTTTCATCTCTTTGCTCGTTGTGAATTTGTCTTTTCTGCTACTCTCAGATTTGTTTCGGTTTCTGCTATTACATTCAACACATTTTTGTATAACTGTCATTTTGGCCTAACTCGACCCAGGTATTCTGTTTCCAGAAGTGCCACTATATTCTCCTTTTCTCTCTGAAACGATTTAACAAAGGGAAATCCCATACTTCCGGACTTGAAATGATTTAGGCTTCAACATTGACCTGCATCGCGTCCGCTTCATTGTCGCACTTTGCACTTCGATGTTTCAATTGTTCTTTGCTATATGGCTCCTTTGCTCTCCGATATGATTTACAAAGGAAGACCACATATTTACGGACTTGAAAATACCTTTAGGTTTCGGCATTGATCTTCATCGTGTCCGCTCTCTTTATCACACTTTGGTGGTTCAGTTATCCCATGTGTCTTCGTCTATCTGATCTCTTGATATACGATATGCGAAGGGTCTCACCAGGCTGTATCTCGGCATTTCGGCTATTCCTCCTTTTCTTCATTTCTCTGTTGCTCTTTCATCCTCCCGATGCGATTTATCAAAGGGGAACCTTATACCTTCGGATTTGAAATCCTTTAGACTTTTTATTTGAAGTTGCATCACATCCGGTACTCTTATTGCATTTTGCATTTCAGCGATTCAATGTTGCTCTTACGATCTTCACCCCTCTGATCTTGTGATTTGCGATATGCGGGCCAGGTCCACGTCATCATGCCATGTCACCTTCCCACGTCATCGCCATATCACTGCCACGTCATCTTGCCACGTCATCTTGATTTATTTGCGATTTGTGGGGTCAGGTCCACGTCAGCTGCCACGTCACTTGCCACATCATTGCCACATCATCATATCGCACTTCACATTTTTTTTTACTTCTAAGTTTGTGCGATATATCTCCAGCCCCGATTGCGATGTGTGATCGCATCGCATCTATCCATCGCATTGCAACTTTGCTCATCCACTTCACGATATGAGGTGAACTTCGCATCATCGATGTGCGATATTGCGCTGTGCTGCCACGTGTCCCTTCGCATCACAATATCGCATTGCATTGTTCTTGCTTCCGATTTATGATCTTATTTCCGCCGATGCGATTATCACCATTGATCTATCCAGATCTACGGTCCTCGTTGCTGCTTTTACACCGTCGATATAATCGCTCATATATCCGACGACTATCGCGTAACAAAGATACATGACCTTTAATTTTTCAATCTCACGCCAAATATCCAGTTTTGTGTTGCTACGTGTCAACTCCTCAACGTTATCGCGTTCATTTCAACTTTTACCACTTAACACTCTAAAGCTGCACGAAAACCCATTTGTTGTTTTGTGAAACCACTTCACTATTCCATATTCACTATTGGCTCATAGTTCCACTCTTTAAATTTATCGTTCTACTATGCCTTCTCTTCCCGTTTCCATGCCATCTTAGTTCTTGGTTCCACTTTACTCTTGCGCGTTCTCCACTATTTTATCAACTCACGGTTCCATCACTTCTAGTTCACCATTCATTCAGTAGGTTAGTTTCAAATCCTTCAACTTCCTGTTGCTTAATTCAACTAGGAACTCTATCTCTACACTGTGTGCAATTGACATCAATTTGAATGGCTAAATTTCTCTTTAAAGGCATTGATCGATTCTGTGATCGATGCTCAATCATATGTTATCCATCCAGAATTCAATTTCAAGTTTAATGTTCAAATCTTTAAACTCACAGTCTCGAAATTCCTTTAAATATGTCCAATTCATCTGCACACATATATTGTGCCAAACCCTGAATTTCACGCGAGTTAAAACTAAATCAAGCATTCAATGTATATAACATATGAATTTGGAACCTGTTCTCTGTATTAACAGTAAATATTTGCATTGGAGTTCTTTTTTGGCCTGAGATTCTAATAAGTGGTCTTTCTATCTAAATTGCTCGTAGGTTTACAAAACAAAACCCTAACTGTTCAAAAAAAACCACTTCCTGTCTAAACCCTCCTCTTGTAGCCTCTACCACTTTAATTTCTTTCTCTACAACAATTCCATCCGAATCTGATCTGCTCCCTTGTTTTGGTGCTGCTCCTTTGTGCTCCTTTTCCATCAATGACAATATTTTTAATAGTCTCCCCCTTTGGCATTGATGGAAATACTCCAATGCTTCCTCCAGGACTTCCTCTGCTTGCTTTTCAGAAGACCCTTTCTTCTTTTGCTTTCTTTTCCTCCTCCTTTGACATCAATGGCAAAGGGTTGCACTTTTCCCAGTGTGGTTTCTGTGCTACTTGTTCTCTGAGGAAGTGGTACTTTACTGGGATGTGCTTTGTTTTTGAATGAAGTATAGGATTTTTTGATATACTTATTGCACTTGTATTGTCACATTTGATAGAAATGGGTTCACCAATGCTTACATTCATGTCTTGGAGAGTTTGTTTCATCCACATTACTTGTGTGCAACATGCTGCTGCTGCTATGTATTCTTCTTTTACCGTAGATAGAGAGATAGAATTTTGCTTCTTGCTTAGCCATGCCACCAGAATTTTTCCCAAATAAAATGCACCTCCACTTGTGCTTTTCCTGTCATCCACACATCTAGCCCAATCTGCATCTGTGTATGCTATCAATGTGAAGATTTTTCCTTTTGGATACCATAGGCCATAATGTGAAGTTCCTTGTAGATATCTAAATATTATCTTGAATGCAAGTAAATGATTTTGTTTTGGTGCTGCTTGATATCTTGCCACAAGTCCTACTGCCAACATAATGTCTGGTCTAGAAGCAGCTAGGTATAGTAGACTTCCTATCATGGATTTGTAAAGTTTTTGATCTACATCTGTTGATCCATGATTAGCACATAGTTTGCATCCAATGATCATGGGAGTTGACACAGGTTTGCAGTCTTCCATTTGAAACCTTTTCAACATTTCTCTTAAGTATTTTTCTTGTGAAATGAATATTCCTGTGTTCTTTTGTTGAATTTGAAGTCCTAAATGGAAGGTGAGCTCTCCAATCATTGACATCTCAAACTTTGATTTCATTTCTTCAGCAAATCCTTTTGCTAACTCATATTTGTTGCTTCCAAACATGATGTCATCTACATACACTACTACAATTAACAGTTCATTTTCATTAGCCTTTATGTACAAATTGTTGTCTACTCCTCCTTTCTTGAACCCTTGTTTTTGAAAGTATTTTTCTAGCCTTGAATACCATGTATGAGGAGCTTGTTTCAGACTATATAAGGCTTTCTTTAATCTGCACACATAGTCATGTTTATCTGTTAATGAGAATCCTTCAGGTTGTTCCATGTAGAATTCTTCCTCTAGATCTCCATTCAAGAAGGCAGACTTCACATCCATTTGATATACCTTGAAATCATGATAGCAGGCAAAGGCCAAAAACATTCTGATTAATTCCATTCTGGCTACAGGGGCAAAGGTTTCATCATAATCAAGACCTTCGATTTGAGAGTATCCCTTGCATACAATTCTGGCTTTATTTCTGATTACCTGACCTTGTTCATTCATCTTATTCTCGAATATCCATTTTGAGCCAATAACATTTTTCCCAGTGGGTCTTGGAATTAATTCCCAGGTATTGTTCTTCTCAATTTGGTCTAGTTCTTCATTCATAGCATTTACCCAGTTTTTGTCTTTGTTGGCTTCTTCAAACTTCTTAGGCTCTATTTGAGATAGCATGGCTAGGTATACTTCTTCCGTCTGTTCAGCAAGCTGTCTTCTTGTTTGGACTCCCACACTCTTTTCCCCAATGCTTTGATCTTCTGGATGGTTCTTTTGAGTGTATCTTGAGGGACCTTTTGAGTTTAATTTAGTATCTTCTGTTGTCTTTCTATGTTCCTCATTATCTTGGTTCTCAGCTTCATGATCATCTGGAGGATTGGCGCAGCTTGTGCTTCTTGTTTTGTTTGGTAGATCTTCATCAAATCTTACATCAATGCTTTCCACAATTTTGTGTAGTGTTTTTTTGTAGCACCTGTAACTCTTACTCTTGGATGCATATCCTAAAAATATTCCTTCATCAACTCTTGCATCAAACTTCCCCAGTTTTTCATCATTATTTTTTATGAAAAACTTGCTTCCAAAGACTCTAAAGTGCTTGATTGATGTTGGTTTACCATGCCATAATTCGTAAGGAGTCTTGTCACAATTTGGTCTTAGATGAGATTTCTTGAGAATGTGAATAGATGTGTGTACTGCTTCTGCCCAGTAGGTTTGGAGAATGTTACTTTCTTGCATCATAGCTATGGCAATTTGTTGTACTGACCTGTTTTTCCTCTCTGCCACTCCATTCTGTTGAGGTGTACCTGCAATTGTAAACTATTGTTTTATCCCATGCCCATTGCATATGTTTGCAAGATCATAGTCTGTGAATTCACCTCCTTTGTCTGATCTGATGCACTTTAGCTTTCATCCTGTTTTATTTTCTACCAATGCATTGAATATCTTGAATTTATCAAGTGCTTCAAATTTATATTTGAGAAATTAAACCCACGTCAATCTAGAAAAATCATCTATTATCAACATGAAATAAGATTCTCTACTTGGTGCTTTAATTATTGAAGGTCCACATAGGTCCATGTGTACAAGCTAAAGAGGCCGACTTGTAGATAGTATCTCTTTGGTCTTGAAATATATGCAGGTCTGCTTGCCTAGTTGGCAGGATTTACATATGGTATTTGAAGGCTTCTTTATTGCTGGCATATCTCTGACTGCATTCTTCTTGCTCAGACTGATGATGTGGTCAAAGTTTAGGTGTCCCAATCTTCTATGCCATAACCATGATTCATCAAGTTTTCTTATGTGGCATGCTTCATTCTCTTCTTTCACTATATAGACATTACTTTGTGTTCCAACACCTTTGATCAAGGTCTTTCCTGTGGTGCTCAATTTTATTTCACAGTCTTGGGCTCTAAAAAGGACCTCACAGCCTTTATCACACATTTGAATGATGCTTAGCAGATTGGCTTTCAGCCCATCCACAAATAGTACATCCTAAGCTTTTCCTCTTCCATTATTCAGACTGGCTGAGCCTTTTCCTTTTATTTTCCCTGCTTTATCATTGTCAAAGGTTACATTCCCAGATTTCTTTTCATCAAAGGTTACAAAATTGCTTCGATCTCCAGTCATATGCTTTGAACATCCATTGTCCAAATACCATTGGCCTTTCTGATCTTGGGCTATTAGAGCTAGGTCACACTTATTCAACTTCTTTTTCCACTACATGTATCCTTCTGTTTGGTACCTTTTCTGAGAAGATGGACCACATTCTCTGAGAGGACATTTGTGACACTTGTGCTTGATTTTATGGCAGTCAAAGCATTTGATTATGTTTTTGAATGGATTATGTACACGAGTGAATTATCCATTGTTCATCAATCTCCTTGTGTTTTCATACATCAGTTTTTGTCCATTCGCTCTGCACTCCATGGCTTTATGGTCGTACCCCTTACAATAAAAACAATACCCATGGAAACGATTAGTGTACCTGGTGAAGGGTTGTTCTCTCCATTTGTTTGCTTGAGGTAGTCTTTTCATTTTCTTCATCCTTTGCTGGTCGGAATCGATTCTCTTTGTCTGATAGTATACAACAATATGTCCCAGTTTGTGGCAGGCAGAATAAGTGACATTTCTCATAGGAGGAAAGAATCTCCTTTGACGGCTTCCAAATTTTCCATATTCAGAAGTGTAAGAAATTTTTCCTGCTGACTGTTTATTGATTTCGCTCTTTTTTATTTGGGATTCCTTCTTGTTTCTGTTTAATTCATTGTAGGTCATGTTCTTGCTAGCTTCTACTTCTGTAGGAATCTTTTGAGTTGCTTCATTATCCTGTACAGCTTTTACAACAATGATATTCTGGTTATATTTTACCTTGGATTTGCTAGTTTCTCCTTCGTAACCTATTCCCGTTTTTATGAGAGGAGATCTTTGAGCATTTACTATTTTATTCAACTATTCAGAGCTTGTCATTTGAGGAGTGTTCATTGAAAATTTCCTTTGGGTGTTTTCTAATTTCTTTCTCAAGCATACTACTTCTTCTTCCAATTTCTCTTGCTTCTGAATTTTATCTTCAATTTTCTTTAGTAAAGTGTCTTCCACCTTCTTAGCTTCTTCAAGTTTTACTTTCAACTGACTGAGGTCTTATGAAGTTGGTTCTTCTTTTACATATTTGAGGATAATATATTTTTGTTTTCTGCACTTCAGTTTAAGTCTGTCAATTCCCTCCAGGCAACTTCTTAGTTCCCCCTCAAGATCTACCTCACATTCTTCCTCCTCTTCTAAAAAGAATCCTTCCGATTCTTCTTTGGCCATTAACACAAATTCAAAGGTTCCTTCTTCATTTGAGGATTCATCTGAGTTTTCAGATGCACTGTTATCTTGCTGAGCATAAAATGATCTTCTATTGAATCTCTTCCCTTTCTGCCAGTTATTTGTTTTGGTTTTCTCTGTCTCTTGAGTTTGATTCTTTGTTTTCTTATGAGAACACTTAGATGCATAGTGCCCAACTCTTCCACAGTTAAAGCATTTAAATGGAATTTTACCTTTATACTTGCCTGAGCTTCTATCCAATCTTCTGACAAATTTGGCCTCTTCTTCATCAGATCAGGAGCATATATCTTCTTTTTCTTCTTTGCTTTTCTCTGTCTTAAAGGTTGCCTCCATCACATTTGACTTCCTCTGTGGAAGTCTCAACTCATAGGCTATTAAGTTTCCAAGTAATTGGTTCATGGTCAATGTTTCCCAATCAGCTATTTCTTCTATGGCAGAAACCTTGGGGTTAAAACTAGATGGTAAAGATCTCAATATCTTTTGAACAATTACACATTCTCTAATGGTTTCTCCTAGAGCTTTCATGTTATTCACAATTTCTGCAACCCTTAAGAAGAAGCTAGCAACATCTTCTTCTTCATTAATTTTTATATTTTCAAACTGAGCTTTATAGACTTGTAGCTTGGCAGCCTTCACCTTTTTATCTCCCTCATGGATACTTTCTAATGTATCCCATATTTCTTTGGCAGTATTGTTGTGCATTACTTTGATAAATTTTTCCTCACACAAACCACTTAAGAGAGCATTCATGGCTTTTGCATTTGCTATAAAATCTTGTTTGGCTTCTTTCTCTGTTTCAAAATCCTTTGGGGCATATCCTAATTGCATAGCAGCCCAAACATCTATTCCTAGAGACAATAAGTACGTCCTCATTCTTATTTTCCAGAAGGCATAGTTTGTGCTAGTAAACAGAGGGGCTTTATTTATTGAGCATCCTTCTAGACTAGTCATCTTGGGGACCAAGGATCTCCTTCTAGTTGTTAAACTGATACAGAAGGAACTCGGCTCTGATACCAATTGTAGAACCCTTAGTTAAACTGAGGGGGGGGGGTGAATCAGTTTAATGCAGTCATGGTCTTGTAAAAATTTCTTTTACACTTATTTACATCTTCATTTCATGATCAACTTAATTTACATTGAAACAACAATCTTAATAAGTGAGCAGCAGGTATTAAGCATATTAAATATAGAATATCAACATATAATCATCATGCACATAGACAACAGATATAAGTGGAAACCCATAAGGGAGAAAACCACATCTTATTATTGTTGTGATGCAAAGGCAAGCTCCTACTCCCTCTCACCACTGATTTTATGTAGGCTCCAACCTACAGGAGGTTACTACCTCAATTCTTCAAGCTACAACATGCAAGGAATCTCCAACTCCCATCTATCTTCTGCAGGCTACAACCTATAGGAGGCTCCTACCTCAGCCAGCTACAACTTGACATCTATCAAGATACAACTTGATATGGAAGCACCAACTTCCTCATTGTACAATAAAATCATATGCTGATTTACCTAGATATCAACTCTATTTTTCTCCTTCTTTACTGTCGTCTTTCCAGCCTTCAAATTTGCTTTATATCATCTATGGATCTTCACAACTCCTCTCTCTACTCCTTCTTCTTCTTACATGCTCTCACCTCTTTCTCCATTCTCTCACTCCTTATGCATATGTTGGTAACATTATTTATAGAGATCACCTCATAATTGTTTGCATTCCACAAGGGAATTCGAAATGAACAGGTATGACTCTTTGCCTTCCCCCTTCTCATTTTCTTTTCCAGTAAGTCTTTGCCTATGGAGACTTGCCTTTGCATCACAAAAAATATAAATTCAATTAAATTTACAGTTACAACAAATATATTTCACCCAACCCTTTCATCTCTTTGCTCGTTGTGCATTTGTCTTTTCTGCTGCTGTTAGAGTCGTTTCGGTTTCTGCTATTACATTCAACACTATTCTGCATAACTTTCATTTTGGCCTAACTCGACCCAGCTGTTGTGTTTCTAGCAGTGCCACTATATTCTCCTTTTCTCTCCGAAATGATTTAACAAAGGAAATCCCATACTTTTGGACTTGAAATGCTTTAGGCTTCAGCGTTGACCTGCATCGCGTCCGCTTCATTGTCGCACTTTTCCCTTCGGTGTTTCAATTGTTCTTTGCTATATGGCTCCTTTGCTCTCCGATGTGATTTACAAAGGAAGACCACATATTTCCAGACTTGAAAAGACCTTTAGGTTTCAGCTTTGATCTTCATTGCATCCTCTCTCTTTATCGCACTTCGGCAATTCAGTTATCCCATGTGTCTTCATCCATCTGATCTCCCGATATGTGATATGTGAAGGGTCCCACTAGGCTGTATCTCAGTGTTTCGGCTATTTCTCTTTTTCTTCGTTTCTCTATTGCTCTTTCATCCTCCTGATGCGATTTCTCAAAGGGGAACCTTATACCTTCGGATTTGAAATCCTTTAGACTTTTTCTTTGAAGTTGCATTGCATCCGATACTCTTATCGCATTTCGCACTTCAGCGATTTAACCTTGCTCTTACGATCTTCACCCCTTCAACCTTATGATTTGCGATATGTGGGCCAGTTCCACATCATCTCCATGTCATCGTGCCACGTCACCTTGCCATGTCATCGCCACGTCACTGCCATGTCATCTTGCCACGTCATCTTGATTTATTTGTGATTTGTGGGGTCAGGTCCACGTCAGCTGCCATGTCACTTGCCACATCATCACCACGTCATCATATCGCACTTCGTATTTTCTGTGACTTCTAAGTTTGTGCGATATCTCTCCAGCTTCGATTGCGATGTGCGATCACATCACATCGCATCCATCGCATTGCATCTATCCATCGCATCGTCGATGTGTGATATTTCACTGTGCCACCACGTATCCCTTCGCATCGCCACATTGCATCGCAATATCACATCGCATTTCTCTTGCTTCCGATTTATGATCTGATTTCCACCGATGCGATCATCACCGTTGATCTGTCCAGATCTACAGTCCTCATTGCTGCTTTTACACCGTCAGTCTAATCTCTCATATATCTGACGACTATTGTGTAACAAAGATACATGACCTTTAATTTTTCAATCTCACGCGAAATAGCTGGATTTGTGTTGCTACGTGTCAACTCCTTAATGCTATCGTGTTCATTTCAAATTTTACCACTTACCACTCTAAAGCTGTGCAAAAATCCATTTGTTGTTTTGTGAAACCGCTTCACTATTCCATCTTCGCTATTGGCTCATAGTTCCACTCTTTAAATTTATCGTTCTACTGTGCCTTCTCTTCCTGTTTCCATGCCATCTTAGTTCTGGGTTCCACTTTACTCTTGTGTGTTCTCCACTATTTTATCAATTCACGGTTACATCACTTCTGGTTCACCATTCATTCATTAGGTTAATTACAAATCATTCAACTTCATGTTGCTTAATTCAACCAGGAACTCTGTCTCTACACTATGCGCAATTGACATCAATTTGAATGGCTAAATTTCTCTTTAAAGGCATCGATCCATTCTATGATCGATTCTCAATCATATGTTATCCATCCAGAATTCAATTTCAAGTTAAATGTTCAAATCTTTAAACTCATAGTCTCAGAATTCCTTTAAATATGTTTGATTCATCTGCACAAATATATTGTGCCAAACCGTGAATTTCACACAAGTTAAAACTAAATCAAGCATTCAATGTATATAACATATGAATTTGGAACCTGTTCTCTGTATTAACAGTAAATATTTGCATTGGAGTTCTCTTCTGGCCTGATATTCTAATCAGTGGTCTTTCTGTCTAAATTTCTCGTAGGCTTACAAAACAAAACCCTAACTGGTCAAAAAAAAAAGCTGCTTCCTGTCTAAACCCTCCTCTTATAGCCTCTGCCACTTTACTTTCTTTCTCTGCAACAATTCCATCTGAATCTGATCTGCTCCCTTGTCTTGGTGCTGATCCTTTGTGCTCCTTTGCCATTAATGACAATATTTCCAACACATTATTTTCATCATCCTCACTACCCTTTTCTTCATTGTTTTCTTCTTCATTTTGTTCCTTACTGACATCTACTTGTTCATTGTCACTTCCCTCATTTTCTTATTCATTATTTCCCTCTCCCTCATTTTCTGATGCAATGTGAGAGGGTGATGAAGGAGGGTTGTCCTGAGGTGAAGAAATATGTGTGGATGGTGAATCACGATCAGCAGGAGATGATGGAGGAGTAGGGACAAGAGGATGAGATGATGAAGGCATATTTTGTTGAAGATGGGCTTGTGGGTTAGTGAAAACCTCATGGGCAGTGAAAACCTCCCATGGGATGCCATTCTGTTGCAACTGATGCATCACAACCATTTTGATAAGAGAGTGGTGAAAGAGGCTCTGCATCTACTGTGGATGGTCTCTCTTTTGTACAATATAAGACATTTTGTCAATACTCCTATAGAGGTAGTAGGGTAGATGCAACATCTTAACCCTAGTAAGGTGCATGAGCAACCTGATGTGATAGGAATAAAGCCGAGAGAATCTTCCTTCACATGTGAAATATTTCATAATGACCTCATCATGGGTGCATACCTCTCAAGCAAATGTGAGAAAGGAAATATGGATTTATTGTAGTCTTTGTATCTGGGTTTAAGGTATGGCTCATAGTAGCTCATGTCTAAATTGGCCTGCTTGAACCATTTTTCACCCACACAAGGTATCCCAGTGGCAATAGCAATGGCATCTGAAGACAGCTCAAAGTTTACCCCTGCAAGGTTGACTTATTTCTCATGTAGGTTAAGTATGAAGAGCTTAGTCAGCTCGGGGAGATTGTGCACCTGCTGTAATTTCTCACAAAATTCATAGCAGCCTACATTTTGGAAGAAGGAGAGAATTAAGGGAGATGCATTTAGCTCCATTGTGTTTAGTGGTTCAAACCTGTTGATCCTCCCACCTTTGTGTTGATGTTTCCTTGGCATTTGGCCTTCTCCTTCACTACCACTGTCCCCTTCTCTTAACATTTTAACAACTCTGCCTTTGAAACCCTAACTCTACTTATGAAACTGATATGGAAGAGGGTGATGGAATGGTGATGAAATAGGAAGATTTTTACAAGTGAATGAGATGGGTGAGTGAGGGTGAAGGTATATTACTGTGAGTGAGAGGCAAAACTTAATGACCACTATTTCTGATTTATAAAAAACTCTATTTTGACACAACTTGCACTTATGTCAAATTTTAAATGGAGAGGGCAATGTAAGGTCAATCTGTTTGTATTGTAGGGGACAAAGCTTATGAATGAATGGAGTGAGTGTAGGCACAACCTTAGGTGAGTGAACAATCCTTCAACAAGGTACCCTTATGGCTATCACTGGTCTTCTTAGCATACATATGGAGAAATGTTTTAAATAATGATGTTTAAGCATGAAAATTAGGTTTTCCCCCTTAGGTCTTCAATTTCTCTTAATTATAAGTTACCACAAATGCTTTAAGAAAGGCTTGTTGAGTTGTACTTACCCTTTAACATCGCTTTGGAGGTCCTTTGAGGAAGTTGCAAAATAGTTTTGAGTTGAATTGAGGGTCTGCAAGGTGTAGGAGGCCCTCCTGGCCAAGCACACAGCACCCAGGCAACTGGTGAGTCAGGTTGGGCAAAGGCACAATGCCTTGTGTCAGACGCGCAATGCCAGAGGTTTTTTACCGAGCTTGTTGGGTGAATCGGGCAAACGCGTAGCTTGTTGCCAGGTGCACAACGTTTTGATAAAATGCATGGGAGAAATGGGTAGGGGCATAACGCTCGATTCCAGGCATGCAACGTCGACTTGAACATGCAGCGCCTCAACACTTAGCCAAATTTTGGCTCAAAAACTCACAGTTCCTTCTACTTTCGAAATTTAAAATTCTTTGCAAGGAAACACTAATTTGTTTGAAGTGTAAAATGACCTTATATAGACTCAAGGATTTGATTTTAGCTTCACAACCCAGTTTCCTAATGTTTTTAAGCCCCTTTCACTTTTTCATTGATATTTCTTTATACTTTTGTCCTATAGGTGATAAAAACATTAACTTGGCTTCTGCTCTTGCTTTTTGAGGCATGATGACTTTTCTTTTGACAGTCTCAGGATGTTTAGACAATAGCTACATCTTAAAAGCCTCTGTGGTTTCCTTTACAATACTGGATTGATCTTTTTCACCTTTTCTTACTAATAATTTTGCACTGTTTGTATGCAGGTTGGCTAAAAGGATGACTTTGACTTCCCCTTTGCTGATTTTGTCATGATAAGCTCATTAAAGCACCTTTGGGAGGATTTCATATGGCAGTAACCTCAAATCCCTCTCTTTCTTGCATTATGAAGTTTTGATCATGTTTTTACCCCTTTTGACACAGGTTTAGCTTAGCAAATCTTTAGGATGCTTACACACCCTAGTATCTCCAACCTAAAGTCAACTCATCTTTTTATTTGTAAGTGATTGAAAACTTTTGACTTTGCCTTTCTCAATGATACTCTTCACATCTGCTTTGTAGGTTTTGCTCGAGTCACTTTGGCAATCTTTGGGATGTTTACACACACTGGTAGCTTCTAAATCTTCCCTTACCTGCACCATGGAGCTCAAACTATCTTTTGACCATTTTTGGCATGACAAACTCCTTTTTGAAAATTCTAGGATCTGATCACAGTGGCATCTTCAAAATCTTTCTTTGTTGTCATCATGGATTCCAAACCATGGTTTCACCTTCTTTGAACACTTTCCCAAAACCCTAGGTGTCTGGAATGCTTGAAAATAATTATCAGTGTTGTCTTCTACGTTCTCTATAGCCCTTTTAAGTTCATTCATTTATGTCCAGCTCACCTCACCTTTTTCCCTTTTTATCAATACTTTCTGAAAAACTTCTCTTCATGTTTGTTTTTGGTGTACCTCTAGGTTATTTCTACCATTTGATTCATTGTTTGACACTTTTCTGGGCCATCAAGCTCAAAACCTTAGTTATCCTTGAAACCAAACTACTTCCCCTCTCCTTGCTATGGATGTATTTATTGAGGAGTAGACCTCTTACCTTACCACATTTTTGCTGATAGCCATTTCAACACTCCTACAAAAGTGTCAAAGTTCACTCTTCTTGAAGAAATTGAATTTGATAAGGCAGTCCTTCTTATATCTTCTCTTGAGTACCATGTCTCAACATTCCAATACCTCTTAACTAAAAACAAACAAGGAAAAACAGAGTTTGAAACACCAATGATTCACCTTGGGACATATGAAGTCCTAATTGACCTAGTGGGAAGGCACTTTGACCCAACCTTGACTGAAAATTGGCTTGGAGACTTCAAGTGTAAAAACAGAGTATAAGTGGTGTGTTGAAGATCCAAAATCCAATGTACTCGATTTATCTAAAGATCCTACAAAGATAGTTTTGAGGCCATCAATGCTTGAGGAACCTGGTGAACATGGGGAGGAGTAGGCTTATAGGTGACCCTAGATGTAAAGTGGAGTTATGGGCAAGGGAAAAACAGAGTGATGAGGAAATAGGTAGGAAAAAAGGATGAGGTTGAGTGGCACAAGCCCATAAGGAGTTTTTTAGGAGTAGTAGGGTGACCATGAAAAGGCAAGGTTGATAGAATAGTGAAAAATTTCTTATAAGGATAATGAAGGCAGTGAGATTTCTAAAACTCACAATATTCAAGGAATTTTTTTTTTAGAAATCTATAACCAATATTTAGTCATCTACAGATAGTAAAAATTACTAATGACTAACATAATGTTCTCTCTATAATAATTAACTACATGAATGATGCTATATGGAATAATTTAGATTTAAATTATATTTATCGATGCCATCATTTCTAGGATTTAACCTTGGTTGTAGAATGCATTATGATCTTCCAGTTGTTTTGGAAGTAGTTGAAACAAATGAAAATGATAGTGAATAAGATGAAGGGTGGATGATATATATACCTATAAGATAATTGATATCATGGTAATTGTGAGCACATATGTGATTTATATTTTCTAGAAAAGAAACTAAACAAATAGATGAATTAGGTTAAAACATCATTTATCCACCATTGGATCTTTGTAGTCATACGAATAAATATCCAATTACATATCCATTCATTTCATATTGCACCAGTAATTGATGCTTTGAATGCATGTGACCACAAACTCTCCATTTTAAGGAATAGTATTTTCCATAGTCTTTCAACTTTGTGGGTTACCATGTGTTGCTACACATCATACATTTTCTTAAGAGTGGCGTGGCCATTGCACTACATGTCAACCTTAATTGGGTTGTTGAGAAAATTTGAGAATCCTCATTGAAATTTAAATAATGAATCACCACAAACAATTAATATTATGCAGTTCAATGCTTCTCATGTTTAATAATGCTTTTCCATCTTGAGCCATAGATGAAGTGGTGAGAATGGATAAAAAATATGCACCCCATAGTAGTGTATTCAATGTTATACTATTTTATATCCATCTCAACCACTGATCTATCAAGTGCTAAGAGGGATCAAATCTCTCGAGGTGCAAATATCTTTTTCGAGTGTAAAACTTGAGGAAAGGTTGGCACCTCGAGAGGTTTGATCCATCTCGGAACTTGATAGATCTTGGGTTAATATGGATATAATATGGTTTCATTCATGCACGACCAAAGAAAATATGTGGAATCTCTTATTCTTATGATCATTTTAAAAATGTTAAATATGTCTAAGATTAATCAGGTCATTTTAATTTTAAATTTTCCTAATCGTCTTAATTTTTTGAGATGATAGAGTATGTTAATAACTTGAATGATGAATATTTATGAAATAAAATTTTTGAATACAAAGTCACAATTTAAGAGTGTTGAATGATAAAAAAGGTGAATAATAAGAATGTATTCAGTTACAAATACTATTCATTGTGATCAATCTCAAATTATTTTCTTCTACTATTCTTATTTTCACACCTGATAATTTTGTTATAATTTCATCTCGATCATATCAAAGGGGAGGTTGAAATCATAGTATTAAATGTCATACTTTGTCTCTCTTGCTCTCCAATATTAATAGTATCTTTCTCCAAAGTCAATCATTGTGACTTATGTAGTGCTAAAGCCCGAGTAAGTTTCAATGGTAGTTGTTTTCTATTAACTCATTTGAATACAAAGTGACTAACAATTTTAAATGATGGAAAATGGGAATAATAATAATGTAGTCAATTACAATAGTTTACATCTTCAAGAAGCAAGAATTTCAATTAAGTGAACATTTTATTTGAGATGAAAATTCAAGAATTTTATTTATAGTTGAATTACTATAACAATGAAATCAATGTATGTCTTCGATAATTTTTTTGTGCTTAAACAAAAATCAATGAATAATGTTAATTTTATTACATTGAAATTAATCTACACCATACATCTAGTTATATCAAATCAAAAATCAACATATTCAGTGAAATCAATGCATCTAATGCAAACAATCAAATAGGATGAGAAATCAACATCTACACTGAAATCAATGCATATAATGCAAGCAATCAAATAGGATTAGAAATCAACATCTACATTGAAATTAATGGGTCTAATGCAAGCAATCAAATAGGATTATAAATCAACATCTGCACCAAAATCAACGTGTCTGGTGCTAACAATCAAATAGGATTAGGAATGAACATCTAAACTAAAATCAATGAATTGAAATCAATGCATCTAATGCAAGCAATCAAATAGGTTTATAGATTAACATATTTTCTAAAATAAATGCATCTAATGCAAGAAATCAAATAGAATTAGAAATCAATATCTACATTGAATTCAATGCATCTAGTGCAAGCAATCAAATAGAATTAGAAATCAATGTCTACATAGAAATCAATGCATCTCGTGCAAGAAATCAATAGGATTAGAAATTAGCATCTACACTAAAATCGATGCATCTAGTGCAAGCAATCTTCTTCCCTTTCTCTCCATCCTCCATATATATCTATATTTCCCTCCATATCTCCTTCTTTTTCTCTCTATCTCACCCCCCCAAATACACACACACTCTCTCTTCATATCTCTCTCTCTCTCTCTCTATCTCTCTCTTCTTCCCTATCTTCCCCTTCCATCTATATCTCTATATTCCTTTGTCTCTCCTTCTTTGTTTCTCTATATCACCCCGCAAACATACACACTATCTCTTCATATATATCTATATATCTCTCTCCCTCCTTATATCTATCTCTATCTTCTTCCCTATCTCCCCCTTCTGTCTACATATATATCTCTATATTCCTTTGTCTCTCCTTCTTTGTATCTATATATCACCCCGCAAACATAGACATTGTTTCTCCATATATATCTATATCTCCCTCCCTCTCCCTCTCCATTTCTCTCTCTTTGTCTCCCCTTTTATCTCCCTTCCTTCCTACTCTCCTTATCTCGCTCAAGTCCTCTCTCTATTCCTTCATCTCTCTCTCTCTCTCTCTCTCTCCTCCAACTTTGTCACTATCTCCCTCCCTCTCTCATTCTCTCTCCTTCTCTATGAAATCAATGCATCTAATGAAAACAATCAAATTGAATTATAAATCAACATCTATACTGAAATTAAAGCATCTACTGCAAGTAATCAAATATAATTATAAATCAACATCGACACATAAATCAAATATATATCTATATCTCCCTCCATTTCTCCTTTTTTGTCTCTCTATCTCACCCCCCCAAACACATACACACTCTCTCTCTTCATATCTTTCTATCTCTCCCTCCCTCCCTCTATCTCTCTCTTCTTCCCTCTCTCCCCCTTCCATCTATATCTTTATCTCACTCTATATCTACTTCTTTTTCTTTCTATATCACCTCACAAACATATACAATGTTTCTCCATATCTACCTATATCTCCGTCCCTCTCCCTCTCCCTCCCTCTCTCTCTCTCCCTCTTTCTCTCTCTTCCCCTTCTCTCTCTCTGTCTCTCTCTCTCCATCTTCCACCTCTATCACTATCTCCCTCCCTCTCTCATGACCTCTCAGTCTCTCTGAAATCAATGTATCTAATGCAAGCAATCAAATATAATTAGAAATCAACATCTACATTGAATTAAATGCATATAGTGCAAGCAATAAAATATAATTGGAAATCAACATTTAAACAAATATCAATGCATCTAGTGCAAGAAATCAAATAGGATTATAAATCAACATCTACACTGAACTTAGTGCATCTAGTGAAAGAAATATTCTTCCCTTTCTCCACCACCCCCCCCCCTCCCCCCCCGCCCCTCCATATCTATCTATATATCCCTCCGTCTCTCCTTATTTTTCTCTCCATCTCTCCCTTGTCACTCCCTCTCTCTCTCTCCACCTTTCTCTCTCTATACCTTTCTTCTTCCCTCCCTATCTTTTCCTCCAAATCCATCTCTCTCTCCCTATTTTTCTCCTCCACTCTCTCTCTCTCTCCTCCTTTCTCTCAAGTCTACTCTCTCATTCTCACCCTCCCACCTCTCTCTCTATTTTTTCTCCAACTCTGTCACTATCTCCATCCTTGCCTCCTTCTCTCTCTCCCCCTTCCACCTTTGTGTCTCCCTCTCTCTCTTTTACCCTGATATCCCTCTCTCTCCCCTCTCTTTCTTCACTCATCCTCTTCTATTTCCCACACTTTATCTCCACCTCTCCCTTGTCACTCCCTCTATGTCTCCACCAGGTATTTTTTATTCCCTCGCATATATATTTGGAGCTAATATATATTAGAATATATTATTTATTTATTTTATTTATTTATTATATTATATTAAAGTTAATATTATATTAATCCAAAATTATCGATTTTAATACTATTAATATTAAATTTTAATATTAATATTGGATTTCATAATACTAATATTAATATTAGATTTAATGATGTTTTTGCATGACATGATAATAATAATTATAATAAAATTACATCAAATTAATACTTTCAAATATTACAACTTTTATTACAATTTTGACTTGGAAATATTTTATGTATTTAAAAATTTTAATATATTAATACTATATATTTTTTTCCTTTTAAAGATTCATCTTATAAAGATTTAATTAAACGGAATATTAAAATATTTTGGAGTCAATTTATATAAAACATAAAATATTGTTTATTCTTTGTGTTAAATTAATCTTTTTCTTTTGATTACAGTAATGGTATGGAATTTAGTAAAGAGTAAAGATGTTTAAAATTCTACATAATTTGGAATTTTAATGTGGTAAAAACTTTTGTGGAAGGTAAATTTATGATCCATTCAAATTCAAGGTATATGATAAGGTATATTTTGAGCACGAACAAACGTACTTACACATCGCCCCCATATGGATGTAGAATTCACCTCTCGACGCAATAATTACAATATATATCGTTGGATATACAACATTTAAATCTAATGGAAACATATTCCAACCTATACAACATTTAATGCACTATTGCAGAGTGCATATTGTTAGTCATTGGACTATGGAAAACAACTTATTGCTGTTTTGAAGTCCATAATTGTTGTAAGCCCTAGATGGCTAATAGAAATAAGAGCACATAGATCTTAACTTGTCCACAAAAATCAACAATGGTAAGCCACTGGGTACTTGAAAACCTTATGAATTGGTGTAGTCTCATGTCCACTTTTCCCATACCATCTTTCATGCATTCTAGAGTTTATACCAAGGGAGTAGTATCTAAAATAAATGCTATATTATGTTACAATGTCAAGTAGTTGGAGATGTAAGTAAGTATAAGGAAATGTAATTTTACAAATATGGGAAGAAATTCATTTTTTAATTTGTCTTAATACTTTACAATTTAGCCTTATCATTTGGGATTTTCAAGGCCTTGAAAGAGTTTAAGGTGCCTCATAAACTAATGAAAATGTATAGAACAAGAATCATAATAAAGACCATAGGACTATTGATAGTAACCATAAACATAATTTGGGAAAGCGAATGAATATATACTTTTTTCGAGTTACCCTACTTCAAGTACATATGTTTTAAGCAACCTAGCACATGCCTTTGCCAATCAAATTTTGGGAAAACACACGAAAGTTTTGATTATGAATGAAATCCATGCCCTAAAATGAAAGATATGGAATATTGATGCTTGAAATCCAACCAAAGTATTGAAAATTTGGAAGATAAAATGCCTCTTAGGAAAGCAAGCTTGGTTCTCGGAAGTGTCAGTGCAAATTGTATGTGATATGGATAAGGGACCATATATTCACGATGCTCTTAATCCATTTGAAGGGATTCAAGTTTAGGTTCAACATAAATTTTTTTGTTTTGGTTCTAGTGATTGATTTGAATCTCTTTGAATATAAATCCTCTCAAGGTTGGAGTTAGGGTTTCACATTGTATAAAATCATAAAAAAATCATTTTTTTGGCGTTTCTAGGCATGATACCATGAATTTTATAAATTATTTGAGAGCCTCATAGAGTACATATTTAAATAATTTTTTTGGGGAAGCAATCCAAAATACCGAGAAGTAGGGTAGGTTTGACTTCTACAATCAACCTTAACATGTTTAACTTCTTTGTTGCATTGGAAAACATGTTATCCTTTTGATATTCTATTAGCAATTTTGTGCAAAGGAAAATATTGTATTTGCAAATTTCAAAGATATGATAATTCTATAAGAAAGGTAAAAGAAAATTGAAATTTAACTATGGGAAACTAGTTAATAAAATTATTCTAAATCTTAATCTAGATTATATTTACCCATGTTTATGTGTTATTTTTTGTAGAGTTGAGGATGTAATTATTTGTTATCTCAGTTGTAAGTTAATAGAAATAAATATGTGAAAGCTCAAATTACTTGCTTCTTTAGGGAATGAATGGAGTTTCAAAGTGCTTACTTCTTATGTGCTTACTTCATTTTGTAGCAGAAAATATGTGAGAAAGGAACAATCACATATAAGAGAAGATGTGAGAAGGGAATACTTTGTTCAGTAGTGGAATGAAGCAATCAAGCTCTATTGTGCAAAGAGATTTTCCTAGCTAGATAATTGGGTTAATAACTTTCAACATTAAAACAATTGCAATAATAATTATCATTATATATGCCTTAACATTGGAGAGGTATCTCATCTTTTTTTTACTTGCAATAAAAGCATGAGAAGCCTTAGTGTACTTCTCCACAAATGTAAACCTTGATTGTGAGTCCTTGACCCAAGGGAATCTAAGAGAGTTGAACCCATTGTCATCAAAAACTAGCAACAATATCGAAAAACTTCACATTTTTATCTAGACAACTTGAGCTAACCCTTGGGACTAGAGAGGTATCCCATATATTAACCTAACATAGAAGTTTCCACCTCAACATTGATACTTCAAAATTGATATATATATATATATACAACTAGAAGACACAAAAATTTTACATCGAGCTCTAGACCACTTGAGCTAACCCTTGGGATAGGTGAACTATTTCATATATAAACTTAACATATAGTCATTTCCACCTCAAATTTAATACTTCAAAATTGGTATCTAATAATATTAACTTTATATATATAAACACAAAAAATTGATTCCAACTCATTACAACTCTTACCTACACTACCATGTTTGTCATTAACAACACAGGAACTAGACATATGAAGGATTAAACATACTTATATTTACTTTAAAATTTTAATGAATTACCAAAAAAGCTACCCAAAAAACTTTCTAAATTTATATTAAATAATATAATAAGTAATATCTAATTTTTCACCTATTAAATTTTATAATTACTAATAATATTAAAAATAAATAATTAAATATTATTATACATATTTAAACAATATACTAATTGTATAAATGTCATTACACTAATATAAAAAAAAAAAAAACTTTAACTATATAGACATACATATCAAACATTTTTGTGAATTAGCAACCTCCACGCATTGTATGTGTAATATTCCAAATCTAGAACAGCTAGCAAGGCATGACTGGAAAACTCATTTTCCAGTAATAGCTGCTACAGGAATTGAAACCAGGACCTGGATCCCTTAGAACAATGTGTCTAAGTCTTGAATCCAGGAGAAGGCTTCAAAGAAATCCTTCTAGGTGGGTTAAATAGATCTCCCACACCTAGTTGTCCTCAGAAAAGTGCCTGATGAGGGGACTACAACAATTTATGCACATACAATGGAATGAAAGTGTTATTCTCATAACTCGGAACACATGAAGATATGTATAGCTAATAGTTGTATAATATAGCAGAAATGAGATACAAATCCTTGAGGAAAGAATCTCTCAAGCCAAGCAATGCAACCTCAATGGAACATGTACATCAAATGTGACAAAACACTGCTACACAATTGTACTCAAGCTATACTGCGAAGTTTATATGAGACACTGAAACATAATAAAATAGAAATACAATGATATGAAAATATGAGCTCAAGAAATGAGGGGGAGCAAGCTCTCAACCCCTGAAAATAGCAATACAACAATCCTTGGAAGGATTGGCTACAATATAGATACAAATGGAAAATCTGTAGAAATGCCAAAGTTGCAGGGTAGCAGCTGCAACACAAAACTAGAACAATATGGAGATGGTTGAACAAGATGTACAACTAAAGAAAAACTCCTCCAATGGACCTCCTAAGTGCAAGGCTGATCCTAGCACTGAAAATCTCTCCCTCTAATATGATGGTGCAAAACCTTACTGCAGGTATTCATTGAAATAACACAATCTAGTGAAGGGACTGCGCTACTAATGTTGGGAGATGCTTGGCCTGATGCAAAAATATGCAATAAAACTCTAGAAACCTTCCTCAATAATCTTCCTGAGGAATAGAAACTCCCTCCTCTGAAAGATGAGACAAGGAATGGTGTTGTGGAAGCCTTCACTGCAACACCCTGCAACACTGAGTTATACTTTAGTAGAAATAATCCAGTGACTGAAGGAATGGCTTTGTCCTTGAGCCAAGATGTGGAGAAAGTGAAGTGCAATCCTTCAAGAGGCCTCTCAAGAAGGAGAGGAAATCCTAAGCAGGAATCCCTCATGCTAAACAACACTGCAACTCAGTTGAATAGCCGGAGACTGCAAATAGTCTAAAC
The DNA here is from genome assembly GCA_034641835.2 of Pinus albicaulis. NCBI lineage: Eukaryota > Viridiplantae > Streptophyta > Pinopsida > Pinales > Pinaceae > Pinus > Pinus albicaulis. The sequence continues at coordinate 1,208,135,073 of CM076582.1, read as the reverse complement.
AGACAAATAATCAAATGCTCAAAGATGTCTCACTATGGCTACCTCTTCCTCCTTTTATGCAAGTTAATGTCTCTTTGCCCTAGACCCCACACATTAGGGTTTCTTCCACAAAGAATCTTTCTCCCTCTAAAACTGCGCTGTCTTCCCAAGCAAGCTACACCTCTTAGGTAGTGCTGTTGACTTGGTCAAACTTGACCCTGTCCTCATGCAATTGCCCGTTTTCACACTGGAAGGTGCAAAATTAAGCTGCTCCATTGATCCCTTTCACACTATGAAGGATCTTTATTCCTACTCATGAGATTTTTTCCCATTTTATTCACCTCCTAGAAGAAATAAGCAAAATTTAATATTTCAATTTGCTGCTTGCAAATTTTGGAATATTATACTCCTCCCCTCTCAAAGATTTCTTGTCCTTAAGCAAGTGCAAGGATAGACTGAATTCTCTGTTGGAAATTTTTTCATTGATGGCAAAGGAGATGGCAAAGGAGGAACACCTGAGGCAGCAACAAGGCAAAGAGAGAAGCATAGCAGCAAGATGTAGAGAGGGTCGAGCAGCAAAGATAGGGTCATTTAAAGAAGAAGGGAAGCAAAAAGAAGCAGCCCAGGTTACAGAGGCAGCAAACAAGTAGCAGAGGCAGCAAAGAGAGCAGTAGAGATAGCAAAGAAGCAAAGAGGTAGCAAAGGCAGCATAGAAGGAACAAAGGCAGCAGGAGATAGATGAGGTGCTGCTACAGAATAGTGAGGACAGTAGAAGAGGACCATTTAATAGCAGAACTGGAGAGACAAAGCAGTGAAGATTGGAAGGGCCTGAAGGATCTTAATACAAAGGTTAATACCGTTTTCAGATGAATGCTGGGGAGGTTAGAATTAGAGTAGACCTGGAATAAAATCTGCATGAAGAATTTTGTGTGGATATGCCTTGAATTTTCTAGAAATCATGCCTTCAACCCAGTTTGGAATATTGGAAGTGTGACAAATTAAGAGATGGTCGATGAGAAACGAAATCTATTGTTTAACCCTGTGCACAGCTAAAAGAGTGATGAACTATGCATGAGGCTATATTATGCGGAGAAATCATGCTAAAAGAGATGGCGCGGAACCTTGAAGAACCGTGGAACTAAGAGGGAATAGTGATGGCGGTTTCGGAGGAAAAACCAGCAGTTTCACGCGCCCTTGCGAGTGGTAAGCAGTAACACCTTTTTGGACATGATACATGCCTCTATGTGACACGTGGCAGAGGGCGGTATTATAAAACCGTTTTCATTGCATGAATTCTAAAGAATAACCCTAGAGCTACTAATCTACGCGATATTCATCGGTTATCGTCGGATTTGTTAGATGGGCGTGACGAGATTGTGACCGTCAGATGAAATGGTATGTATTCCGTGGGTCAAATGTTGTTTTAAATATTGATGGCTAGCTTTTTATTTAAATTTTGGATATAAGAATATAAGTTGAGGTGGGCTCGGATGATCTGTGGCGTTAATGGTTAGTGATAAACTTTAGACAAAGCATTATTTCATTATAAGCAAGGCGAGTTAAAATAACTCTGGAGCCCAAAAGGTTATATTACTACATATATTAGTGCTGGACTTATGTCTAAGTCCAAGACTTAATATAATGTTGACGGAAGATCTTATACATATAGTGTGGGACCCCTCGACATAGATTCTGAGAATCTTTACCCTAGCTGGAGGATACACTAAAGACTGAAGCGGCAAAGTACACACACACATATATATGCAGCACTTTATACAAGTGCAGCGCCTTTTCAAAAAAGAACCAAAGTACCATAAGGTGGGACCCTCACCCAATCACATCGGAAAAGTTGACAGCGGAACAGGTTAACAACAGATTGCAATTGCAATTGAGTTCCAGACCTGATGGGCATATAAACTGTAACTCATACATTCTTGAGTTCCGGAAAACAGTGATTGATCGCATCGGAGCATCGAAGCATAAGAATATCGGAACATGCGAATACAAATTGCGATTGCAATTGAGTTCCGGATCCGATATGGTTTAAACAACGATTCATATATGTTTGAATTCCAGAGATTTGATAGCTAGTGGGACCCTTTGTTAGTCGCACCAAATTGTTAAAGGATGCGATTGCGATTAATCGCATCGGACCCATCGCATCGGCACATCCAAATGAACAGTGTTTCATTGCATCGGAGAAGGAGCAAGGCATCGGAGCATGATAATAGAAGTTGCGATTGCGATAAGATGCGGACCCGACGGGTATGTGAACTATGATTCATAAGTGCTTGAGTTCTGGCATAATAGTGTTTCATCGCATCGGAATTTGATTGCAATCGGAAGAATTCAATTGTGATTAATTGCATTGGTTGTTGAAGGCGTCGTATATGTTAACATATGTGAAAAGCAAAGATTTATTGTTGGTTTGTTATGTATAGACCAACATATACTATGAAGAATTTTGATATGCGTTGAATAACACTGAGGGCCCAAGTTATTCAATTAAGTGATTTATTCAAATGTTAAATGGGTCGGAGTTCAATAGAGAAAATAAATAACTAGACCGGTGCGCTTGATGGTGGATATGTCGCAGAGCATTATATAAAAGGGTTGATAATAAGGTTCGAATATCAAAATAATAATGCAGAGAATGAACATTAATTTCTTGAAATAATAGAAGGAGATAACCTTGCATAGAGGGCATATATTGGGTTTATAACCATGGAAATATTAAAGCCTACGCATTCAGTTATTTAAACTGCCAGTAAAGGAAACCAAAGCATTGGAATTTGCCCAGATTTAAAGTTAGTAGTTATATGTATTGTAACGCAGCTATATGTATACAACAGACACACAATCATGGTGAATAGGAATATGCACAGGAATGAACTTGACAGGTGTACATGCGCAGGTGCACAGAGTAGCAGTAAATAGAGTATGCAGAACAGTTTCTTAACAGCAACAGAAAGAGACAAAACCAACAAATCCAAAGGCCAGAAAATGGGCCGAGTGAAATTTTTTTTATGTAACCGAAAAGGTGAAACGTAAATGTTTTAATTGATTTATATTGTTGTGATGCATTGGCAAGTCTCCGGAAGAGAACAAAAATCCCACTGTAATGTTAAATTGGTACCTACAGTGATATTTTCTGAATGAGCGGATAAAAGAGATGAGAAGGAAAAAGGCAAAGAGACATGGCTGTCCATTTCGAATTCCCATTAGAATACAAATAGTCATGAAGCTATTTTGTATAAAATAGGGTAATAACCAAGGGGATAATGTTACGAAAACAGAGTGAGAGAAGAAGAGAGTGTGTAGCAGAATTGAAGAGAGTTGAAGAAAATAAGAAAGATGCAAGAGGTTAGAGAGAGTGAATATAGAGAATGCAGAGTATGGAATTGAGGCAGAGAAGATAAGAAGAAGAAGGAGCAGAACAAGATGCTGTGAAAAGTTAGAGAATGCAGAAATGAAGCAGTGAGGCAGAGTAGAAGGAGGAGCTGAGCAAAGAAGAAGAAGCTGATAGTGAATCTGAGAAGATGCAGAAATGATATAAGGACAGATATGAGGACTGTTGAACAGCAGAAGAGAAGGTACATAACAGAGCTGATATCCAAGGTAAATCAGCAAGAGTTTTTCTTTTGAAAGAGTAAGGAAGTTGGAGCTTCCCTATAAAGTTGTAGCTTGATAGATGTCAGTTGTAGCTGACTGAGGTAGGAGCCTCCTGTAGGTTGGTGCCTGCAAAAAATAGATGGGAGTTGGTGCTTCCACATCAAGTTGTAGCTTGATAAAATGCCAGTTGTAGTTGACTGAGGTTGGAGCCTCTTGTAGGTTGGTGCTTGCATAAAATTGATGGGAGTTGGAGCTTCCTTGCAAGTTGTAGCTTGCAAAATTGAGGTTGGAGCCTCCTGTAGGTTGGTGCCTACAGAAAATCAGTGTTGAGAGGGAGTTGGAGCTTTCTTTGCATCACAACAATAATAAGATGTGGTTTTCTCCCTTTATGGGTTTCCACTTATATCTGGTGTCTTTGTGCATGATGTTTATGTGTTGATCTAGTTTATATCATTTGCTTAATACTTGCTACTCTCATATTAAGTCTACTGTTACATTATATTAATGCTTGCTGCTCACATTCTAATATTACTCACATGTTAAGTTGAACATGAAATGAAGGTGTAAACAAGTGTTAATGAAAAAGTTTTAAAAGTCCATGAATGTGTTAAACTGATTCACCCCCCCTCCCCCTCTCATTTTAACTAAGGGTTCAACATTCTCTTCTCCTCCTCTCCCTGTAGCATCAATGTATACTGATATCCTCCAAGTGAAGTGATGTTATCTCATCAATCAAGCCTCCACATTGCTCCTCCTCAGCATGTAAGTCAACTATCAAGCCATCATCATGTAAAGGTGAAATACTCAAGAGGATAGCAAAGTGATGTCTAGAGGTTCCTTTGAGGAATGGGATCTGAAATATCATGGGAATTATCTCTCCCATATGGATCATCCATCCCCAAGCTATTAGCAATGCAGAATGAGTCACCTCCCAACTAAGCAACTCCTGAAAACTGTCTTCCACCTTTGGCTTCGACAAAGTAGGTGGAATGAAAATCTATTCATGGTAAACAATGTAGCCTACCCCACGTTGTCCATCTCTCCACTTATGATAAGTGTACAGAAAGTGTTGATCCTGGGCTGCAAAATACTTGCCCTCAAGTGGCAAGATGAAGACTAGATCTCCAAGGATCTCTCCTCCAACGCTGCAAATCATGTTGGCCCAAATATCCCCATATATGATGAGTTGGAAATCATCATCATATGGCATGTCATCTATCATATGGCTCACCTCATATGGAAACAAATGAGTTGCTCTAGTGGCCATACCATCTCCCATGCTCCCCTTAGAACATGTAGTGCAAAAAGTGTGGGAGGATTCTCCCTCAAAGGACACATTCACCCAATGTTTCTTTCTCCCAAGCATGCTCCTCCTAAAGACAGAAACAATAGAGCCATAGGGAGCAAAAATGAGAATCATGCTTGCTGCCATGTGCAACAAGTGAGAAGGACAATGGTCCCTCAAATGTAGCCAACGTAGCTTGACCCTCAACTGCAATAGAGACTAATAAAATGTGTGGCCTCTCAACCACTTTCCTGCTGCTCCAATCTCCTCATAAGTATGGAGGAAGTGAATGATGTATGGTGTGCAATGAGCATGTCCTCCATAATGCACCTCTTCCCCAAGTCCTCCTAGGGAATGGCCATCAACCATGCTTATGGCATCAAATAGAACATGAAGCCTAAAAGAAAGAATGCTCCTCCTTGGAGCAACATCCTACACATATATGGTCAAGGGATATATACATACATCATATAAACAATCATGTAAACAATGAATACCCTTACCATATGTTTTTCTCATACAAATGGAGTGGCTCATAGATGAGTCTCCTCTCATCCTCAAAGTGAAAAGAGGTGGTTGTGCTAACTCCCCCATCTCCATATGATCTATGCATCTCTTCATATACCGATATATCTCCTTCTCAAAGCCCTTCCAAAAATACCCCTCCATGATGGTGTGGTATGCTCTCATAGAACAAGTGGGGCTGAAAAGGAAATCCTCCTGAGATGCTTGTAGAAACTTTACCTTGAGCTTGGAAGCTCCAGGTAAGAAGATCCTACCATGATAGAAGATGACCCCATCTCTGACTGAATACCCCTCCTCATGCAACTGGTCATCCAATATCATACAAGTAAAAATATCCTTGGAATACTCCACCAACAGCTGGGAGTTCCAATATGGATCTATCCTCCATAGTGACAGCGCTGATGATCTCTCATGAAGAGCACCTGTCATATGGTCACCATCTTCTTTGACATCTCCCATGCCAAAGATGCAAGTTGGAAGGTTGTTATCCTTCCCCTGCTGCTCCTGCCACAACGCAAAATCTAAAATGGAAGTGGGTACTGATGATGTTGAGGGAAGGCTCCCTCTCTCCTTGAGTCTACCCAAGACTCCTAGCACTGTATCAAGCTCTCCCAAGGTTCCCACACCTCTGAAATCACTGAGTGGTGCCTCAACTGGTGAAGCATCCATCCTCCTCTGCTGATCTAGTGGTCTCCTCAACAAAATGTCTCCATGCAATGGGACATCCTCAACAAGAGATGATTGAATATATGAAGGGAAAGAAATCTCCATGTTTCCACTGCGCAATCCAATCACCTTCTTAGGTGCATCAACCTCCAGAAATGGATATGGATGTGTACTCCTCATCTCATGATGTTGGGTCTCCTCCCTACCTCCTCCTTGTGTCTCCCTGGTTCCACACCTCAACAATGGCACATGTATAACATGATTTGTGCCTTGATCTCCACACATGAGATCCTGGGGACTTTCCTGCAAAGATGCAAGCATCCATTTATTTGGAGCAAGAGCTCCTCCTTCCTCTGCATGAGGCACTAGATAATCTCTAGATGAAACAGTGTTGTTGCCCTCAATATCTTCAACATGAATGGGAAACCCTCCAATGATTGGATCCCTTTCTTAAAAATAGATCTCCATGCTCCCTTGCTCAAAGGTGTGAGAAGAAAGTCTTTCTCCCGGCAAGGTATGGTGCAATTTTTCGGCCTTCTCCATGGTTTTCTGAAATGGTACTGCGTTCTCATGCAAGGGTTTTGTTTGAGTTTTCTTGTTTGGCTCCACCATATGTGTTTCATGAATCCTTCTATCAAATATTTTCACTAATTCCTTGGTGAAACTAGCATAGGATGTGATGTTTACATTTCTCAAAGAAAAGGATTCAAAGATCCACCAGGCATAGGCCTTACCTCTCAAATGCAACGCTGCAAATTTTATGGCTTCATCTCCAAGAATGTGGTGCTGCTGCAAGAAGGTCTCTAACTCCTCCACCCAAGCTTTGGCTGAACATACAGTTGAACCCTCAAAGGTAGATAGATGAAATCTATCCTGCTGCTCTCTTCCAATCACCTTCATCTTGCAAAACTCTGAAAAACTAAGATGATCTCGGAATTTCTGAGTTTGAAACTCATAATATTTCAAGAAATCACTAAGGGTTTCCCTCCTAGAAACCTCTTCTTCTTTTTTCATCTCTCTTCCGGCAATCTTGGGCATGTGATTGCACTGTGTGTTAGGGTGTGTAGCTGCTTGCTCACACTCCTCATATGTCAAACTAGAGTTTGCTTTAGATTCAAACTCTTTTGGAGATTCTTCATACATCTCCCTCCTGATCTTCTTGAAGTATTCATGAATAATATGTACAGATTTAGGAAGAAGCTTTGTAAGCTTATCCCCTTTCTTTTCTCCTCCAGAAGATGGAGGCTTTTCCCTGCTTATTTCTCTGTCTCCTTCTCGATGAGAATAGGAAGTGTAGGATTCTTCCTCTTATTTCTGCTTATCCTCCTTGGGGAGGTTCTTCATGGATCTGAAATATGATGAGATAAAACCCATCCTATTCAATCTTTTGATCTCTTGGGCTTAGACTCACGGGCTGAGCCAAGACTATGCTTTGATACCACTGTAATATTCCAAATCTGGAACATCTAGCAAGGCATGACTGGAAAACGAATTTTCCAGTAATGGCTGCTACAGGAATTGAAGCTAGGACCTGGATCCCTTAGAAAAATGTGTTTAAGTCCTGAATCCAAGAGAAGGCTTCGAATAAATCCTTCTAGGTGGGTTAAATAGATTTCCCACACCTAGTTGTCCTAAAAAAAGTGTCCGATGAGGGGACTACAACAATATATGCACATACAATGGAATGAAAACGTTATTCTCATAACCCAGAACACATGAAGATATGTATAGCTAATAATTGTATAATATAGCAAAAATGAGATACAAATCCTTGAGGAAAGAATCTCTCAAGCCAGGCAATGCAACCTCAATGGAACATGTACATCAAATGTGACAAAACACTACTACACAATTGTACTCAAGCTATACTGCGCAATTTATATGAGACACTGGAACATAATAAAATAGAAATACAATGATATGACAATATGAGCTCCAGAAATGAGGGGGAGAAAGCTCTCAACCCCTGAAAATAGCAATACAACAATCCTTGGAAGGATTGGCTACAATATAGATACAAATGGCAAATCTGCAGAAATGCCGGAGTTGCAAGGTAGCAACTGCAACACAAAACTAGAACAATATGGAGATGGCTGAACAAGATGTACAACTGAAGCAAACCTCCTCCAATGGACCTCCTAAGTGCAAGGCTGATCCTAGCACTGAAAATCTCTCCCTCTAAGAAGATGGTGCAAACCCTTACTGCAGGTATTCACTGAAATAACACAGTCTAATGAAGGGACTGCGCTGTTGATGTTGGGATATGCTTGGCCTGATGCCAAAATATGCAATACAGCTCTGGAAACATTCCTCATTAATCTTCCCGAGGAATAGAAACTCCCTCCTTTGAAAGATGAGACAAGGAATGGTGTTGTGGAAGCCTCCACTGCAACACCCTGCAACGCTGAGTTATACTTCAATAGAAATAACGCAGTGACTAAAGGAATGGCTTTGGCCTTGAGCCAAGATGTGGAGAAAATGAAGTGCAATCCTTCAAGAGGCCTCTCAAGAAGGAGAGGAAATCTTAAGCAGGAATCCCTCGTGCTAAACAGCACTGCAACTCAGCTGAACAACCAGAGACTGCAAGTAGTCTAAATAGAAAAATAATCAAATGCTCAAAGATGCCTCACTATGGCTGCCTCTTTCTCCTTTTATGCAAGTGAATGTCTCTTTGCCTTGGACCCCACACATTAGGGTTTCTTCCATAAAGAATCTTTCTTCCTCTCACACTGCGATGTCTTCCCAAGCAAGCTACACCTCTTAGGCAGCGCTGTTGACTTGGTCAAACTTGACCCTGTCCTCATGCAATGGCCCCTTTTCACACTGAAAGGTGCAAAATTAAGCTGCTCCATTGATCCCTTTCACACTATGAAGGATCTTTATTCCTACTCATGGGCCTTTTACCCATTTTATTCACCTCCTAGAAGAAATAAGCAAAATTTAATATTCCAATTTGCTGCTTGCAAATTTTGGAATATTACAGTATGGTTAACCTTGCATATATCATATGCATAACAATTATTATATAGAGATGGGGTTCAAGCGTCTAATGATTTTACCTATATAGTTTCAGTATTACCAAAAATAAAGATATAATTGAATTATGTTTTTGAATTTTTTTTATAGTGATAAAATCTATCATAATTTAAATTATTAAATTAGTAGTAGAGACAATCATTTTTGTTGAGATATACTCATCACCATTATTTAAAAAAAACCAAACCACCTCAAATAAAAATTTAATTAATTAAATATTATTATATATATTCAAACAATATAATAATTATACAAATATCTCTACGCTAATATTAAAAACAAAATTTCCCTATATAAACATACATACCAAACATTTTTGTGAATGAGTAACGGCCACCCATTTCATTGTATTGTTAATCTTACATATATCATATGCAAAACCATTATTATATAGAGATGGGGTTCAAGGCTCCAATGGTTTTACATATGCACTTTCTCGGTATTGACTAAAGATACATTTGGATCATGCCTTATTTTAAAATGTCTCATTTAAAATTAGATAAGTTGTTTTCACTCGTGGTTTGTAAGGGTGGCACAAGCAAACCACGTCACCTAGAATAACACTACCTAGAATAACTTACTAGTAATCTGTAATTCCTTATATCTAGAAAAACAACAGCTTTAAAGCATAAATATTTTCTTATTTTAAAAAAGACAACAATTTTAAGGCGTACTATAAACTCTAAGTTGTGAATTATCATAAATTTTTGTTTTATAAAATAAAATTACATATACGTATATATATTTATATTTGTAATAATATAAAATAAAAACTTAATGTTAATTTTTTAAATAAAATCTGGTATTTTTGAAATATCATAATTTATAAGTGAATTTTATTATTATTTTAAAAAATTAAAAAAAATTGATAATTACTAAATCAATATCAATTTATTAAATTATATTTAATTTATAATATTTGAAATGAATTTACATAAATATTAATAAATTTAAAATAAAATAAAAAATCCTAAAATTTGGAATTAAAATAAAAGGAAATTCAGTGACCAACAAATTTGATTGCTGTGAGTGTTTGAATAGCTTTTCAATAATGGAAATGAATTCAGTATCCAAAATCAGAGTATCTTAAGTATCCAAAATTTTGAAGTATCTAAAATTAGAATATCTCAAGTATCCGAAATCCTGAAGGTTCACAGTTATAACATGTTTTAAGAACTTATGACTGTTACATAACAGATTTCCAAAAAATTGATAAAATCTTACCGGACTTTTCAATTCTTTTTACAAACAAAATTATTGCCTCATTAAAAATAGCATTATACCCGTCAAATCACGGGTGCCGAAATCGACGCAAGGAACATCATCATATAAACTTGCAGGCCACAACTACATATAAAAATAAATCAAACCCTTGTGCGTTCTAGTTCTTAAATACAGGACATACTCCCAGGAATTCGAACATGCGACTTGGAGCTACCCGTTCGGATTCCCATTTCTTCTCCTCCTTTTGATCCACCCGCCTAAATTCGATACTGATCATAAGTTTCTCGCATCTGTGCTTGCAAGGATTTCATCTCTCTGTGTTTATTGATGTGGAAGAAAGCTGACAATTTGATAAAAATGGCAGACTGGGGACCGACCGTGGTCGGGGTGATTTTCTTCGTCTTGCTGTCGCCAAGTTTCTTGTTTCAGTTTCCCGGCAACAAATGGTTCGTGGACTTCAACAACTTCGAGACTAGCGGGAAAGCCATTGTGATGCACACCCTTATATTCTTTGCGTTCTTTGCGCTGTTCACTGTTGTCATAAGAATACATATTTATATATCCTGACCTACGAGGTTTTCCGGCGCTCTGTAACTAATTATTCCTAGCTATATTTGTTAAATGTTTATTTTTAATAAATGTCTTTAGAATTAATTATATTAGTAAGATTTGTTTTAAATTCACGTGATTTTATTATTCTTAGTTTGATTTGTTAAATGTTTTTTAAGTAAATGTTTTTCTTATTAATCATATCATTAAAATTTGCTTTAATTTTAGGTGACTTTATTATTCTTACCTTAATTTATTAATTATTTTTCTTTAATAAATATCTTTCGAATTAATCACATCATTAAAAATTTGTTTTAAATTCACTTGATTTTATTATTCCTAATTTAATTTTATTACTATTTTATAAATTTGAATTTCAGTGTTTTTCTCATTTGCTGTTAATTTTGTAATATACTTATTAGCCATGGTTTGGAATGTTTAACCACCAATTCTTCGTGCCCACGCATGGAATCATGAAATTTTCTTGGTCTTGGTGTTAAGATAGACTGAGCACAATAGTTTTCTAATTTTCTTCTTGGTGTTAGGATTCACCGAGGACAATAATGACTGTAGGTACTCAATCATGAAATTTTCTTGGTCTTGGTGTTAAGATAGACTGAGGACAATAGTTTTCTAATTTTCTTCTTGGTGTTAGGATTGACCAAGGACAATAATGACGGTAGGTAGGATTGACCGAGGACAATAATGACGGTAGGTACTCAAATGTCTCAGATGTGGAACAGAGACCTTTACTATTCACCTTCCTCATTTCTAGCTCTTAGAGCAACCTTTAGGATTCACCTTCCCAAATATTCTTGTTGTAAAATTTACAGGAACTGTTCATGATTTTATTTCAAAAATTAACTTGATTTCAGAAATTGCCACAATTAGTAAAAATTACTTTGAAGTGAAAGCAACTAATACTAAGTGTTCCACTAGTTTATTAGGAGTAAGACCAAGTGTTCCACTAGTTTATTAGGAAAGCAACTAAGACTAAGTCTAAGACTAAGTGTTCCACCGGTTTATTAGGAGTAAGACTAAGTGTTCCACTAGTTTATTAGGAGTAAAGACATCATGATTACTTAGACAAACTACAAACTAATGAAAAAAAATCTTTCATTGTGTTTATGATGCTAAGGCAGATTCTGCAGCCAGCCCCTCCCTTCAATTTTTTTGATGATGTCTTCAAACATCCCCTCTATTCTTTTAAAGTTGGAAAGTCCCAAGTTTTTAATCTCACTAGCATTCAAAGTTTGAGCTATGTCATTCCCTAATCAATGAATATTACCTTTAGTCTTGTTAGAGTGTTGTTACTTATCCCCCACACCCCAATTTTCTAGACCAATGGAGTCCTTAGCTGATGGATAACTCTAGTGATTCAGAAGGGAACAACAATTCCAAATTGACGAGTGAGTCACTGAGACCAGGGTGAGACATGCATACATCTTTTTTTATTGAATGCATGGGGTTTACCTTACTAGATGGAGCAGCGATGAGTGTGCACACAGTGCTTGTGTTTGTGAAGCTAAACGTTGTGTTGTAGATGCACACCGCAATTTCAATCAAATACAATCCACTTGATAATAAATTATTATATCTTATACAAGTGCAAGAATTGAACTTCCAGTTTCCTTTTTACTGGGGATGGTAATTAAAAAAGCTCTTTGCAAAAGATAATTTTCAACTGATTAGTCATCTTACGAAGAATTTCAGCTCATATGTATGGAAAATTTTCTTTTAGAAAACTTGATTTCTTTAATTGCAAGAAAATTACCTTTGCATTGGTTGAAACACTTATGAACCATAAGAGCTCTTCAACCACACCACGCCAGAAAACTCGCTGCAATAAAAATTAAATTACATGCAACAGGTGAATCAACGATAAAACCTTCCAAATAGAAAAAGGCATGTGGCTATTCACATTAATATCTTCAAGCTACTGAACAATATTATGTCATAGACCGAAAATAAAAACATGTCCTGTGACTGAGAACAAAATAAATAAAGAAAAGAAATATTTACTACCAAATGAAGAAATAATCCAGTAAAGCACACTAGACAGAGACAACCACTCACCTTTGTTGTGAGAAATGGGAAATATTTTCACAAATTGAACTGCATCTAGAAATAACAACTCTAGTGAGCATGTTGTCGTACACTCTAGCAAAGAACTATTGCACCTCCAAAAAGTGCCGACAGGTGCCACCACTGCCGCCACCGCCTCTACTCATCATGCCCTTCATCCTAAGTTCATAGTTAGAAAAGATGTTGTGTAGAAAGCTCCAGAAGTAGTCAAGGTTTTCTAGTCATTAACGAAGCAAGATGCCAAAGCAGAAACCCGTGGAACTGGAATTTTTGATAATCAAAATGTAGCTATTGCTCAGAGTGAGATTATTGGAGAAATCAAGAACCATTTGCACATTTACTTGTAGTGAGTTAAACTTTCCCTATAATTTGAAATGTGCTTCAATTATTGTTTTGATTCGCTAGACCAATTTCATAAACATATTTTTTCTTTTTTTCGGAAATTTATAGATCAAATCAAATGTGGAGACAAAGATGACTTCGTCTGATCCTTGATAAGACAAGCTCGAGCTGCAGCATATATAGACATCGACGATGTTTAGTAGCTGACAGTGAGCTTGCTTTTCTTGTAAGTAAGGTGATCCTCTCTCAGATGATATTTTGTGCCATTCTCCTCAATTTACAACTATTCACTATTGGAAATTGGAAATAAACAAAACAACAGAGCGATGTGTTTCCCCCACAACACAAAGAATGCAGATACATAGAAATAAACAATTCACACAGACAGATAGAGCGAAACACAAAGAAACTTTTTAATCTATTCAACTCTTATCTATTCATTCATCTCTTATTAAACATATGAAATTACATTCCTTTAATACAAAAATGGCGGAAGCCTGAAACTTAATGCTAAATCAATGTTGATCGGACTGTTAACAACCAAAATTTCCTTCTGCATGTTCTTCTTTTTTCTACACGAAGCATCGTACAAAAACATAAACTGCCAGACTTGAAATATTATGGGTTCTGCCTGCGAAACCACATCGCATCCGCCCCTCCATCGCAAATCCGCGATTTTAACTTTTAACATTGCGCGATACGGGAAAACATAAGTTCTTGCGATTGCGATGTGTGATGCCACTTATCGCATCGCAACTTAAATTTTTTACTTTACAGGTATTATCCCCCTGAGCTTGCAGGTGCTTATGTGCACTATCCTCCTAAGCTTGCCACATGCGATTGCGATCACATCGCAACATAAATAACATAACTTGCGGGTGGCTAAACGGTAAGTCTTAAAATATGCGAAGTATGAACTTGCCGGCAGCAAAAAAAGGTAAATGATAAAAAGTGTGAAGTGTGGGCGGCTTGAAAAGGTAAATGGAAAATCATGCGAAGTGCAAAATTTATGTTTTACGATGTGCGATGACGATGTCGCATCCCAAAATCGCAAGGTTTCGGTGTGGGCGTTAAAAGGTAAATGGTAAAGGTTGCGAAGTGTAGTATGCAAGTGGTTAAGCGGCGAGACATGCGAAATGGTGAAAGGTAAGAAATAAGCGAAATGCAAAGGTTTGTGGGTGGTCTTGGTAATGCGGCAAGGTTGGTGGGTCCTACCGATATCGCATCGGTGGAAATATAACTTTTGACGAAGGCGTTAAGTGGTAAACCTTAAATCTTGCGGGCTACGACATGCGGGCAAAAAGGTAGGTGAATACGGCAGGTAAAGATTTAAACACAGAGTGTGGCTCGGGTACTTTATTCTTTGTTTTTGCGTAAATAAACGCCTGCATATTTGGATCTGTGCTTTGTCCTTCCTGCAAAAAAATTCAATGAAGTGTGGGCTGCTACTAGAATTTATTCATGGCAGTGGTTGGGAGTAGTTCCAACACTCCCCCTTAATTACAACTGTCGCCATCAATCATTCCCAAACACTTTTTGAGATAAACAAAACTTTTCTGTCCTAAGGGCTTTGTGAAGATACCTGCAAACTGTTCCTCTGACTTGCAATGTTGCAACACAATTTCACCATTGTTAACTAATTCCCTTATGAAATGGTATTTGGCATCAACATGCTTTTTTCTCTTGTGGAAAACAAAATTATTTGAAAATTCAATTGCTGAGTTGTTATCACAGAAAATTGTGGTTCCTTTGTCTTGTTCATGATATAAATCCCTCAGCATCCTTCTCATCCAAACTGTTTAACATGTTGTCGCTGTTGCTGCTACATATTCAGCTTCTTCCATTGATAATGAAACTATTGGTTGCTTCTTGGAAGCCCATTAAATAGCTCCCGATCCCAAATAAAAAGCATACCATGATGTGATCTTTTTGTCATCAACACTTCCAACCCAATCACTGTCAATGTAACCAATCAGCTTAAAATCATCATTTTTGGAGTATAGAACGCCATACTCCTTTGTTCCATTTACATACCTCAATATTCTCTTGGCTGCTTTCCAATGTGTCTCCTTGGGTGTCTCCATGAATCTGGATATCAAACTTACTGCATACATTATATCAGGCCTGGTTGCAGTTAAATACATTAGACTGCCAACCATGCTTTTGTACAATGTCGGATTGACATTCTTGTTGCAATCTTCCTTGCTCAACTTCAACCCCATGAAAATTGGAGTTGATGATGGCGTGTTGTTTTGCATATTGAACCTTTTTAAAACTTCTGCAACATACTTTGCTTGGGAGATAAAAAATCTCTTTTCTGTTTGCTTTACTTCTATGCCCAAAAAATATCTTAACAAACCCAAGTCAGTGATTTCAAACTCACTTTTCATGATTTCTTTGAAATCAACAATGAGAGAAACATCATTTCTTGTAAAAATTAAATCATCTACATACAAAACAACAATAATAATTTTACTGTCATTTTCTTTGATGTAGAGTGTGGGTTCACCATCACACTTGTCGAATTCAGTGTCCATCAAGTAAGCATCAATCCTATTGTACCATGCATGTGGTGCTTGCTTCAGCCCATAAAGAGCTTTCCGCAACTTACTGTGTTCTTGGCCTTCTATCTCATAGCCGATAGGTTGCTCAACATACACCTCCTCTTTCAACACTCCATTCAAGAATGCTGACTTCACATCAATTTGATAAAATTTCCATTTTTGTTGTGCTGCTATAGACAACACTGTCTGCACTGTCTCCATCCTTGCAACTAGTGCAAAGGTTTCCTCATAGTCTCTTCCTTGTTGCTGCTTGTAGCCTTTGACAACTAGCCTTGCTTTGTGCCTTTCTATCTTGCCTTCAATGTTGCTCTTGGTCTTATAGACCCATTTCACTCCAATAACTTATTTTCCTTGTGGGAGGTCCACTAACTCCCATGTGTCATTCTTTTCTATTGCTCCTGTCCCTTTATTCATTGCTTCAATCCATTTCTATTCTTTGATTGCATCTTCAAAATGGATTGGGTCATCAACATGAAAAAATAATGCAAATAAGGAATTCAGACCAACATTATTATCAACTTCTTCTTGCTCATAAATTTCACTTAAATTTCTAAATCTTGGTCTTCTTGTATTTGTTGAAGATGTGCTTGGAGTTTCACTTGAACTCAAGGGAGTTGTTGATCCCTGTGGTGTGCTTGGAGAAGCACATCCTTGGTTTCTCAATGCTGTTCTATTGCTTGTTTGCGGTGTGCTCTGTTGAGCTTGTTTAGGTGGAGGAGGAGCCACCGTTGAGGAATTACTTTCTGCAATCAATTCTCTTTGTCTTCACATTGATTGTCTTCCCTAAACTTCCATCCCAAGCTTCTTCTTCTATGAAATGAACATCTTTGTTGATTATTACTTTCTTGGTTGATGGATTATAGAGCTTGTAAGCCTTGGATTCATCACTATATCCAAGAAATATACATTTCTCCCCCTTGCTGCCCAACTTCTTCCTTAACTGATCCGGGACATGTGCATATGCCACACATCCAAACACTCTAATGTGAGTGACAAATTTCTTTGTTCCACTCCATCCTTATTCTAGAACTCTGTTCATAACACTTTTGGTTGGACATATATTTATGATATGTGATGCACAAGATACAGCTTCTGCCCAATGCTCATTTGGCAAATACTTTGCCTTCAAAACACTTCTTACCATGTCCATGATTTTCCTATTCTTTCTTTCTGCTACACCATTTTGCTGAGGGGTATACCTTGTGGTAAATTTCTTGTGTATTCCATGCTCCCTATAGAAACGTAGGAAGTCTTTGGAGATATATTCTCCACCTCTGTCAGTTCTCAACACTTTTATGTAGTGTCCACTTTGCGGCTCAACAAGAGCTTTGTAGTGGTAGATATGTTCAAACACTTCAATTTTCTGTTTTAGAAAATAGACCCATGCATTCCCTGTGTAATCATCTATAAATGTCAAAATATAATGACCGCGAGCTAATGATGGCGTTTGCATTGGTCCACATAAATCTGAGTGGACAATCTCCAAAGGTGCCTTTTCCCTTATACTCTTTCCCACTGAAAATGATTCTCTGTGTTGTTTGCCCAAGATGCAGCCTTCATATAGGCTGTCTGGTTTCTCTATGAGTGGTAATCCCTTTACCATGCCTTTTGTATGCAAAAAATTCAAACCTCTGAAATTGAGATGACCAAATCTCAAATGCCATAACCAATTCTCATCTTTCACTTCTTCTTGAAAGATTTCTTGTGTGACAGCTGCTACAGCACCTCCTTCCTTCAAGTCTGATCTGATATTGAGAGGAAACATTATATTGCTTGTCATGTGCACTTTTGCAATGATCTGTCTACTTGGAGGTCTATCCATGATTGTGCACACATCATTTAAGAAAAATACATTGTAGCCCTTTTTCATGAGTTGTCCAATGTTTAGAAGATTACATTTCAGGCTAGGGACATAATAGACATTTAGCACGAAATTCTTCTCTCCCTTCTTTGTTAATATGTTTACTCTTCCTTTTTCCCATGACAGAGACCTTGCTATTAGTCCCCGTTGTCACTTCAGATTTTACACTCTCATCTAGATAGGAAAACATTGCTATGTTTCCGTCATATGGTTACTACACCCTGAATCTAAGAACCATACATCTTCTTGTTTTTCTTATGCTACATTACAAGCTAAAATCATGCTACCATGGTTCTGATTTTCTTTTGTAAAATTTACACTTGGTTTACTACCCATGTCATTTTTCTTCTTTCTACATTCATTTGCATAATGAACATACTTTTTGCAATAATGACATTGGACATGAGATTTATCATACCTCTGTCCTTGTGCTTGATTTTGGCTTGAGCCTTGGCTTGGATTCTGATTTCTAACCCTTCCACTTGTGCTTGCAGGAATGCTTCTTCCACCTTTGTGTGGGCTTCTTCCTCTTCCTCAGTAGTTTGATCTTCCTTGACCTCTACCTTGAACAAAAGACATTTGTGTCTTAAATGCATGCTCCAATGAGGAGTTTGTTGCTCTGTTCAATCTGTGCTCATGAGACACCAGTGATGCATGAAGCTCATCCACTGAAAACTATGAGAGATCCTTTGTCTCTTCTATTGCCACTACTATGGCATCAAACCTTGATGGTAGACTTCTTAAGACTTTCTCAACTATTCTCCTTTCTTCAAATGTCTCTCCATGAGACCTGATTTAGGTAACCAACCTAATCACATATGTCAAGAATGAGTCTATGTTATCATTCTCTTTCATACAAAGAGTTTCAAAATCTCTTCTCAGCATTTGAAGTTTTGTTGCCTTCACCTTTTCCATGCCTTGATAGGTTTTCTGGAGGGTATCTCATGCCTCCTTGGACTTCGTTGTTGTTGCAACCCTTGGGAAAATACTCTCATGTACTTCTTGGAAAATAAAGAAGAGGGCTTTGGAGTCCTTCTTCTTATTATCCCTCAACAAATCTCTTTCTACTTGCGTCAAAGCATTATATCCTGCTACATTTGCTGGTTCTTGGAAACCATTTTCCACCAGCTCCCAAATATCTTGTGAGGAGAACAGGGCCTTCATTGTAATAGCCCAATAATCATAATTATTCCCATTGAACTATGGTAGTTGGGGATTAGTTAGGCTTGTGCCTGCTGCTGCCATCTTGACTGTGTAAACAAAACCTTCTCACTGTTGTAGAATCTGCTTCTTAAAACAACCTTTTAGCTTCTTCAGTAAAGAGTGAGCTTGTTCTTTCACAGAGAAGCTAGACCTGGTCTGATGCCATGTTGGAAATTGGAAATAAACAAAACAACATAGGGATGTGTTTCCACCACAACACAGAGAACGCAGATATGCGGAAATAAACAATTCACACTGGCAGATAGAGCGAAACACAGGAGAGGATCTTTTTAATTTATTCAACTCTTCTCTATTCATTCATCCCTCATTAAACATATGAAATTAAATTCCTTTAATACAAAAATGGTGGAAACTTAATGCTAAATCAATGTTGATCGGACTGTTAACAACCAAAATGTCCTTCTTCCTGTTCTGTTGTTTTCTACAAGAAAAAGCATACAAAAACATAAACTAACAGACTTAAAATATTATGGGTTCCGCCTACGAAACCACATCGCATATGCCTCCCCATTGCAAATCGGCGATTTTAACTTTTAACATTGTGTGATACGAGAAAACATAAGTTCTTGTGATTGCGATGTGTGATGCCACTTATCGCATCACAACTTAAATCGTTTACTTGTGGGCGTTATCCTCCTGAGATTTCCACATTCGACTGCGATCGCATCGCAACATAAATAACATAACTTGTTGGCGACTAAATGGTAAGTCTTAAAATATGCGAAGTGCGAACTTGCGAGCAGCAGAAAAGGTAAATGATAAAAAGTGCGAAGTGTGGGCAGCTTAAAAAGGTAAATGGAAAATCATGCGAAGTGCGAAATTTATGTTTTATGATGTGCGATGATGATGCCGCATCGCAACATCACAAGGCTTCGGTGTGGGAGCTAAAATGTAAATGGTAAAGGTTGTGAAGTTCGGTATGCAATAAGTTAAGCGGCAGAACGTGCGAAATGGTGAAAGGTAAGAAATAAGCGAAATGCAAAGGTTTTATGGCGGTCTTGGTAATGCGGCAAGGTTGGTGGGTCCCATTGATATTGCATAAGCGGAAATATAACTTTCGGCGAAGGCATTAAGTGGTAAACCTTAAATCTTGTGGGCTGCAACATGCGGGCAAAAAGGTAGGTGAATACAACGAGTAAAGATTTAAACGCAGAGTGTGGCTCGGGTACTGTGTTCTTTGATTTTGCGTGAAGAAATGCCTGCAGATTTGGATTTGTGCTTTGTCCTTCCTGCAACAAAAATTCAATGAAGTGTGGGTTATTGCCAGACTTTATTCATAGCGGTGGTTAGGAGTATTTCCAAAATTCACTAAAATGTGGATAGGAGGGGCGTTGGATAAGGTTGTGCATTGTGATCTCATCAACAAAAAATTCCTTGTTGCAATTAGATGAGAAAGCAGTCCTGAAACATTTTGACTGGCCAAGAATAAAGATGACATAATGCGGGAAGCCACATTTGGATACCAGGATGTGAAAAGGTTGGAATCAAAATTTTGGCAATAAGAAGATTATCTTCGTTAGCCTTGTGATGTTGCTTTAAAGAAGATGATAGTGTTATTAAAGTAAGAACTTCCAATTCTTCTAATTTTCTAATGTAGTTCTGTGTCTAAGGTATGCCCAATATAACTATTTCTGATCATATTATTGTTGCGTCAGGCTAGAGAAAAGTGTTTATAACCTACATCGTAAAAGAGAAACATCAATTCCCATCTAATATCACAAAATGAATTGATCATATTCCAATTGATTGGATTCTTGACATTGGCATGATAAGAATGGTGGTCCTTGGGGAATTGAAATGACTTCCGTACTTGCATCAACGCTTTTGCATTCCATTGTATTTTTCTTGATATTCACATCATTCCCTCTGAATGGAAATACTTTATCTTTTAAAATCATGCCAAGAGGAATATTAAGTTTTCTTTCCAAAACGTTAGATCCCATGTTTCTGGGGAATGATATTTTCAGAACTCTTATGATGCCATTCCTTCTCGTATATTCATCTCTCGAGACTACTAATTTTTGGTAGTTATGTTTGACACCCTTTAAACCTATGAGATAAAATGGGGACAAAACAAAGTTATTTCTGAAATTTTTTATAAATTATGATGAATTATGATTGTCTGATAAACAACATTCTCGATTTCAAACCTTCTCACAAATTCCCATTATAACCACACATGAAGCTGGTTATTGGTTGCAGTTCTTGAAGGCTCAGAAAACCAGCTCCAGCTCTAGTACAAGAGTGAATATTAAAGCATCTTATGCTAATGGTGATACAAATCATGTTTTTTCTGAAAGCTACAATATTATATTTAGTGCAAGTTGTAGTAGGAACCTGGATTCAAGGGAGATCGAGATAAAGAATAGGTTGAGGAATAATCTTCAAAGTATTATTAGCATTGTTGGTGTTTATTTATTTAATATATTAAAAATAAAAATAAAAACTAAATACAATAATTAATAAATAAATTTAAATAAAAATAAAAATAAATAAAGTGAACTTACCCTATGGAATCATGCAATAAGTAATAAATAAATTAAAATTAAAATAAATAAAGTGAACTTTCCAACTACTAAGTGGGGCTTGCATGCAAGTGCTCCCTATGGAATCATGTAATAACTAATAAATAAAGTTAAAATAAAATAAAAATAAATAAAGTGAACTTACCAACTGCCAAGTGGGGCTTGCATGCAAGTGCTCCCCATGGAATCATGCAACTACCCAAGTGCCTGTATGGCCCCTTTAGAATTTAGGTGTGATCAAACTCTTCATTTATCAAGTGCCTAAGTGCCCCCTCTGGCCCCTCGGGAATTTAGGCGTGATCAGACTCTTCATTTAGGAGCTAAGAAAGGTATATTCAGATTTTAATGGCGTCAAAAGCTAAATGATTTTTTCTACCAGAAGCATGGAATATGTTTCAGCTTTAAAAACCAAAAAAATAAGCCATGGAATATGTTCAAGCTTTAAAAACCCAAAACATAAGCCATGGGATGTGTGTCTGGAAGAATCAACGAGACCACATTTTGTCAACAGCCTGACCACATGCTTCGTTACCACTACCCCACTAGTCACTTTGATCTATACTATAGTGCGTGCAATGTTTGCCAATAAAACTATAGAAATTACTCAATTTTGATCCATCATTTCTACTCTCACCCATAGAAAGAGATGTGAATCATAAGAAGAAATATTAGGGGGGTCGGGTGCAAGTTTGGCTTATTTTCATAATTATGAGAAGTCTCTCTGCTTTATAGAGAGAAAGGGTCGAGGGACTTCACTGCTCGGTCGAGCGGATAGATGTTGATCTTCGATCGATCTAGAGAATTACAATAGTGTCGGTGTAATGCCTTAGTTTGCGTTCGCTCAACCCAATCGCCATATTCCTTCTTTAGGGAGAGGAAGAACTCCATAGATGGCCATACTACATACATTTAGAGTCACTTAAAGACTACCCGATCGACCAAAAACATGAGAGAACATAATCTATTTAGTTACAGATACAAGTAACTTTGGTAGAGAAAAATGGAAAGCACACTACTAATAAATCCAAAGGGGTGGAGCGAGTGGAACTGTTGATAGAAAGTAATGAAAATGAAAATTTAGATGGTTTTTGATATCTTCCTAATGATCCTCCTCGTTAAATCTTCACTTGAGTTTCTCGTGAATTATTTGATAGCGAGTCTGGGGATTTGACAAGGAGTAAATAATTTACCATTCTCACAGGAAATCAACAGTTTCAATAATCGTAGAATAGCTGCACTATGCATGTGTCAAACGCCATCATCTTTGAGTGGTACTACAATGGAGGATGGAAATGTCTCGAGATAGAGATTCAAGACTGGATGGGGCTGAAAACCATTTAAGTAGTTCTTACTTGGAGGCTTCACTTTTGTAAAAGAACACACAACATATAGATCTTCCTATTGTAGTGTATAGAACAACCCAACAAAGCAGAGTTTACCTAACCACAGAGAAAAGCCAAGCAGAGCAAGGCAGAGGTCAGAATTATGGGGCACATAGGGTTAATAAGACGTCTCCTTAGCTTACACTGACTTATGCCTGACATGTGGTTGGCTTGGCTTTCTCACTTGCATTAGAGGAAATTTTTTCCTAAAAGTGGCCTCCTAAGGAAAAACAATAAAATAATAGTTAAAATAATAAAATAAGAGTTATGAATTTTGGAGGGAAAAGAAAAAACTACTTTTTTATTGTATTTTGGGCTTATCTCCTTATAGGTTCATTCAAATTTCAAGTGTAGACACTCGTTGGATGCATAATTAAATTCCACATCCAACGAATACCCACTATGCATACTTTTGAGAAGACCCACATTGACAAAAAATTAAGATACATTAAAAAATCGTGTTGAACACGTTTTTTTTAATGTATCCTCATTTTTTAGCAATGTGGGTCTTCTAAAAAGTATGCATAATGGGTACTCATTGGATGCAGAATTTAATTTTGCATCCAACAAGTGTCTACACTGGAAATTTGAGCGAACTTATAAGGAGATAAGCCAAAAATACAATTAAAAAAAAAAGTAGTTTTTCTTCTTTTCCCTCCAAAATATTTTCATGTACCTCTTTTTAAATTTAAAGGATTTTCATTGTTTTACACATTATGACATGGAAATTACATGAAAATTTCATGGGCACTTTTAGGTTGAAATTTCCTCTATTGGCTGGCCGATTTGTGTAGAAACACTCAATTGCTTTAGCGGGAGCTACTGTCGGTATTGAAAACGTTCACTGCACTGCTAGCGAGGAAAGCCCATTAGCAAAAAGACCTAGATAAGGAAGGTATTTCGTGAGCCATCCTTCCTTGTTTTCGCAATAGCAATAGGCAACTTTCTATGTATCCTCCGGACTATGTCCGAGAGGCATGACAAAGATATTTATCTGCCTAAATAATTCGATCTTTTCTCACGTTTGGTGGCAGATAAAATCATCAACTTTTCATCCAAACAATATCTATTGATAGTACTACTTGCTTGCTTATATAACCCTAACCACATAGAGAGTTGTTTTCTAATATCCTTATTGATCATCAAAAAACTTCATTCAAGCAGGCTGACATTCTTAATCAATCAAATATGAAGCACAAGATAGGCGGTGCAACAAATAGCTCTTGGAAAATTGGATACTTCTGATAAGCTGCACCTCTGGCCCATAGCCTTTCACTGGCAGCGTGAGGTTATACCAGCCTAAGTAGTCTCCATATTTTCATCTGGCTTACTAAGTTGAATGAAGCCCGATATGAGAATGGGACCTTTGGCTTCTGTATGAGCAATGGGAATAAAAGGAAGCTATATAAGACCTATGATAAAGTGGTAACATAGAGATTCAAGCTCAATGTTCGTATATTCAATAAGCTCACATAAGGAGTAAGTTCTAGTGATTACAGCTCTTACATGCCCACAATATTCCCTCTTTCATTACCATTCCAGTATGCCAAAAGCCTCATCTTGCCACTTGTATCCTTGACGATGCCACTTGTATCATCTGTTCTCGCCACTTTGCATCCTTGTGCATTGTCATGCTGCCCACTTGTTTTCCTATAAACCAAAGTGAGATAACAAATGTGAGATAGGAGAAAAACTATGTTAATGATCTCAAACATTAAATGATTCAGAACTAATGCTAGCATTATACTAACATCTAGCTTATGTGATAGAAATGTTGTGTGATTTATGAAATATATCTTAAATTTTGCCTCAATATGAGGCCAAATAAGATGGAAAAATATTTTTCCATCTTTTATCGGATGAGATAGAATATTAAAATTAATAAAAAGAATATATATCAAATAAAAAGTTCGCATAAAAAAAAGTATTTATTCATGAATTAATGCTAACAACCATAAATGGACTACTAAGAGTCCATGTCGTGACGACGGGGAATAATAAAAGATAGATACTGATAGATTTAAAAAGACTCGGGGCATGCACAACAATACAATGAAAAATAATGTATTAGACTCACTTGTAAAAAAAAATTATGGGATAAATATACTAGGTGTAAATACTGCGAGAGTAAACATATAGGACTGATTTTTTTTTTTTTTTTTTTTTTTTTGAATGGTAGAAATGGATTCAACACTATCAAGAACCTTAAAGGCACCCAAAATCCTGAAGCTTATAGTTGTAAAGCCAAAATGGATTCAACACTATCAAGAACCCTAGAGGCACCCAAAAACCTGAAGCTTATAGCTGTAAGCTGATTTTTCAAAATTCCTGCTAGAAATATTTTTCAAAATCTTGCCAAATTCCTATTGGTTTCTGGGCAAAATTGTGGCCTCTCTAGACTACACTTTTTAATTTTAGACATAGAATTATAGTCTACTCAAAACTTCAATAATGAAGCAACTTCTAGCAGACATTTTTATAAGCATAGTGTAACCTAAATGGTCTTTTTTTTTTCTCTACCCAATTTTGCTCAAAATTTGGTACATATTTTTAAGAATTAGAAGCTTAATTGTTTAATCTACAAAGTTCTAATGCTTCTAAGATTTTTCAGGGTTTTAAATCAATTTATGCATTAAAAATACATTTTAAATAACAAAAACAATCATAGTGTATGTGCTAGATTTAAAAAAAAAAACCATTTTTTTCTATTAATTAGACTAACTCATTAAAAAACAGTTATGTCTTTTAATTAATTAACTCATTTAAAAAATTAATTCAATATAAAAAATCTTTAACCCATAGGTCATCCCAGCAACACACTTTAAGATTTTGTGTGTAAAGACTATGGGCAGTTACATACTTTTCTCAAAAACAACTTTATCACAAACATATCAAGTGACTAAAAATAAATCATTCAATAAGTTATAGACTCAAATGATATTTATATATAATATTTATTTTGATTAAAATTTAAAAAATAATAATATTTTTAAAATCAATTAAAGATTAATAAGGTAGTTAAATTTCACCATCAAAATTTAATATAGTAATAAATTTACTATACAAATTATGTGAACAGTGATTTTTTTTTTTTTAATTATTTTTTTTTGGTAGTTTAGACTAATCATAATCACCCACGGGTTTCAAACCAGTGACCTTGCAGACGAAGTGCCTTAACAGTGCACCCCATCACCGACTACTTTACACCACGTGGGCATGTGAACAGTAAATTGAGACAATTAATATAAAATATAAATGCATAAATTAATGATTTAATTTTACTATATTTACTATACAAATTATGTTCATTGTCCACACACACACATATATATGTGTGTGTGTTTGTTTGTGCATGAAAATATATGTATATGAGATATATACGTTAACAATAATTATAGTAAATATTATACATGAAAATGTCCATCTCAATTTATAAGTAAAATTCAAAAATTATAAATAAATAAATGGAGAATTAAACACTAATTCATAAACAGATTTATAATTAAAAGTTATGACATTTTTTTTATCAAGGTTAGAAATTAAGTTTAGGTAGTCTTTAATGAAATGGTTCTACTAGAAAAAAAAAAAAAAATCCCAATTTTATTCAAAATCCAATACAATTTTTAAAAAATCAAGTGTTTAATTTACAAAGATCAAGTGCCTCATGGGTTTTTGAGGGTGTAAAATCCATTGATACATTCAAAAGTGTATTTTAAATCAAATAACTCACAAACATGCTAGATATTGTATTGCCATATTTGAGCCAAAAAACTATTTCATCTATACTACGTCTAATTAAATTTAAGATAATAATTAATTTTTATTAACAATTAAAAAGTAATAATTCAAACAAAATTATTATATATTTTTTTTTATTTTCAACATAAGTTACTATTAATATATTATAATTACTATTATTTTATAAAAATATTATTTAGCAAATAAAATATTATACTTAAGTTTATTTGAGACATGAAATATGTTAAATTGTAGAGAAAAGGCTCCATTTTACTTATGCCCTGGTCAAGTTGAGAAATTTGAATTTCCACATCAACAGGATGACTTGAGTTGAAATTAGCGAGAGTGACATGGCCAGGTCACTTAGTTAAGTCAGTCAATTTGAGTTTGTGGGCGAGAAGTAGAGTTGTGCATGAGTTTATTGCTAAGATCTAACAATATAGTGGAGTTATAGTTACTGAAACTCACTTATCTGACCTCTGGCCATGAATAAATTCAATGGGAATTCAATTGAATAGCTGTAGTTGTTGTTAACTCACTGATCTCTCAGTCAACTAGTCAATTTACTAAAAATAGACGTAGTCATATATACAATTCAAATTGCATAGTTTAGTGGAGGGAAAAGGTATAATTGTATTTATTATTTATACTATTGAGTGTACAAAGTTTGCATGTAGCAGGTGAGATAATTTGCTTAGGAATTGCGCAAGGAAATAGGAGGAAGTTGGAGGACTATTTTGGCTAAGTATTGGTCAAAGAAGGAGATCAATATTGTAGTGCATATTGAGCTTCAAATATTGAAGAAATAATTGTAATTAAGCATTGTCTCATCTGATATAATACAAACAACAAAGGGGATTTACCAGTTGGGTTCAATAGTAAAAACATTGTATTCATTGTGATTGAATGATTGCATGTGTTTCTATTATATGTTTTCCCTTCCATGGCTTGAGCAGAAGAAATTTGTGTCTATTGATCTTAGTATGATTTTATTAGCAGTTGCAAATTTTGAGTTATTTCAAGAGGGAATGATTGGTACCTAGGCTTTGGTGCTTCATATCATATGACAAGAAATAAGGAGTTCTTCAGCAGCCTAGAGGAGAAGGACTTACAATTACCCATAGAGCTTGGAGATGATGGGAGATATAGTACCAAAGGGATCGACATTGTCACCTTTAAGAGGAAGTTAGACTCTCATCTTCACCCAAATAATGTAATGTACGTGCTTGGTCTAAAGAAAAAATTAGTTTATGTAGCTATACTTGAAGACCATCAATATGATGTGGTTTTCAGTAAGGGGAAAGCTTGTATGAAGCATGTTGCTATTGGACAAGTAAAACAAATTGGTGTTTGAGTTAAAAATATCTACAAGCTAGAGGTATCTTTTTTCATGCATGTAGCTATACCTCCAAGAGTGAGGTGGGGGGATGTAGAGCCTTAGTCCCATAGTTGTCAAGATTTTGGCAAGGTCCATAGGAGAGTAGTAGCATCTGCAGTATACTCTTCTCATGGATCATTACCATTGCTACATGAGCCCCAGTATTCAATAGCAGAAGGATCAGTGTCAGTTGATGCAATCATATTTTGAGCGACAGTTTCAGAGGCTAGTAAAAGTCAGAGACTCAGGAGACAGTTGTAGCTCAGAGACACAATTTATTCCATATTTTGGATGCTTCTCAGTTGCAGTTGTTGCAGTAAAAAAACAATGAGAGGGAGTGTTTGTTGTGTTAATAATGTAAACTATGAAACAGGAACTATAAACTCAAAACGAGAACTCTAGCAAAAAAACTCCCAAAAACATGAAAAAACAGCTCGAAAACGAAAATTATTGATGCTAAAATACCAACTTTTTTTTTCGGGGTAAATTTTCAACATGTTTTAAAAATGGCAATGGAAACAATTTTTTTGGGTGTAAAAAACACCCTGAAAACAAAAAGTGTTGATGCTAGAATAGATTTTTTTTTTCTTCGGGATAGATTTTCAACATTTTGAAATAATGGCATAAAAGATAAAATATCATGACTCCAAAACAATTTAAAATTTCAAAAGAAAAATTACAAAAAAAAATAAAAAATTAAAACAATGAAAAAAAATAAAAAAGAGTTAAAAATAACAATAAAACGTAAATAAAAATACATATTAGAAAAAAGCATAAAAATTTGACAAAATATCAAATATATAAAAAGACAACATAAAATTAAAAAAAAAAACAAAATTAACCTATAAAAGATAACAACACAATATATATATATATATATATATATATATATATATATATATATATATATATATATCTATATATATAATGTAAAAAATATATATTTTCAAAAAACATAATTAAAGAAAAAAAAAAAAAAAATAGTGTTAGAGGAAAGGATGGAGGGAAGCGGAGCCAAGTTTGGAGCGACGGTCGGCGCTAGGGTTCTTGCCTCTGGTTTGGGCATTTCTGAGGCGGCGGCGGCCTATGGCAGGACCTCGCACAGCACCAGCGGGCTGGACTACTTTTGGACCTGGTCGGCTCGACCTTTACCGCCTGCACTCGCTGGCCACGGTTTCTTTTGTGCGGTGGAGATCTTCATCTTTCGCTGGGAGCGTGAACTGAGTTCCAAATCTGCCCTGTTACGTGACAGACAGGCATTCACAAAGCACCACGGTTCTGTTGTCTTATTGAAAGGATACCATGGGGGGCGACCACCACTGGGACCTGTGGATGACTTGCGGCCCATTTTCCCATCGGGCCACGCATTCCTTGATGCTCTGTGCAGGATTCAACTACTGCTCGCGCTGGCCGACTCTCCATATATGCTCGCGGGACCAGAGAACAATAGGAGCTGTGGTTTTACCTCTGAAATCGCACCACGAAGCCGTGTTTTCCCCTCTGCTACAGCTTCTCGGGTAAGAACTGCGTCATTTCAAATTTTTATTAGGCTTCCCACAGGCAAGAGTATAATCTTATGGATTCAGGGGAATGACACCATTACATATTTGAAGCACAAAATCCAAACTGCGACTGGTTACCCGGCCTATTATCAATCCCTGATATGTGGGGGGAAAGCATTAGCAAACTCCTGCCTTCTATATGACTACGCCATAGATTCTGGTTCTAATGTCTGCCTAAACTTTCGACTGAGGGGAGGAAAGTTGGGACAGAACAGAGCTTCTGGAAACACCATGGGAGCTAGTGCGTCCAACACTACCCACTCCAAAGGACCCTCATACAGAAATGTCCTGCAAGGGGAAAAAAACAGTGATGCTACAGCGACTGTGGCCCAGGTTGAAAACTCCCCTAAGCCATATATTGTGGAACAAAAAAACTGTGTGCCTGAAATAAACATTGAAATTCCTGATATTGATATGCAGAGAACCAGTTTCGAATCACAAGCTATTATATGCAGATTCAACTGCTTTTGGCCCAAACCGGTGGAGCTCTTCCAATGGATTTTTTCCAACTGGACCATGGATTGTGACATCCACCTATGCTCAAAAGGATTTTTCATTGTCAAGTTTTCAACAGCTGAGAACAGAGATCTGATTATCAAGGAGGGGCCATGGTTCTGGGGTTCTACGGGACTCTCCATCACACCATGGTTCCCAAATTTTGATGCCAATACCATGGAGGTGACCAGAATGCCGGTTTGGGTCCGGCTCCACAACCTCCCGCTTCACTTCTAGCAGGAAAGTGTTCTTGAAGGGATTGGTAACATCCTTGGTAGATATATCAAAACTGATACACAAAGAATGGAGGAGTGTATCTACACTTTCTCACGAATCTGTGTGGAAGTGGATTTAAGCAAAGGACTACCAGACTGCATCATGCTGAACCACAAACAACAGAAATGGACACAACATTTAGATTATGAAAACACCTCTTTTCGCTGTCGGATCTGCAGGAATACGGGCCATTTACAAAGCACTTGCCCGGCAGCCACAAGGGATAACAGGAGAAGGAAGAAAACAGGTAAAGTTGCCAAAGGATGGAAATTTCCATCAGAAGAGCCTGAACAGCAAAAGGAAGAGGAAGAAACCAATCCACAAGATAGTAAACAGACAGATACTGATTTGAGTGCACAAGAGCAGGAAATGCAGGAACCCATTGATGCCACTACCACTACCATGACACAGCCAGATATGGATTCCGAAGCACCAAAAAATGAAGGAAACAAAAGACTACACATTTCAGACTCATCGGACTCGGACAAGGACGTTGGAGCACATGTGATAGAGAACCAGCTCGCCCTTATATCGACCACGCCAACACAAGATGGTTGGCGCAAGGTTGAAAAGAAAAAAGGGAGGAAAGCCTAATTTCCTCTTCTATGCATTTTTATCGTGCGGCATACTTGCCTGTCTTTGACACTACCAGCTAATGTAACATGTAATTTTGTTATGATTAATAAAATTACGAATTTTTCCTTTGTGAAAAAAAAGAAAAAAATCAATGAAAGAAACAAAAAATTAAAAGCAAATAAATAATACTTTATTGAATAATTAAAAAAAACAAAAACAAAAAGAAAACATTAAAATAAATCAATAAATTATACATTAAAAAAACACATTAAAAAAATCAATAAAATAAGAAATTTTAAAAATTTTAAAAATTAAAAAATAAAAAACATTAAAAAACCTTAAAAATAAAAAAACATTTGAAAAAAACCAATTATAAAAAAAATTAAATAAATAAGAAAAAACATTAAATTTATTTTTTATTTTTAATATAAGAAATAAAAAAAACTAAAATAACAAACCAAAAAAACTTAAAAAAAAAAACCTAAAACCAACTAAAATTGATTAAAAATAATAATTATTATATATATTTTTTAAAATAAAAAAATAGAAATTTCAGCCACTCGGGCCACTCGCGGGCTCAAGTCAGCTGGGGGCCCTAAGTCGATTCTGAGAATCGGCTTGAGCCTGTGGGTGGCCCGAGAGGCCACCTGCTCTGGGTGGGCAGAGCTGTGCAACTTTGCCCACCTAGGGTAGGTGGCTCCTTGGGCCACCCACGGGCTTAAAGTTGATTCAGAGAATCGACCTTGAGCTCGCGGGTGGCCTGAGGGGTTGCCTTCCCTGGGCGAGCGGAGCTGCACAACTCCACCTGCCTAGGGCAGGCGGACCCTTAGGCCACCCGCAGCTCAAAGTTGACTTTCAAGAGTCGGCTTGATCCCCGAGTGGCGCGAGGGGTCGCCTGCCCTGGGCGGGTGAAGCTGCACAGCTCCAACCACCGACAGCCCAAGGCAGGTAGCCCCTCGGGCCACTCGGGCTTCAATTCGACTCTTACGAGTCAACTTGATCCCTGAGTGGCTCGAGGTGTCGCATGCCTTGGGCTAGTGGAGCTACACAGCTCCGCCCGCTCAGGGCAGGCAACCCCTTAGGCCACTCGCGGGCTCTAGCAAATGAAACAATTTCTTTTCTTTTTTATTATTTTTATTTTTATTAGTTGCATCATTTTTAACTTCTTCTTTTTTTTAATATATGTTTCTTGTTTTTTAATTTTTTTATTTTGTTTTTCCAATGTTTTTATTTATTAATTTTTGTATTACTTTTTTACTTTTAATAAAAAAATTTTATATATAACTTAATTGTATTTTTAATTTTTAATTTTTTATGTTTATGATTTTATTTTATTTTATTTTTAAATTGTATGTTTTATTTTTTATTTTTTTTAATATGAATCATTTTTTTGGAATTTTTTATTTTTGAAATGTCATTTTTTTTTAATATAAAATTTATAAAATTTGTTATTTTTCTAAAAAAAATTATTCAAATGTTGTTTTTTATTTAACGTGTCATTTTTAGTGAAAATGTCCTAAAATACATAATTTTTTAATTATATCTATATGTAAAATGTATATTTTTTTGTTGAGTTTTTAAAACTATTATTTTTTTATGACAATTTTTTTATGTGTATTGAAATATTAATTAACGATATATAATGGTTCAACTATGGTTGAGCATGGTCCAACATTGCATATTGACAAATATTGTCTTAATATGAAAATCAACCATGGTCTTCTCAACATGAAAATCAACCATGGCCAACCATCTTTATTTTAGGGTTTATAATATTTATCGTAGGGTTTATATACCTTGGGTTTATAATATTAATGCCTTTATTTTAATATTATTTGTGTGGGTTCATAATTCCTTGGGGTTTTAGTATTAATCTTGTAGGTTTATTATTCCCAAGTGAATAATAATAAAATTCTCTTGGGTTTATTAATCTAAGGGTTCAACAATGGTTGAGCATGGTCCAACGTCGCATTGTGACAAAGATCGTCTCAATATGAAAATCAACCATGGTCAACCACGTTTTTTTAAGGGTTTATTATATCTATATTAGGTTTTATATACCTTGCATTTATATTATTCCCTTGGGTTTAATATTATTCCTTTGGGTATATAATCTCTTGAGTTTTTAGTATTAATTCCTTGGGTTTATTATTCCCTTGGGCTTATAATGTCAATCATGATCATCCACGGGCAAATCATGGTCAACAATGATCAATGTTGGCCTAACATGGTCAACCATGTTTTATAAAATCAATCATGGTCAACTATATTCCAACGGTGCAATGTGAAAATATTGTTTGAGGAAATCAACCCTTGGGTTAATATGGTCTGACGTTGCATTGTGACAAAGATTGTCCCGATAAGAAAATCAATCATAATCAAGCATGGTCAACCATATTCCTATGTCGCATTGCAACAAGGATTTTCTCAACATGAAAATAAACCATGGTCAACCATGTTTATTTTAGGGTTTATAATATTCATCTTAGGGTTTATATACATTGCATTTATAATATTCATCCCTTGTGTCTAATATTATTCTATTGGGTTATATATTCAATGAAAGTCAACCATTATTGACTAAAGTCATTCATTGTCAACCTTAGTCAACGATGGTTATAAATAATATTCTACTGATAATAATATTATTAAATAATTAATATTCTTAATTATCAATCATATGGTTATCAACCATATTAAATTATAGTAAACCATTGTTGATTAAAGTTATTCATTGAATATTTGGTTTATAATATTTGAGTTTCTAATATATTTGGTAAATGTGGTTTCTCAATATGAAAATCAACCATGGTCAACCATCTTTGTTTTAGGGTTTATTATATTTATCGTAGAATTTATATATCATGGTTTTATAATAATAATGCCTTGGTTTTAATATTATTCCCTTGGGTTCATAATCCCTTGGGGTTTTAGTATTAACCTTGTGGGTTTGTTATTCGCAAGAGAATAATAATAAATATCCACTAGGTTTATTAATATAAGGGTTCAACAATGGTCGAGCATGGTCCAACATTGCATTGTGACAAATATTGTCTCAATATGAAAATCAACAATGGTCAACCATGTTTATTTAAGGGTTTATAATATTTATCTTAGGGTTTATAAACCTTATGGTCACCCTTCGGTTTAATATTATTCCTTTGGGTTTATAATCCCTTTGGTTTTTAGTATTAATCCCTTAGGATTTTTATTCCCTTAGGTTTATAATATCAATCATGTTCAACGATGGTCAAACATGGTCAACGATGGTCAATGTTGGTCAACCATAGTCAACCATGTTTTATAAAATAAATCATGATCAACCATATTCCAATGTCTCATTGTGAAAAAAATTGTCACAATGTGAAAATCAACCCTTGGGTTAATATGGTTTGAAGTGGCATTGTGACAAAGATTGTCTCGATATGAAAATCAGTCATGGTCAAGCATGGTCAATCATCATCCTACGGACAAGGGTTGTCTCAATATGAAAATCAACCATGGTTAAACATGTTTATTTTAGGGTTTATAATATTTATCTTAGGGTTTACAGACCTTGGGTTTATAATATTTATCTTATGGTTTACATACATTGGGTTTATAATATTCATCCCTTGGGTTAAATATTATTCTCTTTGGTTATATATTTAATTAAATCCAACCATTGTAGACCAAAGTCATTCATTGTCAACCTTAGTAAACTATGGTTATCAATCATATTCTACTAATAATCATATTATTAAATAATTAATATTATTAATTATCCATCATATGGTTATCAACCATATTCAATAATAGTCAATCATTTTTTACCAAAGTCATTGATTGAATATTTGGTTTATAATATTTTGGTTTCTAATATTTATCCACATTTACCAATGTGGTTTCTCATATATTCGGGTTTCTAATATATTTGTTAAATGTCGTTTCTCAATATGAAAATCAACAATGGTCAACCATATTTATTTTAATGTTTATAATATTTATCTTAGGGTTTATTTACCTTGGGTTTATAATAGTAATGCCTTGGCTTTAATATTATTCCCTTGGGTTCAAATCCCTTGGGGTTTTAGCGTTAATCTTGTGGGTTTATTATTCCCAATGGAATAATAATAAAAATCACTTTGGTTTATTAATCTAAAGGTTCACCAATGGTAGAGCATGGTCCAACATCACATTGTGACAAAGATTGTCTCAATATGAAAATCAACCGTCATCAACCATGTTTATTTAAGGGTTTATAATATTTATCTTAGGGTTTATATACCTCATGTTTTTATTATTCATTTCAGTTTAATATTATTGCTTTGGGTTTATAATCCCTATGGTTTTTAATATTAATCCCTTGGGTTTATAATATCAATCATGTTCAACCATGTTCAATCATGGTCATACATGGTCAACAATGGTCAATTTTGGTCAACCATGTTTTATAACATCAATCATGGTCAACCATATTCCAACGTCACATTGTGACAAAGATTTTCTCAATATGGAAATCAACCCTTGGGTTAATATGGTCTAATGTTGCAGTGTTACAAATATTGTCTCGATATGAAAATCAATCATGGTTAAGCATGGTCAACCATCATCCTACGTCACATTATGACAAGGATTGTCTCAATATGAACATCACCCATGGTCAACCACGGTCAATCATATTTATTTTAGGGTTTATAATATTTATCTTAGGGTTTATATACATTGTGTTTATAATATTCATCCCTTGGGTTTAATATTATTATCTTGGGTTCATAATCCCTTGGGTTTTTAGTACTAAACACTTGGGTTTATAATATTAATCACTTGTTTTATTAATTTAAGGGTTCAACTATGGTCAAGCATGGTCCAACGTTGCATTGTGAAAAATATTGTCTTAATATGAAAAGCAACCATGGTCAACCATGTTTATTTAGGGGTTTATAATATTTATCTTGGGGTTTAGATATCTTGGGTTTATATTACTCGCTTGGATTTATGATCCCTTGGATTTGTAGTATTGATCCCTTGGGTTAATTATTCCCTTTGGTTTGTAATATCAATCATGGTCAACCATGGTTAATCATGGTGAACCATGGTCAAGTATGGTGAATCATGGTTTACCATGGTCAACCATGATCAACAATGTTTTATAAAATCAATTATGGTTAACCATTGTCAACCATGGTCCAACGTCACATTGTGACAAATATTTTTTCAATATGAAAATCAACCATGGTAAACCATGGTCGAGCATCACTTAATATTGTCTCGATATGAAAAAAAATCATGGTCATCCATGGTCACCTATGGTCCTAGGTTGCAATGTGACAAGGATTGTCTCAATATGAAAAAAAACCATGGTCAATCATGTTTATTTTAGGGTTTATATATTTATCTTTGGGTTTATAATATTCATCCCTTGGGTTTAATATTACCCTCTTGGGTTCATAATCCCTTGTGGTTGTAGTATTAATCCCTTGGATTTTTAGTATTTATCCCTTGGGTTTATTATTCCTTTTGGTTTTAATATAAATCATGGTCAACAATGGTTAATCATGGTGAACCATGATCAACTATGGTTAGTCGTGGTTTACCAAGGTTAACTATGATCAACAATGTTTATAAAATCATTTGTGGTGAACTGTGGTCAACCATGGTCCAACATCGCATTGTGGCAAAGATTGTCTCAATATGAAAATCAACCATGGTCTAGCGTCGCTTTGTGAAAAAAATTGTCTTGATATGAAAATCAATCATGGTCAACCATGGTCACCTATGCTCCTACGTTACAATGTGATAAGGATTGTCTCAATATGAAAATAAACCATGGTCAACCATTAATATTTATATTCAAGTTTATATACCTTGGGGTTTATAATATTAATCCCTTGGGTTTAATATTATTCCCTTGGGTTCATAATGCCTTGGGGTTTCAATATTAATCCCTTGGGTTTACTCTTCAATAGTCAACCATGGTAAGTTATGGTCAATGATGGTCATCCATGGTCATTGACAATCAACCATGGTCAACAATTATTGTTGACCATAGACAACCATGGTCAATCATAGTCAACCATGGTCAACCATGGGTTACAACCATGTTTAACCATGTTCAACGATGGTACAACATCGCATTGTTACAAATATTGTGTCAAAGTGAAAATAGACCATGGTAAACCATGTTTATTTTAGGGTTTATAATATTTATATTAGAGCTTATATACATTAGATTTATAATATTAATCCCTCAGACTTAATATTATTCATTGATTTTATAATCCTTTGATTTTTTAGTATTAATCCCTTGGGTTTATTATTCCCTTTGTTTTATAATATTGTTCCCTTCGGTTTATTGCTCTAAGAGTTCATATTCCTTAAGTATAATATTATTCATAGGGTTTATATTTTAATAATTGGGGTTTGTACTTTAATTATTATTATAAAAATTGTTGTTATAATATAATATATTTATTATTATATTAAAATTTAATTATAATATAATATATTTATTATTATATTAAAATATAATTATATTATAATATAATATAATTATTATAATCATAATATTAGAGTTTATAATATTGAGTTTTTTAATATTAGGGTTTATAAAATTAATCATAGTTTTCATATATTAATATTAGAGTTTATAATATTAATCATAGAGTTTACAGCCATGCTTTATCATAGTGAATCATGGTAAACTATGGTCAATCATGGGTCAACCATGTTTCAATCGTGGTCAACCGTGGTCAACCATGGCCAACCATGGTCCAGTGTTGCTTTGTGACAATGATTCTCTCGATATGAAAATCAAGCATGGTCAAGCATGGTCCAATGTTGCATTGTGGCAAGGATTGTCTCAATATGAAAATCAACGATGGTCAACCATGTTTATTTAGGGTTTATAATATTTATCTTAGGGTTTATATACCTTGGGATTATAATTCCCTTGGGTTTAATATTAATCCCTTGGGGTCATAATCCCTTGGGGTTTCAGTATTAATCCCTTGGGTTAATTTGTCGATACCCAACAATGGTCAGTTATGGTCAACGATGGTCAACCATGATCAACGACACTCAACCATGGTCGTTGACCATGGTCATCCATGATCAAGGATGGTCAGTTATGGTCAACCATGGTCAATTATGGTCAACTATAGTCAACCATGGTCCAACATCACATTGCTACAAAGATTGACTTTTGTCCTCACGATGAGTCTTGTTATAGACTTGAAATGTTGACACAAAAATAACTACTATGGATCTAATTCCAATGAAAAATCACACTCAATTACAATATAACTAGCAATTGCACCATTTGTTGCAAAGGAAACGTCGTAAGGCATAAATTTGAGAAGAATCGTGACATATAAAAAATCAATGTAATATTCCTTTTCTTGATCTGGTCAAAGTGGATGGAATCAGTCCATGGTATTACCAGGGTATTTTCCCATGGTATCGACCCATGGTATTTGTTGTCAATTTTCGAGGAAAATAATAAAATAGGGTCCATCAACCTATAAAAGGGGAGAGAAGCTAGGCATTTAGATTCATTCTGGTTTTATCTATCTTGTTGTGTTTGGGTTGAGAACTTGGCCTGGCCAGTTCTAACATTGATCCCGGGACGAAAAACCTGGGATGAATTTGTCTGGTGGATCCAACTAGGGTCCACGATTGTGCTTCAGTGTTTGTTTTCTACTTTAAGGAACAACCAAGCATGCCATCTACGGGAGCTCAGATTTATTGTATGGGCATGTATTCTATTTTCAGCTAATAATATAAATAAATTGGTGCATTTCCATATCCTGTCTATGTTCATGGTTTTTACTGAGTGTAATTTTATTGAGAACACTAGAATGTGCTATACCTAACTAAATTATTAAGGTTTGGGATCTTACAGTGGTATCAGAGTTGTGCATCTTGCCAGCCTAAGGGTTTTATGCAGGAAACTTTGGTGAGATTTATTCTCACCCTAGCATACATCCTGATCTTTTGTGGTATTGAGTATCACCCTAGTTGGTTTTATTTTTCAGTTGATTGAAAGAAGAATTTGTGCGTTGCAAAAGGAGAAGAAATTGATCTAACCTGATTTGATCTTCTGGATATTCAAGGAGGAGGATTGGTTCAGCCAGCAACATTGAGAACGAAGTTGATTTTTTCTTAATCAAGAGATGTAATTGGAGCGTGAAAGTGGGTAAATGGACTTGATTCATAATTTTAAGCCATGTTTATAGTTTTGAAAATTATGACAGGAGTTGATATTTTTTTTAGGGGTTTGATTTATAAAGAAAAGGGAAGGGATAGAAAGTTGAGTTTAATTTGGGAGCTGTAAGGATTTAATTAAAAAAAAAAAGAAAAAAATCCTTTGATACAGTGTTGTTGAGCGTATTCCTTCATAGTGCATCATTTTGGGGCCTGTTAAAGTATGCCATCATGAGATGAGTTTACACATACATTGAAATCAGAATATTGTCTTGTGCAAAAGGGAACGTGTGTTTGGGTAGCATATCGCCAAATCAAGTGCTAAAATATTATTTCAAGAGGTTGTGTTATTTATATACTTTTGCTGGCACCAACTTAACCTAGTTTCATTAGGGCCAAAATCAAAATGTGAGAAGGCATAATACATTTTTGTATAATTCTTTGTCTTGCTATGTGAAGATGGATCGTCTTGAAGAAATTTTGAAAAACAACCAAAAAATCCTTGATGTACTAGTGAGGTTATATGGTCCTTTAAGTATCCATATCTCCATAGTCCAAAATGATAATCAAAGCAAGAACAAAATATGAAGCAAGAATGAACTAAGGAGGAGAGGACTATGCTTTATCTGCAAGGGACCTTGGGCCCTTAACCATTCCTATCCAAGTGATAAGAAGAAGGAAACAAAGACAGAACAAGAGGAGATTACTTCAAATCATGGGAAATCTTTCGTAGATGGGTCTATTGATCTTCAGGATGGTGAGCAACATCATGACATTATTCGAGGAGGCTTGCAGGATGACAAACATTTGGAAGTGCATGAGGAAATTCTACCTAATGCCATTGATGAGGTTGATTCCTATACAATGGAGTTCATAGATCCCCAGGGGAATATCCATGAAGAATATGAACAATCAAGTATACATAAAATTCCACCAATGCATCTATGTTCGACAGTTGAAAGGAATGAACATATTGTCTCCACAGATGAAGGAGACCTGGGAGATTTGAGTGAGGATCTAGCCACAGTGAACCAACATGATGAGTATGATCACGAGGAGCAACATGACAAACATAATGTGCAAAATGGACCATTCCTAGAGAGTTGGTCAAAGGCTCAAGTTGAAGATGTGGTCGTTGGGCATCGAGTGAAAACAGATACAGAGACAGTCAACATGGCACTAGAATTTATAGTAGAAGACTTTCGAGAAAGGATCAAGCATTTCAAGACAGATCTTATGTTGTTGAAGAAAAAATTCTGGACAGTCCGAGACACTGCCTTACAGGAGAATAGAAAAATTGAGGAATTCATAGGGGTATGTGCCGAATCAAAGACCAAGTTTTCTAGTGTTGAGGAACAACTCAAATCCCTCATAAGGCATCAAGAGGAGTACGATTGGGAGTTCTAGAGCAGCCCTCTACAGGAATACATAGATAAATCTTGCAACACCAACAACCCACATTTATACATTGAGAAGATCAAGGCAGAGTTCTCGAAATACATCATGTTGGGTAACCAAGTAGAGCAGCATGAATCAAGCATCGAACAACATCAACATACTAGATTTGCAGATATTCATTCTTTCCCAAGTATGGATTGGCGAGATATTATGAGTTGGTATTCTATTGATGGGTTGATTATTTGGAGGATACCCATAGTGGAGTGTAAAAACTCTGGTAAACTTGATAAGTATATATTATTATTGATAAAAGATGAAAGATGATTACAATGGGGAATCACCGAAGTTTTAAATATAGCCTCATGGTGTCCCTTGGTGAAGAGTCATGATCTTTGATCATGCCCTTGCACTTAATAAAACCTAAGATAACTATATCTAACTAATAATTAATAAAATATACATAACATTGCCCCTCTCTTAAAGATTCTTTGTCCTCAAAGCATACGTAACAATGGACAATGTTGACGAACGCCTGGGTTTCTTGAGCGGCGGGCTCTTGCTTCCCACATTTTAAAAATATTGTGGAGCATCTTCTCGAGTTCAATCTTTTGGTGATGTGGATAGCGAAAAGATTTGATATTGACAGGGTCGGGCCCTTTCTTGACTTCTATTGGATGTTCATGTTCCTTATTAGGAGGTATTTTTATTGGCAGGTCTTGGAAGACTTTTTCGTGTTTCCTAACTATTCCTTGTTCTTCTAGTGATTTTTCGTGATTCCTTTTTAGATTTAGAGGTAAGTTACCAAAAATTATCGTTCAATGCAACTTCTCCTCATCATCAAATGCTTCCTTCTTAACAACCATATCTGCTTCATCATCGAAGGCCTTAACAGCTTCTGGCACTGTATCAGTGGCTTCAGATGTGTTTGTCTCTTCACATTTTTCGTTCAATTCTGGGGATGAAACATTTTGTTGTTTATAAGCATCTGTATTTTCATGGTTTCTTTCATTTTCAATGACTATGTCTGTTTTTGCATCTGTGATAGCAGTCACGTTGAATACCAACATTGTTTCTTTTTTCTGCCATTGGATTTTCATTTATATAAACGTTCTCAATAACTTCTTTTCCTGCATTACTGGCTTTAGTAGTGGATTGAGTTGCATTTTCCTC
Source organism: Pinus albicaulis (assembly GCA_034641835.2). NCBI lineage: Eukaryota > Viridiplantae > Streptophyta > Pinopsida > Pinales > Pinaceae > Pinus > Pinus albicaulis. The sequence continues at coordinate 1,208,093,437 of CM076582.1, read as the reverse complement.
TCTTGGTTTCTCAACTCTATAATTTTCATGGTTGATCTCAGAGTCTCTACTTCTAGGTGGTTCAACACTATAGCCTTCATGTGAGCTGATTTCCAATTCAACCTCATTTAATTGCTCTTCTTCAAACATGTTCTATTCATGATGATGATCTGAATTAGCTGAATTGTTCAGTTGATTATGTTCGAAATTTGGGAATATTGGAGGTTGTGTCTGACTTAACGTATCTATCTTATCATTTAGCTTATTGAAGAGTTCTGTCATCTTGTTCATTGCTTCGCTATGCTTTTCTGTGGCCTCGTGATGATTTAGCCACATTTGTCTTTCTATTCAATGTTTCGTATCATGAACCTTTTTGATGTCGTTGGAGTGTCCTGCAACTGTACCTTCAAGATCGACTAATCTTTTTCCGAATTCTTCAGAATTATTATTGATTTGTTTCTCGAGATCCACCCATTTCTTCTGGAATTTGGCCATCGACATCGATGAAGACATTAAACGTGTATGAGGTGGGGAATATTTTTCTACCAGTTTTTCCCTTCTTCTTTTTTTTAAATTAATTAATTAAATTAAAAAAAAATTTGAAATAATAATAATAATTTTTATTATATATATATATATATATATATATATATATATATATATATATATATATATATATATATATATATATATATATATATATATATATATATATATATATATATATATAATAATGGAGTGTAAAAACTCTGGTAAACTTGATAAGGATATATTATTATTGATAAAAGATGAAAGATTATTACAATGGGGAATCACCGAGGCTTTAAATATAGCCTCATGGTGTCCCTTGGTGAAGAGTCATGATCTTTGATCATGCCCTTTCACTTAATAAAACCTAAGATAACTATATCTAACTACTAATTAATAAAATATACATAACACATAGCCAAGGGAAAATTACAGCTTGGACCACTTGGTGTGGGCAGCAATGGAGAGTTGAAATGGTACCATAACCCACAGGTACCGAGATTTAGGTGGTATTGGGATCCAGGAGAATCCATTGAGGAAATAATTGGTCAGAGGATTGTTTGGGATCCAGGTATCCAAGGATCCATTTTGGACCATTCAACATGGAGGGTACATCAAATTGTATGGGATCCTGGTATCAATGTACAAATGCTTCTGTTGTGGATAAAAGTGGATCGCTTGAGGACAAGAAATCTTTGGGTGAGAGGATTTGTAATATTCCTTTTCTTGATCCGGTCAAAGTGGATGGAATAAGTCCATGGTATTACCATGGTATTTTCCATGGTATCGACCCATGGTATTTGTTGTTAGTTTTTTAGGAAAATAATAAAATAAGATCCATAAACCTATAAAAGGGGAGAGAAGCTAGGCATTTAGATTCATTTTGGTTTTATCTATCTTATTGTGTTTGGGTTGAGATCTTGACCTGGCCAGTTCTAACATTGATCCCGGGACGAAAACCCCGTGGTGAATTTGTCTCATGGATCCATCCAGGGTCCACGATTATGCTTCGGTGTTTGTTTTCTATTTTAAGGAACAACCAAGCATGCCATCTGCAGGAGCTCAGATTTATTGTATGGGCATGTATTCTATTTTTAGCTAATAATATAAATAAAGTGTTTCATTTCCAGATCCCGTCTATGTTCATGGTTTTTACTGAGTGTAATTTTATTGAGAACACTAGAATGTGCTAGATCTGACTAAATTATTAAGGTTTGGGATCTTACAATCAATGAAGATAAAAACTAGTAAACAAGATGTCATTCAAAGCTAGAAGATAAAGAGAAATCACTTACATTATGTCAAATTGATATATTATGTAACCTTTCGAACATAGATTGACTCTTAATATTCAAAGATGGTATTTCAAGTTCCAATAGCAAATATTTGATAGATTTTGAAAAAAATCCAAGTAGTAGCTGAGACAATATAAATACAATAATATCAATTCATGAACAATATGATGGATATATTTCCAAATCTAAATTTTCATCACAACCTCACATGTTTCAGACATCATTACACATTAGATGAAAATGATCCAGGCATCAGCTCTCAATTATTCATAGCATCTAGCGTAAAATCTGCAACTTTGATGGGAAACTCTAGTGCAGTGCAATTGATGATGTTCTATATCTCCAATGTTTCCTCTGAGAACATCATCTTTGAAATTGTAAAGAAACATTTTGAATTGCATTGACACTAAAAATAAATTATTTTAATATTTTTCATTTCCCCCTCAAAAGTACAGGATTTACATCTCTTGGTGGCCAAAATTCTAATTTTTATTATAACTTCAGATATCATTACAAATTAGATGAAAATGATCCAGACATCAGCTCGCAATTATTCATAACATCTGGCTTAAAATCTGCAACTTTGAAGGGAAACTCTAGTGCAGTGCAATTGATGATTTTCTATATCTCCAATGTTTCCTTCAAGAACATCATCTTTGGAATTGTAAAGAAACATTTTGAATTGCATTGACACTAAAAATAAACTATTTTAATCATTTTCATTTCCCCCTCAATAGTACAGGATTTACATCTCTTGGTGGCCAAAATTCTAATTTGTATTATAACTTCTTGTAAATATCATCGATTTATATTGACAATTGCAACAAACCATTGTAAAAAATTACATGGTGAAGAAACCTCTACATGGTTTAAGACATTGATTATTTACACAATCCAATAAACCACTAACCACTTATATTTCAAATTTAGCTTAACTACTCAACAAAAATTGATTAAAAAAATAAAAACCTAGAAGTAGTCTAATGAGTATGGCAATGATTGTCTGTTGGATTTCAGCAATGATTGTCAACGGGATCCTTTGTCATTGATCGACAATCAACTCACAAAAGAACCATTAATAAATTCATTATAGTATTAAAAAAAACTCGTTCATATGAAATTATGAATTAATGCAATTAACTCATATATAAATAAAAATATTTTTCTATAAGTTTTCATGAGCTTCAAGCTCACGCCTACATATTAATTTTGGAAAACAAAATTTTAGTTCAAGACAACCAATTAAATGAGGTGATATTCCCCAATAAAAAGAAAAACCTTGCAATTGTTCAAGTTTTTAGATTGGATGCTAATCAGTTGCTAATCAAATTGGGTGCAAGTTTCCAATGACTTCAACAACTTAGCTAAAGGAATTATCTAAAAGGTGTTTCCTTTCGCATAAATAGATCAACCCACCTACAAACTAAGATGAGGTTTTGGAAATGCGTGTGGATGTTTCCATTTGGTCTTTTCAACTATGATAGTATGGTATTTCTTTAGTGTAGGGATTATGCCCAAAATGAGCTCCTATTGAAGCAGAATAGCTGCCAAATTTAAACAAAATATGTGTTGTGCCTACACATTGAGATGGAATGAAGTAGATACAAAAACAAAGTTAGAAATGGAATGGTTAGCGACTTCTAAAGGAATTATTTCAGAAGTATATGAAAATTAGCTAGAAATTTGGCATATCGTTGCACATCATTCCATTTGAAGTTCACCACTGCAATAGTATGCTAATTCTGATGATTTGTTATTACTAAACTACCCATGACCCTGTATTGAAGAAGGAAACTGGCCATTCTTAAACATCTCATTAGAGAATGTTCTTTCTAGCTATCACTTCAATGATTTTTTATATGTCACAATTCTTGTCGAATTTATGCCACCCGTCAATTCAACTTCTAAATATGCCTAAAAGGATGGTCGTATCAATTCCAATAATTTTAAAAACTTCAAGGATGTCGCTTCTCAAGAAAGGTCCAAGTCAAAAATCAAGGTGGGAAATTCAATACTCAAAGGTGGCATTGCCCATCCAACTATATCAGCAAGGGTGAGAAAATACGTGTTATCCATTAAAGGAAGTATTTCTCATTATCTATTTTACTGGTATCTTTACTAATATTAAAAAATATCTTAGATCCATCTAACACTGGATCTATCATGTGCTGAGAGGGATCAATCCCTTGAGGTGAAAAACCTTATTTTTTGTGTGTAGAACTTGAGGAAATGTTTGCACCTCGAGGTATTTGATCCCTCTCTGCGTGTGATAGATCTAGTGTTAGATGGATATAAGTTGGTTCCAGTTGAGAGAAACAATGTCACATTTTTATATTATCATTATTATGTATATGTTTGAGATAAAATTCAAAATTCACATTATCTTTTCTTGGTTGGCATGACCATATCATTCTCTTCTTTATTTTGGTCCGTGTTTCTTTGCTTGAATGGTTTTTACGTCTGTGTTTGGATTATTTGAGTGGTTTGTGTGTTTATGTATTTGGATTTGGATGGTAATGTGTGTGAATGTTACAGTTGTTATGTTATATTTTTATGTGTATTTAGTTGTTTATTAGTAATTAGTTGGTGATGTATAAGGGAGACAATGTTGTCAAGTTTGCAAGAATATTGATATTACACATCTATTTCATTTAATTTTACGTATCACAACTTTTGACAACTAAGTAACTCTAAATAATGTTCCTCTAAATATTACAAAATATATCTTGTAGAGTAGTTTTAATAATTTACTGCATCAAGATTATTCTTGAAATAATTTGCTTCTTTGTTTATGTTTGAAATAATTTATTTCCTTCAAGAATATTTTAATGTTTATTTTTTTATTTTTTATTTTATCTATAATCTATTTTGCAAAGTCAAGAAACAATGTATTTTTTATTTTTTTTTAAATGAGTGGCCAAATTTGTAAAATTTTTACATTATTTGTTTCTCCAAACAATTATCACATCCTTCTAGAATAGCTTTATTTGTTTTGATGTTTACAAATATACATTTTCCTCTTACAAATATTTTGAATACACTTTTGTATGCAATTACTCTATTAGTAATTTTGAATATATGTAATTTTGATAATTGTCTATTAGTAATTAGTTGGTGATGAAGAAGGGAGACGATCTTGTAAGGATTAATTCGCACTTTGCAGGAGGATTGATTCTGCACTTCTTTTTATTTCTTAATAGTGTCCATCTACAAGCATAAAATATAATTACAAATCATCATCTACACTAAATTCAATGCATCTAGTGCAAGCAATCAAATAAGGTTAAAAATCACCATCTATGCTGAAATCAATGCATCTAGAGCAAGAAATCAAATAGGACTAGAAATCAACATCTAAACAAAAATTATTGCATCTAGTGCAAACAAATAAATATAATTAGAAATCAATATATGCACTTAAATCAATTCATCTAGTGCAAGAAATCAAATAGGATTAGAAATCATCATCTACACTGAAATCAATCTAACTAAAAACCCAATAAAATTTTAATCTTAACATATCAATGTTGAAGAGAAACAAAAAAAATTTGGAGAAATAATTACGATCCAACCAAAAGTCGAGCAAAATTTTAATAATAACATATCAAAACTAAATGAAAATTAAATAAAATACTAAAGAGAAATGCTTTGAATTGAGGAAAAATAAATTATTTAATTAAAATTATTAAATCATTTACATAATAATTATTAGTTTTAATGTTAATATTTTAATAATTAAATAAAAAAATAAAAAGCATGTAATAGAAAAATACATAATTAAAATACCAAATATGATATTATCATTATAACTATGATTACAATTATAAATTAAAATTAATAATTCTTTTTTTCTAATTTTAAAACTAATTATTTTATAATAACTGAATTTTACTTTTAAATAATATATAGATATAGATAATGAATTCAGCGACAACCCGTCATATTGCTCACTTTACTTATTTTAAAAATATTTTTTTTTATTTAAACTAATCACATAAAATAAGCATAAAAAATAGTTATTAAATTCACTAAATCAATGAATTTGTGAAAAAATGTATTATTATACCAATTTCATACTGTAAAATTTTTAATTTGATTGAAATTTCATAATATGCATTTATATCATAGAGAATTTCTCTAGGTCAATTTTTAATTTTGGATCTGCATAAAGTCTTGAGGGGCCAAATCTCTTGAGATGCAAAGTAAAAATAGACTGGATGTTCAGTACATTCATAGTTAAGATTAATCTTGGCTAATTATAATCTAACTAAAAATCCAATAAAATTTTAAAAATCCAACAAAATTTTAATCTTTGCGCCGAGAGGCGCTCTACAGCGTAGTATAGGGCACATGTGTAGATGTAATGTAAGAAAGTTCGTAAACATTTGTAATGTTGGCTCAATTGTAATCAATATATCTGTAATAATTTTCCTTCCTCTTTTTATCTTTACTCCATAAACTTCTATATATTTACGAAAACTCAAAAAATGAGTTTTATTTAGATGAAGCCTATGGGCCAAATACCATGAGACAAATTATTATTAATACTATGGGCTAAATACCATGGCCCAAATACCATATTTATAAAAAGGTATGGTAAATAAATAAATATAAAAGAGGTATAAAGAGGTATGGTAAATAAATAAAAATATAAATCAATCTTAGGAATGGTAAATAAATAAAACCTCTTATATTTACCCCATAATTACATTTACAAACACTAAAAAAAAGTTATTTAGGTGAAGCTTATGGGTCAAATACCATGGGCCAATTTATTAATATCATGAAAAAAAATATCATTAACCCTACAATTAATAATAATATTACTATTAAATCTAATATTCATATTAATATATCATAATATTAATATTATTAAGTTTAATAACTTTGGATTAATAATACAATATTAAATTTTTTATATTATAACATATATTAATATATCATGATATATATTAACTCTAGATATATATGGGAGGGAAGAACAAAGGCATAGAGTGATTTGGGTGGAGAGATAGGGGGAGTGACAAGGGAGAGATGGAGATAAACTGAAGGAGAGGGGAGATGAGGAATGAAGAGAGAGAGAGGGAGAGGAGTGAGAGAGGTGGAGAAGGGTAAGAGATGGATAGGGAGACACCAAGATGAAGGGGGGGGGGGGGAGAGAAGGAGAGAGGGAGGGATCTAGTGAGAGGATTGGAGGGTAAAGAGAGAGAGAGAGAGAGATGTGGGGAATAAAGAGGGAGGCAGGAGAGAAAGGGAGAGAGAGGAAGGACAAGAGAGATTACTTGAGAGAGAGGAGGAGAGATGGATTTTGAGGGGGAGAGAGGGAGGGAAGAAGAAAGACATAGAGAGTGAGAAGTGGAGAGAGAGAGGGAGTGAAACGGGAGAGATGGAGGGAGAGTGTGTATGTTTAGGGGTCAGATAAAGAGACAAATAAGGAAATATCAAGACAAGGGGGAGAGGAGGGAAAAGAAGAGAGGGATGGATATAGTAACATAAAGAGAGAGAGAGAATATTAGAGGGAAAATATAGAGCGGGAGACAGTGATAGTACTAGATGGGAGAGAGAGAGAGAGAGAGAGTGATGGGGGAAGAGAGAGGATTGGAGGTCAAAGAGAGAGAGAGAGAGAGAGAGATGGGGGAAGAGAGATGGACGTAGGAGATCAAGGGAGAGAGAGAAAGGGTGAGAGAGGGGAGGAGAGAGGGAGGGAGATATGAGGAGAGAGGTATGGATAGAGATATATTTGGAGGGTGGGAGAGGGTGGAAAGAAGAAAGATATAGAGAGTGAGAAGTGGAGAGAGACAGGGATTGATATGGGAGAGATGGAGAGAGAGTGTTTCTATCTTTGGGAGTGATATAAAGAGATAAAGAAGGAGATATGGAGAGAAGGGGGGAGAGAATGAGAGAGAAGGAGAGAGGGAGCGATATAGTAATAGAGTTGGAGGGTGAAGAGAGAGAGAGAGATGTGGGAGAGAAAGGGAGATAGAGGAAAGAAGAGAAAGGATGGGAGAGAGTGGAGATAGTGCGGGAAAGAAAGATGGAGTTGGAGGGGGGAGAGAGGGAGGTAAGAAGAAATACATAGAGAGAGGAAGATGTAGAGAGAGAGGGAGTGATAAGGAATATTGAGATAGATGGAGAGAGGGAGGGAGGGACAAAGAGATTGATAGATATGGAGTGACATAGCGTGTGTGTTTGGGGGTGAGATATGGAGACAAAGAAGGAGAGATGGAGGGATATATATATATATATATGGAGTGGGGAGAGAGAGAAGTATATTTCTTGCGCTTGATGCATTGATTTTAGTGTAGATGGTGGTTTCTAATCCTATTTGATTTCTTGCACTAAATCCATTGATTTCAGTGCAGATAGTGATTTCTAATCCTATTTGATTGCTTAAACAAGATGCATTGATTTCAATGTATATGTTGATTTCTAATTATATTTGATTGCTTTCACTAGATGCATTGAATTCAATGTATATGATTTCTAATCATATTTGATTTTTTGCACTAAATGCATTAATTTCAGTATAGATGGTGATTTCTAATCCTATTTGATTTCTTTCACTAATTCCATTGATTTCAGTGTAGATGTTGGTTTATAATCCTATTTTCTTACTTGAACTAGATGCATTGATTTGAGTGTAGATGTTGATTTCTAATCCTGTTTGATTTCTTGCATTAGATGCATTGATTTTAGTGTAAACGTTGTTTTCTAATCGTATTTGATTGCTTGCATTAGATGCATTGATTTTAGTGTACATGTTGATTTCTGATTTGATGTAATTGGATGTATGATGGTACATTAATTTTAAAGTGATTGGATTAAGAGTGTGCATTGATTTCAATGTAAGCACAAAAAATTATTGACAATGTACATTTATTTTCGTGTTATAGTAATTCAACCTATTAATATTGGAGAGAAAGAGAAAGAAGGTATTATGTTTAATATAACAACTCGATCTAAATATTTAAATGGTTTACAACTTCAATTGTCCTTTTCATATAATCGATATGAAAAGATGAAAAAACTAACAAGGGTGACAATAAGAATAGTAGAAAAATATAGTTTTAGATTGATCATAATGAAGACTATTTGTAATTGATTATTTCTTATTATTCACATTTTCTATCATTCAACACTATTATTTTCACTTTGCATTCAAAATTTTTATTTCATCATTTTTCATTATTAAAGTTATTAAAAATATTTATCATCTCAACAAACTAAGGCAACTAAGAAAATTTAAAATTAAAATGACCACGTTAATCTTAAACATATTTAGCATATTTAAAACGATTATATTAATATTAGATATATTTATATATTATTGATAAATTAATCATATCTTCAATAGATTTTCCTTGGCCGCACAAGACTGAAACTAGCCTAAATCCATCTTAACTTCAGATCTATCAAGTGTCGAGATAGATCAAATCTCTAGAGGTGCAAACCTTTCCTCAAGTTTTGCACTCAAAAAAGAGGTTTTCACCTTGAGAGATTTGATCCCTCTCGGCTCCTTGATAGATCCGAAGTTAAGATGGATCTAGGTTGGTAACATATCAATGTTGAAGAGAAACAAATAACATTTTGAGGCATAATTATGATCCTACCAAAATTTGAGCAAAATTTTAATAATAGCATATCAAATCTAAATGAAAATTAAATAACATACTAAAAAGCAGTGCTCTAAATTGAGGAAAAATAAATTATTTAATTAAACTTATTAAGTCATTTATATAATGATTATTAATTTTAACGTTAATATTTTAATAATTAAATAAAAAATAAAAATATATAATTAAAATACCAAATACATAAGATTATCATTATAGCTATGATTACAATTATAAATCATAATTAATAGTTATTTTTTTCTAAATTTAAAAGTAGTTATTTTATAGTAATTGAATTTTATTTTTAAATAAAATAATATCTTTTTTTAAATATTAAATTAATTATAAATTTTAATTTTAATTTTAAAAAACGTACGTTTCTGAGAAGACCAAATCCATTCAGCGGACGATTGAATAGAATGAAACAAATTTTATTGTTTCTTCAATGTTAAGTAAATCTAAACTACAATGTAGACACTAGCCATTACTAAAAATCCTAATAATGAATTCAGCCACAACCCTTCCTCTCATATAATTTTAATTGTTAAGAAATGAAAATTCATAGTAACATAATATCCGAAAACAATTATAATATCCGAAAAAAATTCATGGACAAAAAGTGTCTGAGTAGGGCAAAAAGGACATAGCGATGCCCCTGAAGAGTACTTCGGTGAAATAACGAAAGCTCTGAGTATGAGAAATAGATTGTCTCCTGGAGTTTTCTTACTCACAAATATGTTTTCATCTTCGCCATGTTCACTGCTTCAATTTCATGCGCACAGTGCAGTTGTTTGGAGGACCTATTTGCTGTCATGTTTGGGCGCTCCCACCTCTTCATTTCGTAATCATATAAAAAACGAGGTCAATTGTAACTTCTAAGCATGAACAAAGAATTATGACACGAGAAGAATATTTATTAAAATCAGATCAAAATGTCCACCACTCATCAAATTTTTATTGAACAGGATTGGAAATAACACACTGATGTTTCACTCATCTTGCTTCTAATACACCCAAGCTACTATTAGATCTTTGAGGACGATAATAAGGTAGCCCACACTGCAGAGAGAATGCACAATGATGTGTCTCCTCCCTCGTATCAGTGGATTTGTTGAGTAAATGCATTGAAGTTTTTTCCTAGAAAATTCGAGGAGTGATCTATGTTTCCAATTTACAATTATCTTAATTCTAAATCTACTAAGAGTCGAGAGGGATCAATCAAGGCAACATATTTGATCCATTTGGGCTCTTAATAGATAGGGAAGTATTGCACAAATCAAGATTGAACGGTTACACAAATGAATATTAGCTATGTTTCATTTTTAATTATTTATAATATGATGGCAAACCATTGTTCAATCGTCTAATAATGGATCTGACGATCAACAAGAGTACATAGTGGCAACTTGGGGAGTTTTTTTCAAAGAAAAACGCCTTATGGCGTAATTATAATTATTATAATAATTATTATAAATATAATAGTTACAATTATAATTATAATATTAGGGCTTATAATATTATGTTTTTGAATATAAAATTTATAACAATAATCATAAGTTTGATATATTAATAATAGAGTTTATAATATTAATCCTAGTGTTTATAATAGTAATTGGAGTGTTTAATATTAATCTCTTGGGTTTATAATATTAATCCCTTTGGTTTATAAATCCGTTAGGTCTATAGTATTATTATTTTGGGTTTATGATGAGTTGGGTTTATAATACTAATCCCTTGGGTTTATTAAAACCTAGGATTTTTAATATTGATCCATTGAGTTTATTAATACCTAGGGTTTATAATATTAATCCCCTTGGTTTATAATATTCATCCCTTCGATTTGTTAATACTTCGGGTTTATAAAAGTAATATTATATTATATTTTAGTTTAATATATAGTATATATATATTTAATATTATAAATATACTCCAACTATACAAATAATAGACATAAAAGATATAAATATATAATAATTATTTATCATAACTTAATGGCGAGAGATAAATAAGTATCAATATTATTATTATTATATTATATAATAGTACTATTTTATATTAGTATATAATATACTATTAATATAATAACTATAAATAAGTAAATATACAGTGATTTTATTATTTATGTAGTTATTAATAATCAGAAACCATACACTTAGTAATTATAATTATTAATATGGTTGATGTAGCCTATGGGAGTTGGTAAATATGGTTATAGATATGTTTCATATACGCCAACCACATTGGTAAATGTGGTTGTTCTAGTTATATTGTTATGATGCACGAAAATCGAGTCTTTGAGAATAAGCATGTAAACTATTTTTGGACTAGTCTGATGAACAACACCACTAATCATGCAACACTAACATTCCCAAACTACGAGAATAAGAACCGCCAAGTAAGATTGCCTCAAAGCCTCACTCATCTTCTCCAATTTCTTAGTATAAAACACAATCAATCTCAAGTTGGGTTGCTAGTCCCCAAACACACAGAATTGCATTAATCCCACTGAAATAAAGTAAAATTATGATAAATATATATAAATAAGCAGTCAACAACTAGCTCATAAAGCTACGAAGACCATCTAACAGGTCACATTTGATAGTATTGTAATGTTAGTATTTCAACGGTTCTCACACCCACAAAAAAAAACTATTCTTGCCTCCTTGTGTGCATTGACCAGAAACAGATATGGAGGAGGCGGTATCATGAGGTGAGTGTGTACTGACTGTTGAATTGATGACTGAATGAGCCATGGGCAATCACAAGGTAAGTAGCAATGGCTAATGGGAGAGTATCGTTGAAGCTTCAACCGATATATATATATATATATATAACAGACCTACTCAATCTTACGTAAATACATATGGTAAATCTATTTTTACTTTAACTATTTAATCAAGAAAATAAAGAATCGGTTTGATATAAAACGAATTCTTGAATGGGTATTCATTATTTACGGGAGATCTCTGGAGAGATTTTGGGGAAAGCGATATGGCCTTCAAACAAATATGGATATTTGGTTTTGTTTAAATTTAGCATTTGCAATTTATTCTAGACCACCAGATTATCCCGGACCAGATCAACATTCTCGTGGACCCAATCAGAAGCGTAACGAGGCAATTTGTGCATTATTTTATGAACATTGCTCATTATATGCAAAATACAAGCGTTAAAATATTTTATGTGTGCCATCCCTTATAGTTGGTTGCTCGAAAGAACAGTGATTTGTCACAAATCATATCCAGGCATGAGAATTGTAGTTCTACGCATTCCCATGAGCTCCGACAATTACAGTTGTCTTTTGGAGTTTTGCGTTGACACGAGAAAGTTGAAAAAGTAAGCAGCCGGTACTGGAAGCCAATGCAATCATGAAAGATTCTCAAAAGTTGAATGTAGACAATGTAGAAAGAAGTCGTTTCCTTATGTAGAATTGAGCAATCCAATTTCTCCAAGCAAGGATTGAAGTTTGTTGTCGTGGTTATTCTTCAAGAAAAAAGATAAGTAATCATGCTATGTATTTTAAAATATTTGGCATAATTAGTGCACGTGAAATATAAATTCAGAAGGTTATTTTACTAAAAAGAATTTAGTAGTTTAATTCATGAAAATATTTCATGGGTTTGAAAAGGAATGCAGTAGTTAAAACTCGTGAAGATATTTCCTGAATATTTGGCATAATTAGTGCACATAAAATATAAATTCATAAAGTTATTTTCCTAAAAATAATTTAGTAGTTTAATTCATGAAAATATTTCATGAGTTTGAAAATGAATTTAGTAGATTAAACTCATGAAGATATTTCATGAGTTTCAAAAGGAATTTAGTAGATTAAATTCGTGAAGATATTTTATGAGTTTGAAGATAAGTTAATGAGTTACTTTTTCATGCAAGAAAAGAATAACCATTTCTTTCAGAAAACTTCATGTTGATTCCTTCTTCTTGAGAAGATGATGTGCATTGAATTAAACGTAATTGTGTTAGGAAAAAACACATGTTGCATGCACCAAGTGGGTAGTTATTGCAATATAGAGAATATGTTTTTGCATAGGGAAAGTTATTAAGTTAATCTTCTTGGAAAGAATAACCTCTTGAAAATATTACATGGCTAGATAAATTATGTCAACTTCTTGATTTAGGATTATTAAAGGTTAAGTTAACTTTGATAATGTTGCCTAGTTTTTATGCATAAAAGAGGTTATTTATGGTAATTTATGTTAATTTCTTTCGGAATAAGATCATGTATAAGCATGCAATATTTGTATTATCTTTCATTGGAAAGAATATACATTTGTATGTGAGAAATGATAGCATGTTTAGTTAGCCTACAATGGAAAATATTCTTTGGAAAAGAAGATGGATTACATGCATAAAACCCATATAAATGTGTTTGTTTCCTTGTAATATACAAATGGGTAATGATCGTATAATATTTGGAGAATAAGACATGTATTCTTATGCTTTATTCCATTAGTTTATGGAAAAGAAACCATGTTTCTGCATGCCTATTATGTTATATTTCCTTGGAAAGGAAACATGTGTTTGCATGCTCTATTGTGTTAAGTATTCTTTTGGGAAATTATTTTAGAAAATTTATGCATTGTATGCATAGGAACAACATTCATCATGTTAACTTTAGGACAAAAATAAATAGCTGAAGGGCTGGATTATTTTGCTAAAGTTTAAGTAACACGAATGCACCTTGTGTCATTTTCCATTGAAGGAATTCCTGGACAGTGGTAGTGTAGTCTTGTATGAATGTGAGCGTGTGTGAGAAGTGTCATAATCATGTGGGAACTATTTGACATGAATTGATAATTACTTTCTCACACTAAGGTAGAGATGTTAGAAGAAAGCATGTTGTGATATTGTAATCACATCTCATGTATGCACATGAATAAGTGTTAAAGGATCACTTAAATATTGATTATTTAATTGATTAAGTGTTTATCTAATCATACTATAAAAGCTTGTTGATGACATCAATGACAGGAAATGATGGTGACTTATGAGAAGGAAGTATTATGCTTAACCTGGTGGCAGGTAAATGATTAATGGTTCATGCAAATGGGTATGAGCTGTAGGATGGTCTATTATACGATGGTACATTGTAGGTACATCCATGCCACGAAGATATGAAGATATGAAGACTAGAGGATAAATGCTATCATATTTATTGTAATGGCTTTAAGCTAGATATTTGTATATTTCCTTGTAAGATTTATAACGATGGTTAAGGGATGGGTTCCCTTATAAGCCATTGAGTGAGGGTTGAACACCCTCACGAGCATTTAATAATAAAATTAAACGATTGCTGATTTTCACCCTACGGGGTTTCCAGGGTATATTGGTGTTCAATGATGTGATTGATTATGGTGTCAAGTTGATGATTGTGATTCATTTCTCATTTTGATGTTCATGATGTCAATTATGTGATGACTACATGAATAATGAAATGAATGCAAGGTATCTCATGCAGTTTTATGTTAATATACTATAATAGAGGTTGTTAATGGTTAAGAAACTTACTATTCTTATACTAAGGTTTCACTATGAACTGGTGAACCTTCTATCTAATGATGAATAAGGAATATTTAATATTGATTTGGATAGTTACTCGTGAGTAACTTGTGTAATTTTTTTTGAACTCCTTACATTTCCATGTGAATTTATCGGTGTATGTTACAATATGTCTGATTTTACAATGCCTAACCTCGAAACAAGGAATCATGGGAAATGACGAAGTAAGTAAAAATAGCTAATGGGAATGTGTCATTGAAGCTTCAACTGAGCTATATGGTGTTTTCTTTATGGTGCAATATAACATGTAATTTGTAGCCTATTTTGTAGCACTAGTGCACATATTCTTTGAGCATATAACTCAATTGCAAAGGTGGAAATTACTTGCAAGAGAATGAGTTGAAATTTCTAAAATGAAAATTGTCCACGCCCTTGAAATTGATGCAGTCATAATTTCACTGGGTAGGATGTTGAAATTATTGGAGAATATGTATTATTGGAGTGAGGTTGTTTCACGGTTATAACATGTTTCCTAGATTAGGGTTAGTTCCTATTATCTAGGTGTCAGTTCCAATCTCCCTATTCTGATGTAAACTTATATATTTTAGATTCTAATGATTAATTAATAGAGCGTTCTCTGCTTGGGTAGTCTCCAAGTGCAGTTGCTCACATGTGAGCTGCTAGTTTTCAATATATAAGTTTCGTCCTTTTGTATTTTTTAACATGGTATCAGAGCCCTAGTAGTTGGAGAACCCAGTGGCAGTGTGCAACCTTGGTGGTTGGATTCAAGCACCCTAGTGGCTGAAATTTGGAGCTTGAGTGGCTAGAGAGAATTTTTTTTCCCCTGTCACATAGGAGCGTCACGAAATTTTGGTATCATAGGGGCACTGGTCAACGAAATTTTGGTTGGAAGACAATGCCGGTATGAGGCTAGATCACATGTTGATCGACCCTTCCTTATAAATATTTGCATCAGCGCTCCCTGGAATCATGGACTTGACACTGCCATTACACGCTGGTCTCCCTATGAGCTGTAACTAGTCTTGGGTTTGTAATCATGTTTGGCATGGTTATTGAGAGAGTCGATATATCGGCTGTGTTTTTTGAAGTCGATATGGTCGTGTGAGTATGAAGAGGCTGTTGTGAGTGCCGAATTGGAGCAACGTGTTGTGGAGTGGATCTTCCCGCAAGCTGTGTGGTGTATTGAATTTCTATACTTGCGTGGGTTGAATGACTTGTGCGTTGAGCCAAACTGGTAACTACGTGAACATGGTGCATTGAGCGTGGACTATGGTGATGTGAACTATGGTTCCTCCTCCCCCTCTGTTGTGGGTAGTTGTGGTTACAAATGAATATGTTTTCGTAAAGAATCTGTGGCAAGTAGCGCATACTTATGGCAAAGTAGCGGTGAATCTATTGAAGTTGTGAATAATGTTATACTGGTGGGCATAAAATCAGTCACTTTGCATGACAAGTCGCTTTGCTATAAGTGGATGAGTGAGCAGATTTTTTTTTTTTTTTTCATTTTCTCGAATTGTGGTGGTGTGTTATGCCCATCGTGGGGCCTTTATTAGAGAGAGGTATTTTTTTTTTTAGATCTGATGTAGGAAAATTACTGTTTTCCTACTCTTAAAGAAGATGCAATTATTAACAATGGGTTCCCCTTTTAATCAATCCCAGAATCACTGTCTTAACTGATTGGGTGTAATTTACATTTGCTCTTTGATATGCAGCTTTACATCCATTAATAAAATGTGATTTTTTTTATTGGATCACCTTGATACAACCTCCACTTAGAAGTAGCTTGAACTTTATTTTAAGAGAGCGACTACATATATTTCATGAAATATCGATGGCAATAATCATAATCGATGGCTACAACTATAATTTCTGTGTTATATACAATCCACCATCATAGCAAACAACCCAAACTTCATATCGACCTTCACAACAAAGAATCCAGACTTCATATCGACCATCACAGGAAAAAAAATCGATGGCCATCACATTCACATCGATTTCTTTTTCCACAATGATTCTGCTCAGCTTATAACAAAATCGGTCACAGATTTTTTTAACCAGTGTTATTTTCAGATACTCTACCAAATGTCAAATGTATAATCACTGAACATACTCACACCAATCAGCGATTCCACGCAGGGAAAACACTTACAGTTTTCTTATGAGACACGCACTAGTAAGAATCGTTGACACAGAGTTTATTCCTGCGTACACTCCAAAACTAACGCAACTTAGAATCGATGACTGTCATCGCACTTTTCAGCTTCAGGAAATCGGTCCACTACTTCAACGCTGATCCGGTTCTTGCTGAATGTTGCAGAATCGACTTTATCAATCACTGCTTCAATAACCCAGCTCCAACTCCATTCAACACACATCTGCTACTCCATAAACGTTGTCACAATTTGTCTTTGTGCCTATCACCTACAATATGTTAGTCACTCATACAAACCATATAGAAAATCAAACTGTATTCAGAAATATATAGACAACATAATATTGCATGGGCTTATAAGCGTTAGCTGCCCCTCTCTGCAATTTCAATAATTACTTCATATTCTCTCACGCACACACACACTCTTCACACCTCCAGCTTCTCTAATTTATACAAATATGAGAAACTATTCTTCTCAGAATAGATTTCTTCTAGAGTTTCTCAACAAACTAATACCTCCCTATTATTTAGCATTTATCCCTATTTTGGTTCTATTCCACGCAGGGAAAGAAACCAATTCTATTATTATGCCTAATCTAATTAAATAGAAAACAAACTAACAATTCTCTAAAAATAAATAACAAATTTAAATAAATATGTTATTTAAATTATTTCTAAATCTAATATATTCTAACTAGCCATAACATGTGACCAAGATGTCACATTACTGGCTAGGTGCTTGATGCTCCTGCATCAGACTCCCAGGGAAGAAAGTGATCTTGTAGCTCTTTAGGATCGATTCCCAACTTCTGCAGCTCTGTTGTAGTCATCCAACTGGCGTCTTATGCTGGTTGTCCTTTCCATTTGATCAAATACTGATAATAAGTTTGATGTCGTGTTTTCTTTGACTCTCGTTTATCCAAAATAGCTTCTACCTCTTTCTTCTCTGCTTTGGGCATCTGCTCTTCCCAACTCACGGTTGGGCTTTCTCCTGCTGTCGTGTCTCCTGGTAGTTCTTCTTCTAGCTCTCGGTATAGATATAAGTCTGCAATGTTAAATATAGGGGATATTCCAATTCCTGTTGGCAGATTAACTTCATATGCATTTGAAGAAAATTTCCTTATGATTTTACATGGTCCTATCTTCTTGAGTTTCAACTTGTTATATGTTTTAACAGGAAATATTTCCTTTCTCAAATAGACCATGACTAAATCACCTACTTGGAATTCCTTTTCTTGCCTTTTCACATCTGCTCTTTGCTTGTACTTGGTGTTGCTTACCTGCAATATGCTCTTTACCTCTTCCTGTAATCCCTACATCTGTTCTGCAAATTCTTCAGCCTTTGCGCTCCTTCCTTCTTGTTTTCCTAAGTCTCTGAGTTCATACACACCTCTTGGATGCATTCCAAAAACAATTTGGAACGGACTCATACCAGTACTTCGATTTGGAGTGTCGTTATAAGCAAACTCGGCCTGAGCAAGGGATAAATCCCATTGTTTGGGATTGTTGTATACCAGGCTCCTCAGTATGTTTCCCAGACTTCTATTCACGACCTTGGTCTGCCCATCCATTTGAGGATGATATGTTGAACTGAAACTAAGGTTGGTACCTAGTTTCTTCCACAGAGTTCTCCAAAAATGTCCCACAAACTTGGTATCCCTGTCAGACACAATACTCACAGGAAATCCATGCAATCTCACAATTTCTGAAAATAATAGATTAGCGATATGTGTTGCATCACTTGTTTTCTTGCATGCAATAAAATGAGCCATTTTAGAAAATCAATCCACAACAACATAAATAGAATCATTCCCTCTTTGAGTTTTTGGTAAACCCAAAATAAAATCCATACTAACTGCATCCCATGGTCGGTCAGGTATTGGTAACGGCTGATACAATCCTGTATTCTGGCTTTTTCCCTTAGCATGCTGACAAATCTTGCACTTTTCCACAAACCGTTTAACATCAGTTTGCATATTTGGCCAATGATAAAAAGTATTTACCTGAGTGAAAGTTTATCTTGTCCAAAATGTCCAGACAGACCTCCACTGTGCTTCTCCTTGATTATATTTTCCCTCATAGAACATTTTGGAATACACAACTTATTACTTTTGAATAGGAATCCCCCTTGAATTGAATAATCCAACCACTGGCTTCTGTTGTGGATTGTTGGATTTTCCACTGCTGCATAAACATCTTTAAACTCTACATCATCTTTATACATGTCAACCATTTCTTCAAATCCCACAACACCAACCTGCAATTCTTGCATGATCAAATTCACCCTACTTAAAGCATCAACAACTTTGTTCAATTTCCCACTTGTATGTTTGATTACAAAAGTGAAGCCTTGTAAATATTCTACCCATTTAGCATGTATTTGATTCAATTTTGGTTGATTGTTTATAAACTGTAATGCGTGATTATCAAAATATAACACAAACTCTTTTGGCAATAAATAATGTCTCCATTTCTTTAAGGCCTGGATGACAGCATAAAATTCTTTGTCATATGATGAATATTTCTATTTAGATTCATTTAGTTTTTCACTAAAGTATGCTATGAGTTTCTGTTCCTAACTTAGAACTCCTCCAATTGCAATTCCACTAGCATCAGTTTCAACTTGGAAAACTTTTTCAAAATTTGGTAAAGCCAAGATTGGTTTCTTAGTAATATTCCTCTTTAACAATTTAAAATTTTGATTTGCTTCCTCTGTCCATTTGAATGGCTATTTAGTATCCCTGATTGTTTCGATGAAGGGTGCACAAATTTGACTAAAACTTCGAATAAACTTTCGGTAAAAACTTGCCAACCCATGGAAGCTTCTTACCTCAAATGTGTTTCTAGGAGTTGTCCAATTTACAATTGCCTGGATTTTCTCTGGATCCATTTTCAGCCCTTCCTTAGAAACTACAAAACCCAAATAAATCAGTTCTTCCTTCATAAAGCTGCACTTCTTCAAATTTATTAACAATTTCTCTTGTTGCAAAGTTCTTAGAACTAATTTGAGGTGTTCTAGATGCTCTTCCTTATTTTGACTGAAGATAAGTATATCATCGAGGTAAACAATCACAAATTTACCTACATACTCTTTCAAAACATTGTTCATCAATCTCATGAAAGTACTAGGTGTGTTAGTAAGTCCAAAGGGCATTACTAACCATTCATACAAGCCACTATTTGTCTTGAATGTAGTTTTCCATTCATCCCCTTCTCTTATTCTTATCTGGTGATACCCACTCTTCAAGTCTATCTTAGAAAAATAACTCGACCCACTCAAACAGTCCATTAAATCATCCATTCGAGGTAGAGGAAAACGATACCTGATGGTGATTTTATTTATAGCTCTAGAATCTGTGCACATACGCCATTCGCCTCCTTTCTTTGGACTGAGTACTGTTGGTACAGCACATGGACTAAGGCTCTCTCTGATCAATCCTTTGTCCATCAACTCTAGGACCTGTCTTCCAATTTTGGCATTCTCTTGTGGTGTTACCTTGTAGGCTGCTTTATTCGGAAAACTGGCTCCTGGGATTAGATCAATATGGTGGCTAATACTCCTGATAGGTGGCAACTCATTTGGTAACTCATCAACAACAATATCAGCAAAATCATTCAATAAAATTTGAATTTCTTCAAGTAAATCTTCCAAATTTGTAGAGGTTAAGATTACCTTGGGTTTTCCGATAATGGAAAAATGCATCTCCTTACCCTTCTCAACCTCTTGTAATAAGGTTTTCCCACTTATCAACATGATGTGATTTCTAAGTGCTTCTTCATCAGCTTCAGCTTTCAATGGTAATAGTGTATGCTTGTTCCCGTCTTTCTCAAGAGTATAAGTGTTTCTTCAACCATCATGTATGGCTTTTCGGTCAAATTTCCAGGGCCTTCCAAGCAATATGTGACATACATCCATCGGCATTATATCACATAAAATAACATCCTTATAAGTACCAATTTGAAAGTCAACTTTACATTGTTCAGTTACAAAAATTTGATGGCCTTTCTAGAGCCACGATACTTTATAAGGAGTGGGGTGTACTGTTCTTTCCAATTTCAATTTATCTACCATTTCCATAGAGACAAGGTTATCAGTACTACCACTGTCAATTACTAATTTGCAACACTTACCCCTTGACTTACATATAGTTCGGAATAGATTTTTCCTTTGAACAGGTTCTTTGGTCTCCTTGGCTTCTTTAAGCAATACCCTCTTCAGTAACAGGGATTCTCCAGCTTTTGGTGGTTCCTCTTTGGCTTCAGGTTGAGGAATCTCCTCCTTGGCTTCAGCAACATTAACACTACGTGGGTTTGTCGACTTCTGATGAGGGCAATCCCATTGCATATGTCCCCATTCACCACATACATAGCACCGTACATCTCTTCCTTGCCCTCTGCCCCTGGGCATGAACCTTCCATAGCCAGAATCTCCTCTTTGTGGTGGTTTACTGCTTGCACTCCCCGTCTCATTCTGCGAGTGTTGAAATTTTGTTCTGAATGTTCCCTTTCCTTTTGCTGGGTTCTTACCTCTGTTCCTCTGGTTTTGTTTGCGCACCAGTTTTTCCTCCGCCCTCAAGGCTGCTTGATAGGCATCTTCAACCGACTTCAAATTCAATAAGCTGATCTCATCCTGTATTTCATACCTCAAACCATTTATATATCTAGCTACCTTTTCTAGATCATCTTCAACATGCCCAGATCTAATACTCAGCTTATAAAATTCTTCAGTATATTCCTTGATTGTCATCCCTTTCTGCTTTAAGTTCTGCAATTGTCTAAACAAATTTAATTGGTAATCCTTCGGCAAAAACTTACCCTTCAGCTTACTTACCATTCTGTCCCATTGCTTGATTTTTGGCTTCCCTTTTCGCTCCCTTGATAGCTGTAATTCGTCCCACCATAAGGCTGCATGGCCTTTCAATCTCGTGGCTACAAACTTTACTTTCTTCCTGACATCAACTTCTTCATAGTCGAAGTACTTATCTAATGAACTGATCCAGTCCATTAGCACCTCCACACTAAGACTTCCGTCATATAAAGGTACTTCTATTCTTGGTCGACTGCTGGCTTTGACTAGCATCTTCATGACCTTGGCTGCTTCATTCTCTTCCTCCACTTCTTCGTCAGTGGTCTCTTCTTCATCGGCACTGTCAACTGCACCATCTGCTGCTCTCCGTTGAGTAGTTTCCATGGTAGCCATTCGCGTGCGTAAATGCCGGATCTCATCTAGCAAAACTGCGTTTGCTGCAGGCCTCCCTCGGCCTATTCCAGCTCCTCTTCTGGGCGACATTTTCTGCAATACTTCAAAACAGCTTAACAGGCTCTGATACCAAAATGATGTAGGAAAATTACTATTTTCCTACTCTTAAAGAAGATGCAATTATTAACAATGGGTTCCCCTTTTAATCAATCCCAGAATCACTGTCTTAACTGATTGGGTATAATTTACCTTTGCTCTTTGATATGCAGCTTTACATCCATTAATAAAATGTGATTTTTTTTATTGGATCACCTTGATACAACCTCCACTTAGAAGCAGCTTGAACTTTATTTTAAGAGAGCGACTACATATATTTCATGAAATATCGATGGAAATAATCATAATCGATGGCTACAACTATAATTTATGTGTTATATACAATCCACCATCATAGCAAACAACCCAAACTTCATATCGACCTTCACAGCAAAGAATCGAGACCTCATATCGACCATCACAGGAAAAAAAATCGATGGCCATCACATTCACATCGATTTATTTTTCCACAACGATTTTGCTCAGCTTATAACAAAATCGGTCACAGATTTTTTTAACCAGTGTTATTTTCAGATACGCTGCCAAATGTCGAATGTATAATCACTGAACATACTCACACCAATCAGCAATTCCACACAGGGAAAACACTTACAGTTTTATTATGAGACACGCACTAGTAAGAATCGTTGACACAGAGTTTATTCCTGCGTACACTCCAGAACTAACGCAACTTGGAATCGATGACTGTCATCGTACTTTTCAACTTCAGGAAATCGGTCCACTACTTCAACGCTAATCCGGTTCTTGCTGAACGTTGCAGAATCGACTTTATCAATCACTGCTTCAATAACCCAGCTCCAACTCCATTCAACACACATCTGCTACTCCATAAACGCTATCACAATTTGTCTCTGCGCCTATCACCTGCAATATGTCAGTCACCATACAAACCATATAGAAAATTGAACTGTATTCAGAAATATATAGAGAACATAATATTGAATGGGCTTATAAGCGTTAGCTGCCCCTCTCTGCAATTTCAATAATTACTTCATATTCTCTCACGCACACACACACTCTTCACACCTCCAGCTTCTCTAATTTATACAAATATGAGAAACTATTCTTCTCAGAATAGATTTCTTCTAGAGTTTCTCAACAAACTAATACCTCCCTATTATTTAGCATTTATCCCTATTTTGGTTCTATTCCACGTAGGGAAAGAAACCAATTCTATTATTATGCTTAATCTAATTAAATAGAAAACAAACTAACAATTCTCTAAAAATAAATAACAAATTTAAATAAATATATTATTTAAATTATTTCTAAATCTAATATATTCTAACTAGCCACAACATGTGACCAAGATGTCACATTGCTGGCTAGGTGCTTGATGCTCTTGCATCAAGATCACTCTTCTGGATCTGCATATATATCCATTGGATACAGATCTGGTAATTGAATTCGAATTTTATTAATTGGTGGAGGTTGGAAATTTTTTTTAAGGCAAATCTATAGATCAACCTGTCACCATGAATAATCAAATGGAAGAGGCGCACTTGAACGAGAGAAATAAGCTCTATGTGTCCAATTATCCTAATTAGAAATTCAAGTTGCAGACTCTGCTTGAGGGGAAAAGTGTGTGGGTGATTGCAAATGAGCATGAATTGAAGCCAACTGCAGCTGGAGGTGGAACAGCTGCAACAATTCAGGATTGGGAGAAGAGGGAGAACAAAGCAAAAGTGTTTTTGAAATTGTCAGTGAAATATTGCATTATCCCTCACATCAGAGAGTGTAAGTCATCAAATGATATTTGGACAACTCTCAAGGATTTGTATGAGATAAAATATACAAATAGTTTATTGTTCCTAAAGAGAAATATTCTCTCCATCAAAATGGAGGAGAGTGAATAAGTTGTTTCATACATCTCTCGAATCAAATACCTGAGAGATAAGTTGGGAGATATAGGGGAGAAAATGTCGAACGCTTATCTTGTCACAATTACCTTGAATGGTATGACTGACGACTAGTTTATTATAGGCCTAGACGCAAGGGAGAAATCCCCCAATTTCGAAGAATTGACAAGGATCTTGATACAAGAGGAAGAGAGACAGATGACTCCAAAACCCTAGAATTCATATCTTGCATTAATGGCAAAGAAAAATCCTTTCAGAGGAAGAGCAAGTGCAAGACAGAAAGGCAAAGATACACCACAAAGAAATCCACCTCAAGGTATTTCTTTGACCATAAATGATTCAGGGATCAAATGTTTTTACTATGTTAAATATGGTCACATTGCTAGGAATTGCCCTAAGAAGAAGTTTGATGAAAATTGGCATAGACATAAGAAGTATGCAGGCTACTTTGTTGATGAAGATCAAAATTAGAATCTCAGACTGTTTGTATCTTATTTTGTTTTCTATGCTGAAGATGATGAAGCAAAAACTTGGTTTATGGATTCAGGAGCTTCCACTCACATGACAAATAATAGACATTAGTTTGAAAATTTTAAATAAAACAGCAGTGGTGCTAATATATACCTTGGTGATGACAGAGGGTACAAATTAAGGGGTATGGAAATATTCTTGTGATATTACCTTATGGTAATATTAGGCGTATTCTAAATGTGATGTATGTACCATGAATTAAAAAGAATATGATCTCTATCTCTATGATAACATATCAAAATCTTAAGGTAGAATTTTTTAAGTCTTACTCTGTTATTAAAGATCTGATGGATCATTTGAAGCCAATTGCATCAGGTATTCGAGTTGGAGGTCTCTACAAATTGAATGTAAGAAGTACACCACACCAAGCCTTGACTTCAACAATGATGACTGCAGAGAATTTGTGGCATCAAATATTCAATCATATCAATTTTCATGACCTATTGATACTTCAGAAACAAGGTATGGTCAATGGTCTCCCTATTTTAAATAATGTTCAGGTTGATTGTGAAGGATGTGCCCTTGGGAATATGCATAGAGATGATTTTCCCTCAATTTTCGATAAAAAGAAGAGAAGTATACTACAACTTGTGCACACTGATATATGTGGGTTGATGTAGACAAGGTCATTATGAGGTGCATATTATTTTTTATTATTTGTTGATGATTGCACAAGATTTACCTGAGTATATTTTCTCATAAAGAAGATTCATACTTTTGAATATTTTAAAGAGTTCAGAAGCATGGTTGAAAAGTAAACAGGGAAGTTCATCAAAATTCTCCACTCAGATCAAGGGGGAGAATACAAGCAGAATGAATTCATCAAATATTGCAAGGACCATGGGATAGTTCAGTAGTTCATAGTACCCCACACTCTTCAATAGAACGGGGTTGCAGAGAGGACCAGAACCCTAGTGGAGTGTGCACACAACATGTTAAAAGGTAAGAACCTGTCTAATGGCTTTTGGGAAGAAGCAATAAATACTGAAGTGTATTTAAATAATAGGAGTCCAACAAAAAGCCTTGATCTTAAAACTTCATTCGAAGCTTTATTAAGTTTTAAGCCTACAGTTAATCATTTAAGAGTTTTGGCTTGAAATCTTTTGCTCACGTTCCAAAGGAGGATATGAAGAAACTACATTCAAAGGCCATTACATTCTTTTTTTTTGGGTACTGTATAGATTTTAAAGCTTGTAAATTTTTTAATCCCTCTACTCATAAAGGGTTTACAAATAGAGATGTAGTATTCCATGAGCAGGTAGATAAAGCAAACAAAGACAGAAGTCATGAGGAGTGGCACATTCCTTTGTTGAGTGAGGATAATAATGAGGAAATTAAAGAAAGCCATGAGCAACAACAGCAACAGCAAAAAGAAGAATCAAGTGATGCAGGTACAGTTAGGAAGCCAAGTCCATCAAGGAGTCATCAAGATAGATTTGAGCCAAGTTCGCCACTAAGGAAATCAGGTAGGCATACTCAATTACTAGCACGATATAGGGATCATTCTCTTATAACTAGTATGTTAAATGTTATTGAACCCTCAAATTATAAAGAAGCAAGTGAATATGATGAATGAAGGGCAACCATGGAAGAGGAATATGATTCAATACTTAAAACAAAACCGGGGATTTAGTTAAATTGCCAGAAGGGAAAGAACCTATAGGTTGCAAGTGGTTATATAAACCCAAATTAAATCTGAGGGTAGTGTAGACAAATACAAAGCTAGGCTAGTAGCTAAACGTTACTCACAAAGAGAAGGAATTGATTATGAGGAAACTTTTGTTTCGGTAGCTAAGATAAACACTATTAGAATGATGATACCTTTAGCTACAAAACATCATTGGAGTGTACACCAACTAGATGTGAAGTCTGCATTTTTAAATGGAGAATTGAAAGAAGAGGTTTATTCAAAACAACCTGAAGGGCTTATCAAACACAAGCAAGAGCACCTTACTCAGCAAATTAAAGAAGACATTATATGGTTTAAAACAGGCACCCATGTCGTGGTATGAAAAAATTGATTCATTTTCAACACAGTTACCGATCAAACGAGAAAATTACCTGGTACCCATTTTTTTGAGGTAGAAAAAAAAGCACCTGATTTTGAAAAGTGGTGATGCAGAATCACCCTTCTTTTAGCATAGTTTTGGCACTTTAAATTTTCTTATGACTTTCATGTTGATTTAGAAAAATGGTGATTTTTTTGACACTTTAAATTTTTTTATTTATAGAGTGTAAACATTTGTTTTAAAATGTTAGTGATTTTCATGCTAATTTTGAAAAGTATTGATACAATATTAATAACTTTGTTTAGAGTGATTATTTTCATTTTAGTAATAAAACATAAATATGAAATAAAAAATATGACGAAAAAAATCAAATATCAAAAAATATCAAAAGAATATAAAAATAAGTGTAAAAAAATAAATTAACTTGTAAAAATAAAATAAATAAATAAACAAAAAAAATTCAAAAAAAATTATTAAAATAATAATAATAATAACCAAAAAAATCATATTTTTAGTAAGTAAAAAAAATCACATAATTAAAAAAAAATTAAAAATTAAAAAATTCAAATAATCAAAATACTAAAATAATAAATAAAGAAAATGATAAAATTAAATAATTAAAATTAAAAATTAAAAAATAATTCAAATAATCAAAATACATAAAAAAAAAAAATTTGAAACAATAAAAAATTAAATATATATGAGAAAAATACATTTTTAAAGGAAAAAACTTAATTCATTTTTTTTTAATTAAGAAAATTAAAATTTTAAAAGAACATTAAAACAAAAATTTTGAAACAATAAAAATTTTAATTGAAAAAAAAAAACATTATGGATGATAAATCACACTCATTGGTTAGAAATTACTTAATTTATTTTAATGTAATTTTTATTTAAAAAAATTTATAGATAAAAAAAACTATAAAACTTTGTTGCAATACTGACTTTTCTAGACTTTTAAAATGTCAAAATTATAGTGAGCTCACGAGCTTCTCTCCAAGCTTTTCGAGCATAAGATTAAAATCTTAAATCAAACTAAATAACTCTGCCAAAAATTGATCTCAGTAAACGTTAACCATCATCATCATATATATAAACTCATATATATAATTAAAAAACATAAAATGTAAAAATTAAAAATTAAATTAAAAACATTATTAAAACAAATATAACTTTCATCACAAGTTTAACTAAGACGATAAATTGAAAAATTTCAATTTATTAATAAAGAAGAACTCTAAAATTGAAAAATAAAGGGTGGAAAGTCAGATTTGGATTTGATGTGAAATTTATAGTGGCATATCTACAAAATCATGGATGAAAATTAAACAAATTTAAAAATGTTCTGTAATCTATTAACAGTAATACTACTTATCCGTGTTCTGTAAGATATTATCCTCAACAGTAACACCCTGTCCTTCAACCACCGTGGAGATACTGACAAACAAATTTTAAGTCCTTCGACCAACGTGGAGATACTGACAAACAAATTTTATGACCACTCACTGGAAACCTAAGGCACAAAAACTTGTGAACTTGTGCTATTATAAATTTTAATGATTATTGAACAAATTATATCAAGACTTCAGTATGTGGATCTAAGAGTCGAAGACCCTAAGAAACTGAATATGTAGATTAAATTTAATGATTATTGAACAAATTATATGAAGACTTCAATTCAGTATGTGGTTCTAAGAGCGGAAGAGCCTAAGAAACTGAATATGTAGATTTTTTAAGAAATTACAATAGCATTTGAGAAATGGAGTCACTGAACATTTTTTCAAGGCCAAAAAGGCTTTCTTCTTCATCATTGATAAAAGGAGAGTTCATTTACATCCATGTTCAAAAAGATCAATATGTTTCATACTCTGAGCTAACAATTCAGTCTCATACTGTGAGCTGACAACTCAGTCGCCTGTTGCAATCATCTTTCTACGGGGAGAACTTTTCTGACTATAGTCCATTACAAAAACATCATCAGGCTTTGTAGCGTGTTCCTGACAAACCTATCCATTACAAAAAAACATCATCAGGCTTTGTAGCGTGTTCCTGACAAACCAAATCAAGAGGACTGGAACTAAATGCTACCTAGGATAAGAACAGAATAGTATTCCATGGCTGCGGGAGATTAGAATGAGTCGATGCTCCCATGGTGCATAATCATGTTCTGGTCATAGGTTGAGAAGAAAAATTTGCCCGCATAATCCTGTTCTGGTCATAGACTGAGAAGAAAAATTTGCCCGCATAATCCTGTTCTGGTCATAGGCTGAGAAGAAAAATTTGCCCGGAGAGGCCACAATGCCACTTTTAGACTGCAGATCCACCATCTGATTTGCAAATCCGCCATCTGATTCTGCGGCCACAATGCCAATTTTAGACAGCAGATCCGCCATCTGATTCTGCTCCCTATAAATATGAGGGTCTGGATGCGAGCTGAAGGAAGCAGAGAGGGTCCGGATGCGAGCCATCCAGTTGGAGAGGATGGGAGGATTGAATGAAGTATAATGTTTGACCTAATCAATAAGACACTTAGCGTCTCGGAAAATAACAGTCGAATCGGAGACACTTGGCAAATGAAAGAGCTTCCTATAAATATGAGGGTCTGGATGCGAGCTGAAGGAAGCAGAGAGGGTCCGGATGCGAGCCATCCAGTTGGAGATGATGGGAAGATTGAATGAAGTATAATGTATAAATATGAGGGTCCGGATGCGAGCTGAAGGAACCAGAGAGGGCTCGCATCCAGTTGGAGATGATGGGAGGATTGAATGAAGTATAATGTATAAATATGAGGGCCCGGATGCGAGCTGAAGGAAGCAGAGAGGGTCCGAATGCGAGCCATCAAGTTGGAGAGGATGGGAGGATTGAATGAAGTATAATGTTTGACCCAATCAGCAAGACACTAATCAATAAGACACTTACCGTCTCCGAAAATAACAGTCCAATCGGAGCCACTTGGCAAATGAAAGAGCTCCCCAGAGGGCGATTACTTAACTCTGTGCTCCTCCCACCCTGCCACCAGAAAGGAAATGGTAAAAAAAAGCCAGGAGCTAGTGTAATCACGGGCCCACAACCACAATTCCTGCTCTGGCACGCCCCATCAAAGGAGGCTATGGGGAACAGCTCTTTGATAAGACAAAGAGAAAGCTGCCTAACCTTAGGGGTGCAAGTCCTGTGCCCAGCTTCCCAGAGTCGTCCCACACAGAAGGGACAGCATTGTCGAATATGCAGGCATTCCTGCAATGCTAGATTGCCCAGATGGTATCTGGTAAAGAAAGAGTAAGATTGCCCAGATGGTAAGAGAAAGATAGGGCTCTGTGCTCTTTGTTAAACTTAGCCCAGTGTATGAGGAGATCAAGGAAGTAGCCACTCCCCGGTGGGCTATGCAACTTGAAAAAATAGACCACTTTCCCCGGTGGGCTATGCAACTTGAAAACTTGAAAAAATAGACCACTTCCTCCCAGACCTTCCTGGCAAACCTGCAGGGCAAACCTGCAGCCAATAGACCTCCCTGGCAAACCTGCAGCCAATAAAGAGAGTGGTCAACATATTCACACTCTGTTCTGCACAAAGCACATAAACCCGGCTCCTGAAAACCTCTATTTTGTAGACCTCCCTGGCAAACCTGCAGGGCAAACCTGCAGCCAATAAAGAGGGTGGTCAACGTATTCACACTCTGTTCTGCACAAAGCACATAAACCCGGCCCTGAAAACCGGAGATCAAGAAGGCAGCGACTCCCCTGTGGGCTATGCAACTTGAAAAAATAGACCACTTCCTCCCAGACCTCCCTGGCAAACCTGCAGCCAATAAAGAGGGTGGTCAACATATTCACACTCTGTTCTGCACAAAGCACATAAACCCGGCCCCTGAAAACCTCTATTTTGTAGACCTGCACAAAGCATTGAACTTCTCCAGGTAACTCAAAAGTTCAAGTTCTCGAAAGTTTTGTCACCTGCTCGGTCACCTGTACACTCTTCAACTTCCCACAGCCAGATGCCTTCTACTTCTCCAGTGACCGCAAATGTCCAACACCTTGCAGCTCTTCTAACTCGAAGCGTTCGGTAACAGCTAGTTCTCGAAGCTTTGTCAGTTTCTCCAGCCCTTTGCATTGGGAATCATGTAGTTCTGGCAGCAACCCTACACGCATCGGCTCTGTTTAAGTTGAAAGCATTTGAGCTCTGCGTCTACAATCTTACCTAAACGTAACTCGACTTTACGGTGACTTTTACGGTGACTGACTTTTTGCGGTGTAAATAGAAGACTTTTACGGTGACTGACTTTGACTTTTACGGTGTAATTTCTCTAAATTCTGGCAAGAATTTATTGAAAAGAGAACGGAATTTATTGAAAAGAGAAGTTTGATTGCTAACTTTGCACAACCAAAGTGCCTTAGAGGTTTTTGAGATTTTTGAGAGTGCTGAATCCATATATAGAGTCAAAAAAATCAAAAAAATCAGTTTGAATAACAAAAACCAAGATTTTACCTCAAAATTTTTCACGGGATTCTGGCACCCAGTGCCTGAAACTTCAGAAAGTGACACTAAAGATAACTCCACCACTCCTCATGTAACTCAGGAGACTTGAAACTTTAGAAAGCTCCTTGAAACTTTTGGGATTCCGGCACTTGAAACTTTAGAAAGCTCCTCGTGTAACTCAGAGGGTCTGCGCAGCACCTCATCCTCATGTAACTCAGACTCAGAGATTCCGGCACCTAAAGCTTTAAAAAGCTCCTCATGTAACTCAGATAACTCAGAGAGTACGCGCAGCTCCTCATGTTCTGACTCAGAGAGTACGCGCTTGCCAAGACCTGGTCTTGAAACTTTAAAAGGTGACATTAAAAACAACTCCTCCTCCTCGGCAACCAATATTTCCACTACTATCGGTTCATTATCGGTCCATTAATGCAGTCGCAGATACACTACCCATCGTTAGATTTAAAATTGTTTAAATTTAACAGTAAAAATAAGCTTCGTCCACCTCATCTAACTTGTAGAAATAAGCTTCGTCCACCTCATCTAACTTGTCAGTCACTGCCACCTCATTAATGGACTGATAGCCGTGGAAATAATAAGCTTCGTCCTCCTCATTTAACTTGTCAGATCTGACTGAGAAGACTGGGGTTCCGGCACCTGTGAATCCGGGACCTGAAACTTCGAAAAGTTCGAAAAGTGGCACTAAAGACTCCTCATGTAACTCAGAGAATACGCGCTTGCCAAGACCTGGTCTTCGACATTTTTTCCGCTCCGCCCACAACGGTATATCCTTCAACTTGTCACAGCAAAATGCATCGAACTTCTCCAGCGACCTCAAAAGTTTAATGCCTGGCAGCGCTTCTAAGTCGAAGCATTCAGAAACGTCGAGTTCTCGAAGCTATGTCAGCTCCTCGAACATCCGTATGCTCTTCAACCTCCGACAGCCAGATGCCATCAACTTCTCCAGTGACCGCAAATGTCCAACACCTTGCAGCACTTCTAACGCTCTGCAGTTGGTGACATCTAGTTCTCGAAGCTTTGTCAGCTTCTCCAACCCCTGTATCCTCGTCAATTTCTAGCAGCCAGATGCTTTCAACTTCTCTATCGAACTCAAATATTCAACATCGGGCAGCTCTTCTAATTCGAAGCAGTTAGAAACGTCTAATTTTCGAACATCTGTCAGCTGCTTGGACACCTGTATGCTTTTCAACTTCCGACAGCCAGATGCCTTCAGCTCCTTCAATGAACTCAAATGTTCAACACCTGGCAGCGCTTCTAAGTTAGAACATCCAGAAACTTCTAGTTCTTGAAGCTTTGTCAGCTGATCGGACACATGTATGCTCTTCAACCACCTGCAAAAAGAGGCCTTCAGCTCCTCCAGCGAGCTCAAATTTTCAACACCCTGCAGCTCTTCTAAGTCAGAGCATCTGGTAACATCTAATTCTCGAAGCTTTGTCTGCTGCTGGAACACCTGTATTCTCTTCAACATCCCACAGTCAGATGCCCTCAAGGTTTCCAACGACCTTAAATATTCCACACCCGGCATCTCTTTTAAGTTAAAACATGCGGAAACATCTAGTACTCGAAGCTCTGTCAGCCGTTCCAACCCCTGTATGCTCTCCATAGCACAGCTAGGTACCATCAGCGTCTCCAACAATCTCAAATCTTTAATATTTGGTAGTGTCTGGATGTGGTCTAACCTTCTACTTAATAGTGCTACTACTCGAAGCTTTGGAAGCTTCTCCAACCCCCATATGCTTTCCAGATAGGGACTATTAGTAATGTATAGTACCTCAAGTTTTGCAAGACCACAAAGACCTATTTTTATACACCGCAAACGTTGACAGAAATATAATTCCAGTTTTATCAGTGTATTTGGCAGTGTTCCAACTTTCGTCAGGGCATTACAATGGCGGAGCATGAGATATTGAAGGTTGGAACATACACCTTGGCCAAATGCGACCTCCGATACTTCTGCGTTTAGAAGGACTATGCGTTGGAGCTGCGGAAACATGAGGTTGTCAACAGTATAGTCCCATTTTCGTTTAAATGGCAGTTCCCTTATCGGACAATCAAGTCTTAACTCAATCAATTGAGTTAAGAGTCCAACGGAATCCGGCAAACAATTCAGTCTGTTGCATCCGAGAAGCATCAATTGCTTCAAGTTCATTAGGTTACCAGTGAATCTGTGTAATATTCCCTTTCTTGATCCCGTCAAAGTGGATAGAATTGACCCGTGGTTTTAGCCCATGGTATTTCCCCATGGTATTTCTTGATGGTATTTTCTCATGGTATTGACCCATGGTATTTCTTGTTGGTATTGACCCATCAAGCCTATAAAAGGGGAGAGAAGCTAGGCATTTAGGGCATTCTGGATTATCTACTTTATTATGTTTGGGTTGAGAACCTGGCCTGGCCAGTTCTTTTATTGATCCCGGGACGAAAACCCCGTGGTAATATTTATGTGGTGAATCCATTCAGGATTCACAATTGGGCTTCAATCTCTTATATGTTTGTTGTGTTGTGTGATGTGTTGATTTATTTAGAATTTTGATATTTGGGATATTACAGTGGTATCAGAGCTGTGCATCCTGCCAGCCTGAGAATTTTACGCAAGGAACTTCGGTGAAATTTATTTTTCACCCTAGCCAGTATTTCTCACTTCGGTGATATTTATCACCCTAGTTTGATTTTTATTTTGCAGTAAATTATTTTATTGGGAGATATAAGTGAAGGGAAAATCATTTATATGTCTGTGGGTTAAATTTGTGAAAATATTTGAAGGCATGATTAAAAAAATAATGTATAGCTTGTATATGGCCTCTTATGAATAAATGTACCCATGATATTTATTCATTTGCATGGAATATTATGAATGTACCCATGATATTTATTCATGTCTTTCTTGCAAATATGGTCATTGTTGAAAGGTTGGGAAGCTATTGCTAGACAGGGATCATTCTTAGGTTTCTCATTAGCTAAGTATTGAGATCCATTGATGCCAATGTCATCATTTTGTTTTTGGAAACGCCACAAGAATCAACATAATGATATATCAGTCGATTCTTTGGGCTACAATACTTTTGTGGATCAAAGATGGCAACAACATACAAATCAGAAGCAAGAACAGATCGACAGGCCTTTCTCTCGAAAGGTCCATGTTATTCTTCAGCAGTCAAAAGATATCCGGAAGGAAGATGTAACAAGCAAGTGTCTCTTCGAACTTGGATCCAAATTGCAGGGTACAAAGTCAAAAGATGTTCTCCTACAGCTAGACAGATTAGATGCGACTTTGAGCTTGATAGAGAAATCAAAATGGGAAGGGTCAAGTTTGGCCTTGAAGCCATCCATGCTTGCCTTAATACAACCTAGGTTCTTGGAGCATTCTTGTGAAAATGTTAGACTCACCGTCGCTTCTTGTCTCAGTGAAATCATAGCCTTAATAGCACCACTATTGCCCTACAATGATGACATCATGAGGAGGACTTTTCGGGTAATGGTGGAAGCACTCCAAGGGTTGGACAACACAACACCACCATCCTTACTTTTTTTCCAGAAGCGCACAATTTTGGAACGCATGGCGAAATTCAGATTTGGTATGCTTATGCTGGATCTAGAGTGTGATTATTTAATCCTTCAGATGCTCCAATACTTATGCAATGGAATTACGACATCTCATCCAAACTACATCAAAACAGAGATGAAAAAGATCATGTCTCCGATCTTAGGAGAAGATAGGGCCATCTGCGAACAATTGAGATCCAAATTGTTGGCCATTTGGAGGAAGGAGCTAATTCATCACCTGCTGCTTATGAACTAGTTGAGGGGTTGATCAAGCAAAGCATCAAACTATTTAGAAAGAAGTTAACCAAGGAGGAACTAACAAAGATTTGTGGAGACAACAAGAATGAACTAAGGAGGAAAGGCTTATGCTTTGTATGCAAGGGAGTTTGGGCACTTGACCATTCCTGTCCAGACAATAAGGAAGCAACAAGGATAGCAAAATTAGAGACTTCTTCAGATCATGGGGATTCATCCATAGATGGGTTCGTTGGTTTTCAGGAGAGGGCCTATGAAGGATCCGAGCAGTCAGATACAAATGGTGAACACCAACACCATGCTCTTCAGAGAAACTTACAAGACAAGATGATCAGTCAACCTGAAAAAGTACATGACGAAAGGAAAGATGAAATTCCTCTTGATGATGTGGTAGTTGAATCTATAAATACAATGGAGGACATCCATAAAGAGTATGGGCAATCTGGTATAGACAACAGTCCACCAGTACATCCATGTTTGACAACCAGAAAGGATGGAAAACTCATCCTCACATGTGAAGAGGTCCAGGATGAATACACTCAAGGAGAATCAAATGAGGAGAGGATCGTGCATTTTGAGGAGAGGATCATGCATTTCAAGACAGATCTTATGTTGTTGAAGCAAAGAGTCTGGACAGTCCGAGACACTGTCTTACAGGAGAACAGAAAAATTGAGGAACTCATAGGGAAATGTGCCAAATCATCGACCAAGATGTCTAGTATTGAGGAAAAACTCAAGTCCCTCACAAGGCCATATGAGGAGTACAATCGGGAGTCCCATAGCAGCAATCTACAGGAATACATAGATAAGGCTTACAACACCAACAACCCACCTTCATACATTGGGAAGAGAAGGGAAGAGTTCTCCAACTGCATCAAGTTGGGTAACCAAGTAGAGAAGCATGAATTGAGCATCGAACAACATCAACATAGTAGATTTGCAGATATTCAACCCTCCCCAAGTCTGGATTGGCGAGAGATTATGAGTTGGTATTCTATCGATAGATTGATTCTTTGGAGGATACTCACAGCCGAGGGCATATTGCAGCTTGGGCCCTTTGGTGCGGACAACGATAGAGGGTTGAAATGGTACCATAACCCACAGGTCCTAGGATTCAGGTGGCATTGGGATCCAGGAGAATCCATTGGGGAAATGATTGGCCAAAAGATTGCTTGGGATCCAGGGATTGAAGGATCCATTCAGGATCATTCAACGTGGAGGGCACATCGGATTGTATGGGATCCTGGTATTAATGTACAAATGCTTCTGTTGTGGATAGAAGTGGATCGCTTGAGGACAAGCAATCTTTGGGCGGGAGGATTTGTAATATTCCCCTTCTTGATCCCGTCAAAGTGGATAGAATTGACCCGTGGTTTTAGCCCATGGTATTTCTTCATGGTATTTTCTCATGGTATTGACCCATGGTATTTCTTGTTGGTATTGACCCATCAAGCCTATAAAAGGGGAGAGAAGCTAGGCATTTAGGGCATTCTGGATTATCTACTTTATTATGTTTGGGTTGAGAATCTGGCCTGGCCAGTTCTTTTATTGATCCCGGGACGAAAACCCCGCGGTAATGTTTATGTGGTGGATCCATTCAGGATTCACAATTGGGCTTCAATTTCTTATGTTTGTTGTGTTGTGTGATGTGTTGATTTATTTAGAATTTTGATATTTGGGATATTACAATCTGGCAACGCTTTCAGTGAAGTGGATCTTAAAAACAACACTTCCAACTTAGTTAGGACTCCAATTGTACTTGGCAATTCTTTTAGGCTTGTATTCACACAATATAATTTTTCAAGGGACCGCTGAAGTGTTATCTGGGGAGGCATTTCTTCAATTTTGGTGCAATATGAGAGATTTATGTATTCCAGAGTGCGGATATTTCCTAGCGTTTCATGGGAGATTGTCAAATTAGAGCAAAAATACAGCTTAAGCTATGTAAGCCTAGTTAAATTCCCAAATGAATTTGGAAGCTTCTCTAATTTGAGGCATTTCGTCAGATCAATATGTCTGAGGTTTGTTAAATTCCCAAAGAGCTCTGGCAGTGACTTCATGTTAGAGAAGTTTAGTAACTCTAACGTCTTCAACGACCGTAAATTACAGAACTCTTCAGGCAGTGCTTTGACACTAATTTTTCCGGTTCTCAAATTGACGTAAATCTGTTCCAGGTGCTTCAGCTTCCCTATCGACTCTGGAAACTTTGAGAGGGGAGCATCCCTAATCTTTAACTCCCGCAACTGCGAAGGTGCCTGCAAAATTATAACGCGTTTCAACATTAAGAAAGAGATTAAAGAGATTTGGTTGAGTGTTATCTACAAAACCCATGATTTTTAAGAAAGAGATTAAAGAGATTTGGTTGAGTGTTATCCACAAAACCCATGAAAATCATGGAGTAATCTTGTAAATCATATACAAACATTGGTTTGGAGGCGAGATGGAAGGCTGAATGGCAGGTGTTCATCAACTCCCTGAGGTCAATTGGTTTATGCAGAACTAAAGAGGGTGACAGACTATGCTGGGGAAGGAATAAAATAAGGGAAGAGATAAAAGTAAGGGAGATATACACAGCGACAGACTATGCTGGGGAAGGAATAAACCAAGGGAAGAGATAAAAGTAAGGGAGATATGCACAGCGACAGACTATGCTGGGAAGGAATAAACCAAGGGAAGAGATAAAAGTAAGGGAGATATACACATCGCTGATAAACAAAAAAAAATTATATTGGAAAAACAAAGTACTGTTAAGGGTCATTTGGAAAAGCAAAGCACAAGTGAAAATGATTATATTTTTATGGTTAGTATGGAGAGAAAAGAATTTGACATGGAATAATCTACAAAAGAAAGGATGGCAAGGGTCGGGTTTTTGCTTTCTATGTGGTGTAGAAACATAGGATAACCAGCATCTTTTCTATCTGTGCTCTTTCGCTTTGGAAACCTTGTCAATACCATGTGGAAGCCTAAATTTCCAGCAACCAGTATGCAGAACAACTGAAGATTTCACCAGGTGGTGGCTGTGCAAAGGTAAGAACTTCCATGTTATCCCAATATTGTATCACTGGTATATTCGGTGTAACAGAAATAAGAAGTTATTTGAGGGACAGCCATGCACCCTCACAAAGACTGCTTTCCAGATTTACAGCACCTGGGAAAGTTTAAAAATCTGCTAGAAGCCACCTGGAGATTTGTCTAAGAGAATCCGCCCACACGAAATTCAATATCCCGCTGGGTATTTTGATGGTGCCTGTCAACAATCCATATGTGGATGCGGTGCTTGGATAATGATATCACCGACATGCCAATATAAGATATATTGGAATGGAGGTACTGGCACCAACATGAAAGCAGAATGTCTTTCTCTCTGGGGCCTCTTATGGTTTGCTTGCCGGTTATATTTGGACAAGATTTGGGTATTTGGGGATTCAAAAATCCTTATTGATCATATTAATCAAAAGGCCAAACTAAATCCTGAAATGCTATCACATTGGATTGAGAGAATTCATGCCTTGAAGAGAACTTTTTCTACCATTTCCTTTTCACATGTATATAAGGAAAAGAACAACGAAGTTGATCGTCTGGCAAAGAAAGGACTGGAAGGAACGTTTGGTGAGATGCATTATGAGTTAATCAACTCAAATGAAAGTGGAGCAAATGGGAAGATAGATCAATATCATATGAGATCAAGGATATCTGTTACAGTTTTTTTTGCAAAGGATTGGAGGAAACAAAAGAGCTACATTTTTTAAGGGCTAGAAATGATGCTATGGGAACTTTTTGTTTTTATGTTATTGAATTATATTTAGAATGTTAATTTGAAAATGGTTATCAAATATAAAAGACAATTTGTGATGAGATGAACTACGGCAAAATGTTGTTGGGGAAGGAAATTTTAGACAAAGAATGACAAAATGTTTTATACATTTCCGAATGTAATGTTGATGTATTTTGTTCAAAATGTTGTTGGAGAAGGAAAGTTTCGACAAGGAATGACAAAATGTTTTATACATTTCCGAATTAATGTTGATGTATTTTGAACAAAAAGTTTTGTACTGGTATTGAATATAAACCAGATATTTTTCACGCTGAAAAAAAAAAAATGTTGTTGGGGAAGGAGAGTTTAGACTAGGAATGGCAAAATGTTTTATACATTTCCGGATGTAATGTTGATGTATTTTGAACAAAAAGTTACGCTGAAAAAAAAATCTTGCGGTACCAGAGACAAAATTTTGACTCAATAATACCTGCGATGCACTTTGCCACAGTGTTTCCAATTCATTCCCCTGTACTTCTAAAGCCCTTAAATTCTTCATTATAATCCAGGAAGGTAGAGAAGAGCAAGGACATTTCTCCCAGCGGAGCCAGTTAAGATTTGGCGCATGCACCCTCCTCAGAATGCGTTCCAAGATACCGTCTTCAATATCAAGCAGCTCCAACTTACTATTTCTGTAGCATGGAAAAGATGCATAGTCATCATCAGTATCACTATCTTTATTTTCATCATTATCTTTATATTCGCTCGGACGCATCCTAATTCCCCGCACTTCAGCCCCTACCTGTTCATTATTAAAAACAATGAAGAATTTAAATAGACTCCATATATTTATATTGAATATTCTATAGAAAACTGAACGATCGAGTACTTACAGATGTTTGCTGCAACAATTCATCAATGTTCTTTACTGGAGGCCGAAGACAATGCCGCGATCCTGAATTCTGGGCAATAGTTTTTCCTAAATCTCTTAGGTGGTCATGCATTTTTATCCTATTTTCAGTGTCCACTTGGACAAGGCACCTGTTCTGTAGATTTCGCAATCCCAGCAAGCCCTTCCAACCTGACCCTTCCCATATTCTAATGACCATATCCCTGTTTTCTCCTACGAAAAAGCAGGCTATGTCTAAGAATATATGTTTATCCTCTAGATCGAGGGCATCATAACTAATTTGCAGTTTTTCCTGTATGTGACTGGGAAGCATCTTTCGAAGCCTATCCAAGTGGGCATCCCAGAAAGTTATGTCATCTTCCCCTTGCAGAAGTGCCCCAAACACTTCTAAAGATAAAGGCAATCCACCACAGGCTGTTAAAAATTTATTGACGGGATCTTTAAATTCTGGGTATGCATAAGGCTGATTGAAGGCATGCAAGCAGAAGAGTTCGAGGGAATACTGTGGATTAAGGCCATTAAGACAATAAATCGATGACTTTTCTACTCCCGACCTTGTGAGAACATCTGTGTCTCTACCTGTAATTAGTACGAAGCTACTGGAGGAAAGAACAGATTCGAGATTAGGCAAGAGTGCATCGACCTGATTTCTATCATCGACATCATCTAAAACTATGAACTTGGAGTCAGAAGATGAGAGATGCTTAGAAAGCATCTCTTTACCTTCATAAATGTTGCCTAAACGCAGGTCCGATTGAGTCAAGCCCTCGAGAAGTTTTCTTTGCAAATAAGGTAAAGAACTTTTACCTGCTCTAACCTCATGTAAAAAACAGGATTTATCATAATTCAAACCCTTTCTATTGAAGAGTTCTACTGCCAGTGTTGTTTTTCCTACGCCACCCATGCCCACGATCCCCACGACCTGGACTTTTCCGCCCTACTGGTTTTTCATTACTTTTTTTCAAAATTCTCTATCTCTTCATTCAAACCGACGGGATATCTGGTCATGTGGCTCAGGGTGGGTCTTTTAACCTTTTCCAACACAAGTCGAACAATATTTTCCACGAGCTCACTCTCGTCACTGGTTATCCACAACAATATAGAGAGATGGATTTAGAAATACATACTTAAAAACCATTTAGCTATGCCAAAAACATATCATATCGCAAGAGTGCTAACCCATTACAGGTCGCCTGGAGATCTAACCCACTTATATTTGCAACAGTGGAAAGGGCGTCTCTCCACTTTTGAATAGTGGTAGAATCGTGTCGCAACTTCTCTTCCAGTTTGCGCAGACCCTTGGAATACACTCTATGTTCGCTCTGCGTCCACCGAAGGTCAGCAGGGTCGACATGGTAAAAGACAGGAATAATTGGAGCCCCTGACTCCAACATGTAGAGGAGTTCCTTGAGACACCACTCTGATTCTGCATATCTAGGGGAAAATATGGCCACATGGACAGAGGCGGTTCTAATAGCCTCTTTTATTTGAGATGGAAAGCTTTCTCCAACTCGCAGTTCAGGCTTGTCCAAAAAGACTGTCAGTTTCTCCGCAGAAGAGAGACGATAGTAAAGATGGCTTGGGAGGGTTTTCTTGACATCCAGACCACGGTGATTGATGAACACCTGGTAACCATCGTTGCGGATGGGGGATGCAGCGGTGGAGGTGGAGGAAAGTGCTCTATGTGCCATTGGGTTTGAATGGAGACAGAAATGAAGAAGATGAAAAATGGAGGTGTAAGAGACGCTGCGCGCAGGCAGAGATATGCAGTGGATATGGAAATCCTTTCTGAACCAACCTAATGACAAGTCTGTTCCAATTCCAAGATATCTTAGATTGGGAGAAGAAGATGCAATCGATATGAAAATTTTCTGGACCAACCTAATGACAAATCTGTTCCAATTCCAGATGTCTATATGAAATTCCTTTATGGACCAACCTAATGGCAAGTCTCTTCCAATTCCAAATATTTCCACAAGAAAAGTCCTTTCACCTTGGAATTCGAGGAGCGATGTGCCCAACTTGCAAGTGGGAATCCAGAGGTCCATATTTTGTCCCGATCCCAATTATTGTGCATCCTTTATAATTCACTTAATTCAAAAAAGGTAAACGACAAACTATTTTAGAACGTGCCTTTTAATATTAAATTATTTATCCATGCAACTTGCTTTATGTATATTGTTCATTCTTTAGCTACGAAATATTGAAACTGTAAAGCTCCATAACAATTAGTATATACAAAACTTTCATTAAAAATGGGTGGTCATATACTAATAAGAGTGAAGAGTATCTTTTTCACCTATTTTAAGTTGCACATGGAAAGTTTTGGCAGACTATGCTTGTTCGTAAATTTAAAGATAATCATTATATTTTTAGATTTTTATAGAAAAGTGAGACACCTATCTTAAAAAGTTGTATGATGTTTAGGGAATTATGGACATCATTGTTAGCACTTATATTAAAGAAGATATATTTTCTCTTAAAGATGTTGAGTTTGAGATTAATATGCTCACTAGTGGGAAAACTAAAGATATTGAAGGATATGACACTGAGATCTTAAAGAGGGGAAGATCTATCCTCATTCCTTATCTCCACAATCTTCTCAATTTGGTTGTAAAGCATGGCTTCGTTAAGCTTTGGACACAATGCCTTATTGTGTCTATCTTTAAAAATGGGGACAAAATGTTCCTTCTAACTACAGGACCATTATGATTATCCACATCTTAGCTAAGCTTTATGGTTTCATTCTGGAAAAGAAGATTAGCCATTATTGCTTGAAAGCCATGGTAAAAGAGCTAAAGGGAAAGCCAGTTTTAGGAGATACCACTCAACTATCGACCATCTTGTCACTCTCAGGATCATTGTCGAGGAATCTCTCAATAGTAAAGCTAATCTCTTT
This sequence comes from Pinus albicaulis, assembly GCA_034641835.2. Lineage (NCBI taxonomy): Eukaryota > Viridiplantae > Streptophyta > Pinopsida > Pinales > Pinaceae > Pinus > Pinus albicaulis. The sequence continues at coordinate 1,208,050,761 of CM076582.1, read as the reverse complement.
TGTTGCTTTGTGGACTTTAGAAAAGCCTTTGACATTGTTCCTCGAGATAAGCTTTGGAAAAGAATTGATGAGATAATAATTCCTCCTGAGTTGAAGTTTGTTTTGATTCGCCTCTCAACAAGACGGTTTTTTCCAAGCTTAAGACCAATGAAGGGTGGTTTAAGGATATTAAATGCAATATCGAGGTTAAGCAAGGGTGTCCCCTGTCCCCTACCCTACCATAATTTAGAAAATGTGAAGATAAGGTTTCTTTGAGTTGGTAAAATTACACGAGTAGTGATAATATTAGTGGTACAAATGCTCAATATTTCCAAGTTTTGAAAATTATAGTCCCTCATAAATAGGCTAGGGTTATGGGTCTATTGTATCCAATTGATTCTGCCAATTTGAGATTTAATGTTTAGGTAAACAAACACCCTCCCACATGCTTGAATCTTTTATACCTAATGATAGAAGGTGACGTTGAAGAACTGTAGAAGGAATAGGTGTTTAAGGAAGGTTTTGGATTCATTGGTTCAAGGGTTTACTTGACTCACTTGCAGGGAGATAAGTGTCAAGGAGGTGTTAATCAAAGACAACAAAAATGATGTAAAGTCATCGGAAATTAAGGAAGTATTTTTTCTTAGTTGTGGGCAAATATATTATGGTCAACCAAATCCTTGAGACCCAAAAACAAGAAACATCTAAAATGGAGATTCTGAGTTTTACATCTAAAAATGTACACCACAAAAACCTCCAATCTAACAAGAAACATGTCAGTATTAAATCAAATATGTTACATAGACCTCGACCCAGCACCATGGTGAGGATAAAAAATCTTGTGCAAAATAGTTATAGCCCAAACTTTCTCCTCAAGGCATATTATGGCATGCAAGTAGTTGAATATTATAAACCCAAAAGGACTTTCCCCAAACTGATGGCCAAACTGAAAGAACAAACCATATTTTGGCCATCAGTTTGGGGAAAATATTATACACATTTTTCTTTCAGTTATAGCCCAAACTTTCTCCTCAAGGCATATTATGGCATGCAAGTAGTTGAAATCTTGTGCAAAATAGTTATAGCCCAAATTTTCTCCTCTTTCTTCCTTTTCTTCTTGTTCACTTTTATCCATAGAAGATGTTTTTGCTTGGGAGGGTGACTCATGAGAGGAAGGCGAAACATATGCTGTAGAGGGCGAAGAAGGGGTATGAGGAGGATTTCGAGATGAGGATGGCATGATTTGCAATGGGATGGAAGATGAAGAGGTGAAGTCATCATGAGTGATAAAGGTTTCCCAAGGAATAGCTTTTTGCCCCAGTTGGTGAGTAAAAATGATTTTGACAAGGGAGTGATGTAATAAGCTTGCTTTTTGCCGAGCTGGAGGCTTCTTTTTCACAATGGTGGACATCTTTTCAACACTTTTGCATAGGAAGTAAGGTAGGTTCAGCAACTTGGTTCGGGTGAAGTGCTTAAGGAGCCTAATGTGATATGAATAGACCTGAGAAAACCTACCTTCACAGGTAAAATATTTCATGATAATTTTCATGAGGAGGGCATGCCTACCCAGCAGATGTGAGAAAGGAAAAATGGTTTTATATGCAGCTTGACAACTGGGCTTTAGAAAAGGATGATAATGGGTTAATTCAAGGTACGTCTGTTTAAACCATTTCTCTCCTATACAAGGGATCTTGGTGGCTTTAGATACAGCTTTAGGAGTCAATTCAAAAACTAAACCTGCTATGTGAGCCTTTTTCATGTGCAATCTTAGGGCAAATAACTCAATTAAATGAGGATGGCTGCCAATTTCTTGCACTTTATTTTAGAAGTCAAAACATCCCATTTCATGAAAACAGGATAAAACAGAGGGGGAGGCAGCTAGTTCTTGGATGTCTGTAGGCTCAAACCTATTGGTTTTGCCTCCCTTTTTAGGTTGTCTCTTTGGCTTTTGAGGCTCATCACTTCCTTCTTGAGACATGATGACTATGCTATTTTTTCCTTTCAAATTTTGAAACAAAAACAACTTTTGCAGATGAACTGAAGGTGAGGGAGTTCCTTTCAAGAATTTTAGTGTCTCAAAACCAAATTGTATTTTCAAAATAGAAAAGGCCACACTTGCATTTGGATTTTTCCTCAAAATTCCCTAGACTCCCTTTTAGCCCTAAAGGCACTTTTATAGCTCAAAAACTGGATAAGGAGGTATGAATTGGTGAGAAATACCTCTTGCAGCTCTTCTTTGTGATAAGAAAGCAAACTGGATGAAAAATGGGCAATTTTGGCCTTTTGGAGAAAAAAGGGCAGTGTTGCGTTCTCTCACTCAGGCGCGCAGCGCCCTTGGCCCGGGTGGCCTCTGCCCGTAGAAGTGCGACGAAGCCCGTTGTGGGCGCGCAGTGTCTGAATGCTGGGTGTTGGCTCCCGCAGAAATGCGACGGGGCACGTTGTTAGCACGCATCGTCTGAACGCTGGGCGTTGGCTCCCGCAGAAATGCAACGGAGTGGGTTGTGGGCGCGCAGCGCCTGAATGGCGGGCGACGTTTGAATGGGGGCTCGGGAAAATCTGAACGTCGGGCAGTGGTTGAACGCGCAGCTCGAGCACGTCTGAATGTCAGGCAAACAGTTGAACGTGCAGCGCTCACGTACAGGCGCGCAACGCCCAATGTAAAATTACACTGCAGGCTCCTACATGCGCGCAGCACCAACACTCAGGCACGCAACTCCTTTGATTTTCTGCACGCGACTTTGCTCTGAGACAAAAACCTCCTTCTTCTTTCTGCCAATCGATGAAATGAATGTAGATAGGCCCGTTGGGGGGGTTTTATGTCCTTTTTGAAATGATTTTAGAAGGAACTTTTCCCCTTCAATTTAAAAAACACATTTCTTACTTTGCTCTTTTTGTTTGTTCCTTCAGTGTTTGCATCCTTCAGCTTTTTAGCACATAATTTGGTTTGTGATGCCTTTCTACTTGCTGGGTGATCTTTACAAACTATTTTCCTTTCTTCTTAAATACCAAATGGTGATTTTCTTCCTTTTCAGTAGTTTAATCTTTAGAGTTTGATCTCTTTCTCTTTTTGCAGTGGGAGACATCCTCTATTTTCCTGAAAACTATAAAATGTGACTTTTACTCATCCTTTGCAGATAAACCAGTTCAAAACCTTACACCCTCTACTTGTACATGAAGGAGGTGTTGTTTTAAGCCCTTTAATGCCTCATTTACACATTTATCCAAACTTCATAAAAAAGGCCTGAAACATCCTTTCACTGTGGGGTTATTTAAACGGAATTTTGCAAACAGCAAAACCATTTTTCCCCTTTTTGTATAAAAACAAATGGTGCTTCAAGCCTGCTTACCCTTTATCCAATCTATTGAGACTGTCCTTAGAAGAAATTCACTATGAAGACAATAAAAAGGTATTGTATTTTCAAAATCAAAGACACCTGCTTTTTCTCTTTTTGGTATGACTGCTCCTTTGTAGTAGCCTTAGTTTTACTTCTGATGATGGCGCCTTTGATAGTTTTCTAGTCTAGGTTGCAGGGGTATGAAAAAGGCAGTTGTTCCTTTTTCATGTTTTTTACTTTGATGCATAAATACTGTTGGAAGGGCCTTTTTTGCCAGAAATCTGCCATGTTTAGTCACATAGTGCTGATTTTCAGAGTTGTAGCCCAGATGCTTGGAAAGCACAGAAAAACACCTCCTGGAGTGACATGAAGTGCTTTGTGTAGTATCTTCCCAATTGTTTGTACTTATTTGCTATGATAGATGATCTTTGACATTTTTTAGGTATCCCTTATTTTCAAAGATAAAACCACTTTGTTCTCTTTTTTCTTAACTCTGTATTTCCTTAAGTTCAAACAGTCAACTATTTTGACTGAAGCTTTTCCTTGATGTGTCTCTTTGCCCAATTTTGATTAAGGCCATTTATCATGGCATCCCTGCAGAGATGTCTTGATAAATTGGCTTGATCTTCGGCAAGCTTTTCTGTTGTGTTATGAGCATTAGGGGAATTTTGAGGTCTAAAATGGGCCTCCTAAGGAAATTATAAAATAATAGTGGAAAAAATCTAATAAGATTTGATGACATCATCAAATTTTAGAGGGAAAAATGGAAAAACTACTTTTTCAACTTGTTGTGGATGATTTTGTCACCCTCCTAGAGACAACCTAGAGTTGCCATAGACCAGTGCCTAGGACATCTTAATATAGCAAGGAGCTCTTTATATTTTGGGTTGTCAGTCCAAGGAGCTCACTTACTATCTCTTGTTTGAAATAAGGAAACCGAAATTTGAATGGGACCAATCTCTTTCAGAAGCTGACACATAGATAAGAATAATGTAAGAACATAATGTAACACTTCAACACGAAAGTATCAGACAGTTAAGAGACCGCTTACTGTAAAGAGAGCCGATTCAAATAATATATCACAGAAATCAAATATTAGGAAGTGCAGGCAGTGAGGAAACATAAGAAGATATTACTGGCAGAAGGGCGCACCAATTTACGAATCCTTAAGCCACTAATATAGCAGAAATTATGAAAAGAGTGAACATGGAACAACATATCACTTCTAGGCCTATTTAAAGCGCTTGACTAATTCCAGAAAGGGCACCACTCAAGATGAATCCTTACTGCAAACTAGTGAGCCACTCGCATTCTAGAACATGATACAAGAAGAAAATTTGCATGAAAAGAGATGATATATTAACACATAAGAAAAGTTACATACTGTGAGATACCAAAGACCAGAATCCTCAATACAGTCATAACCCCTCCTCACTGAGACCCTACGGGCTCTGAAACTTCATACAGAAATGTTACAAGATGAATACAGTAGTCTTCTCGCTGCACAGTTTACTGACAGAAATCTGGAACCTCTACAATGTCTTATTTTTGAGTATTTATAGAGAAGACAGAAACTTTCCGAGGAGGAGGAAAACGAGGCACAATTAATGACTCAGTTTGAAACCCAATGGCGGAAAACATTCGCGCCTTCTCTTATGAATGACTGGCTATAAATGATGGTACTGAACAGCCTGTTCAAGAAATAAATGCTGGGAGATAAAATCTCCTTATATACAAGATGTGAGTAATAAAATATATACAATTTGTTGCCCGCGGCTGAAAGAAAATCTGCTGCCGTAAGAGATTTGGAACAATCTGGATTTAAGTACTGTACTCTCGGCTTTCGGCTATGGATTTGAATCCTGGATCTTTAATGCGGGGCGGACGCATCTGGAGAGTTCTGAGAGTTCATATCCCTGTCTTCTTTAATGGTGGTCATCTCTCCCACCTACCCTCGGCTCCTTCCTTTAATTGTTGCCAGTATGATCTGTCCTTTGTTATGCTCTAGATTTTTCAATTGAGGCAGAAAGTTAAAGCGCCAACAAAGCCAAATTAAAACCTGCAAAACCCGCAAATCATTAGAGAAAAATGACTCGGCGATATGGAGTGTGGTTACAACAGCGGCCATGAAGTCGGTAGTACATTTTAGGCGAGACATTGAGAGGATGCAGGGTGATAGGAAACACATGAACACAATGAAGAAATGGGGAATGACGAGGCAGAAAACAATGGGGCGACAATGAATGAACGGGCTAAGGGTTCATAAACCATGACGCGTCATCAGAACACACGAATGGTGGAGGAAGAACGCAGCGTACACTTGTGAAACATGATGACACGACCACAGGAGGTGGGACCCGAATCGACAATCGGAATCGGAAAGCGGAGTGGGTAGAGCGGGAGTGGCACATCTTTTATGTTCCGATTACGATTAAAAACAGGGATGTGATCGATCCAGGACCGTTCGATCTTGAAACAAGATCAACGGCTGTGCTTGCATCGGAGGGAAATAAAGTGGTGGAGCCATGAAAAACTGCCGATCGGCTGCGCGCGGACCCATCATAGAGGTTGATTTCCGCACCGTCGATTTGAGCTAGATCGGATGGCCAGTATTGCGTCCGATTGTTGAAACAATAGGCCCCTTCTTGCTTTGAGTTGTGGTTCTCTGACCTGGGTCATATGGAGGCCGAAGCGGGAGGGAGCCAAAATCTTAAAGGATGTGCCCGATTGTTTAAATTTGAATTTTGAACTATTGCGATGCAGGTTTTCGGGCGGAGATAGTAGCGTCAAGCAGGGTCATGGGGTTTTAGGCTACGACAGGGGTGAATATGTACAACATCGGCTCCATCTGGGGACGGCATGTTCGTCCTCGGACATGTCGAGAACATGCAGACCATCAATTATTTCATCTTATTTTGAATTCTCCTGCACTTTTACTTCAAGTAATTATCAACGTTCTTTTCCTTTATAAAAGCAGAAATAGAAATTAAAACAAGCTATATACAGTATATACAACCAGGCATTCCTAGCCGAGATCAGAATTGAAAATAAGGCTTGAGGAACTGGCCATTCACGGGCGCATCCAACAAATCACCCGGTAGATTTTCTAAAGTAAAGGTGTTGTTTCTCCCCAGCTCCACTATTTTGAATGGCCCAAACCATAATGTATCAAATTTAGCATGTTTGCCCTTTTCTGCTCTGCGAACATCCCATCTAAGAACCAGGTCTCCAACTTGACAATTTCTATCCTTCGCGTGCCGATCGAAGACATTCTTCATTTTTTCTTGGTATTCTATTAGTCTCTGATCTACCTGGTTCCTTGTCTCCTCCAATTCTACCAGCTGATTAATTCTTCGGATCATGTTATCCGGTTCTTCTTGGTTCTCTTGCATGAAACGTGCTACTGGCAATGCTAATTGCAAAGGAAACACTGCAGCCCGCCCATACACCAGCTCATAAGGTGACTTTCCGGTGGCTCTTTTGCTGGTTATCCTATTTGCCCATAGGGCAAACTTTAATTTAGAATCCCAGTTTTTCTGATTTTCAGCTATTGTCTTCTTTAGGGCTCTCACCAGGGTTTTATTGGATGACTCTGCTAGACCGTTTCCCTGTGGATAATATGCTGTAGAATGAGTAAGGATGATGTTGTATCTTTGGCAGAATTTTACGAACCTGGCAGACTTGAAAGCCTGTGCATTGTCGGTTACAATTCTTGCAGGACAGCCAAACCTGGATATGACATTATCTTCTATAAAATTCATTATTACGACATCTGTCGCATTTCTAGTAGGTATGGCTTCCACCCATTTCGTAAAATAGTCTGTGGCTGTCAATATCCATTTATGCCGGCCACTTGATGGGGGATGTATCTCTCCTATAAAATCTAATCCCCATTTCTGAAATGGTTCATTTACATGAATAGGGATCAAGGGCAATGCTGCTAATTTCTGTCTTTCCGCAAACCTTTGGCATTTGTCACACGATCTGACCCAAGCAAAAGTATCTGAATACAATTTCGGCCAGTAAAAACCGGCCTTCAAGATTTTATGGGTTGTTGCCCTCCAGCTGTAATGTCCTCCACATATCCCCTCATGAAATTCCATCATTACATTTTGCACTTCATTTTCGGTGAGGCATAAAAGTAATATGCCTAGAGGGTCTCTCCAGTAGAGCTGTCCATTGGCAATTGCGTATTTCTGAGATTTCATCCTTACAGCTCTGTATTTCGCCTTGTCACATCCTGGAGGACAGCTAAGTGTTAACAGATATTCAACTATTTGCTTATACCAAGGACTAGTCAGATATTTCACATGTATCTTTTGTGTAGCCGTCTCTAGTCCATGTTGCTCTTCTTCTTTTTCTGATTCTTCATTTGCTATCACAGACAGGTTAATCCCCAAAGCTTGATGATTTGATTCAGATAACATCTTGGCAAGTCCCTGTCCTTTGATCAGTTTGGTAGGCCTTATATCCAGATCATACTCCTGAATTTTTGCAATCCATCTTCCCCTCCTACCTTCACTATCCCCTTGTACTAGAATGTCTTTTACAGCTGCTGTGGGAACATAAGCAGTAATATGAGATTGCAAAATATAAACTCTAAAAGCTTTAAGGGACTTTACCAGGGCGTACGCCTGCTTCTCCAGTATATTATATTTCAATTCAGCATCGTATAGCACCTGACTGAAGAATGCTATTGGCTGTTCATATCCCTCTTCATTTTTCTGCAATAATACTCCAACAATGGTATGAGGTGAAGCAAATGAGAATACCATAAATGGCTTACTATAATCTGGTCCTGCTAATACAGGAGCTTCGGCAAATGCCTGTTTTATCCTCGTGAATGCGTCTCTAGACTCCTGAGACCATTTTACTTCATTTTCCTTTTTCAGCATATTGGTAATGTGCCTAACTATCTCTGCATAGTTAGGTATAAATCTTCTCAAAAAATTTATCCGCCCCAAAAACACCTGTACTTCTTTCTTATTTCTTGGCAAAGGAATGCTGTTTATCACTTCAACTCTCTTAGGATCAATTTTTACACCATCCTTAGTCACGATATGTCCTAAGAGTTTTCCTTCATCTAATGCAAACAAAGATTTTTGGGGATTAAGAGAAAGGCCATACCTTCTGCATTTTTCGAAAGTTATTCTCAAATGCACAATATGCTCATCATCATTCTTAGAGAACACTGTGATATCATCAAGATACACTACCAGAAACTTGTCCTGTTCTCCAATAAAGGCTATGTCCATTTCCCTTTGAAAAGTAGCACCTGCATTAATCAATCCGAATGGCATCCTTGCGTACATAAAGGTTCCCCATGGCGTGGTGAATGCAGTCTTCTTCTGGTCTTCTGGGAAAACAGCTACCTGATTGTAGCCTGAAAATCCATCCATCATTGACATTCTGGATGCTCCCACCACTTTCTGCAGGATATGGTCCATTTTAGGCAGTGGGTAATTATCTTTGAGGGATGCTCTATTCAAATTTCTGAAGTCCACACACAGCCTTATTTCTCCATTCTTCTTTCTAACAGGAACAAGGTTCGCTATCCATTCTGAGTACCTTAGTGGCACGATTATCTTGGCTTTCAACAGCTTCTTGATTTCTTTTTCAATAGAAGGAAGAAGCAAAGGATTTATTTGCCTGAGCTTCTGTTTGTATGGATGTGCGTCTTCCCTCAACGGAATCTTATGCTGTATAATATTTACATCAAAAGTTTTCAGGTCCTCATAGGACCAAGCAAAAACATCTTTGTAAGATTGAAACAACTTCAAATACTTTTCTTTGTATTCTTCTGGGACTTTTTTGGACAATTTAACAATTTTGGGGTCAGTGGAAGTACCCAGATTCAAATCTCTTACTTGATTATCTTCTACTATTTTATTTGGCTGCACGGGTACGTCATCTTTATTGAACAACTTCTCTAGTGGTACCAACCCTCTAGGTATGACATTACCCTTTAGCTGCAGCACTTTACTACCTGCTATTCTTTCTTCCCATTTATTTTCAGCAATATATTCAACTTCTTCTCCTCCATTATCATCAATCTCCATATTGGAGAATTCTCCCACAGTCTCTATAAATATTTTCATCTGTTCATCATCTTCGAATACCTGCCAATGCTTTATATTGTCTGGAATGGATGGTCTGTAACATACCTCCACCTCATATCTTAGGAGTGGGTTCTGAGGAGGACGGAAAGTACTGGCAGCTACCGCAAGAGAGTCTGCTATTCTGTTTTGCTCCCGGGGCATGAACTGTATGTTAAATGCTGAAAAGAAGTTTTCTATCATGTCCCATACTTCATTTCTATATGCTCTGAGCCGAGGATGTTTAGTTTGACATTCATTTTTAATCTGCCTTACGACTAGCTCAGAGTCTCCAAACACTTTTAGACACTGGATGCCCATGTTTCTAGCTGTCTGCAGCCCCAATAATAATGCCTCATACTCAGACACATTGTTTGTAGCCTCATATTCCAATTTAAAAGACAGTGGCACCCATTTTCCTGCAGGGGAAATCAACAACACTCCTGCTCCATTGCCCTCCCTTGAATTAGCTCCATCAAAATGCAAAGTCCATATTCCCGATTCCTGCTCTTCTTTAGGCTGCTCAGCCTGAACTTGACCAAAAAGGGTCTCATGCGCGTAATCCTGATTTTCTTCCAACATAAAACATGAAAATTCCCCTTCTTTATTATAAATTGGGGAATTATCTGAGCAGTCAGCCCTGGTTACCGTCTTGACAAATCTGGTCTCCCTGTATAACCTCCTTTCTTGACCTCCAAAGACTGGGACAGTAGCATATGTTAGATCCAATTTGATTGACCCCCCGATATTGGTACCCCAGGACCTTGACAACAGCATGCCAAAGCGGGCTGGGATATCAGCAACCACGATGTCCATGACCACACTTTTTGCTGGGATTTGAGCTAGATTGACCACTAAATCTTTAATCATTCCCAAGAATTTAACCCTTTTAGAATCAAATGAATACAAATCTTTATATGGTCTTGTAATTTGCAGCCCTAGTTGCTCCATGACAGACAAAGGCATAAGATTATGGGAAGCCCCAGAATATAACATACAGTTGTGTAGCAGCAGATCATGGATGACTAGGGACACGTAAAAGGGAGGAGTAGAAGGGTCTATCTCCTCGACATGTGGGCCAAAGACTACCATTGGTCTCTCTTCTTGCAGATTTAAACTATCAGGTGCGATGGGTAGTTCAGGAGGAAGAATGAAAGAGGTAACTTGAGACTGATATGCAGGCTGTTTTAATAATTCAGTCAGAGGAACATGAATCTTAATCTTCTCAAGTTCTTTTTGCAAATTGAAAGCAGATGTGGGCTTTTCTAGCGCTACTTCTTTGGACTCCCTATTTTCAACTGAAGACTTGACTTCTTTTGACACTGGCTCAGCATTAGGGGGGCCAACTAGTTTAGAAGAGGAGGGAACTTGATCATTAGACTGCAAGGGGATATTCAGAAGATTCTTACCTTTTTATATACACCTCTTTGCTGCCGATTCCTTCTGAGCCGATATTCCCTCTCGAGGCTGCTCTTCCTCTTGCTCCTGGGTTCGGGTCCTCTTCCTTGAGGATCTAAGATCATATTTGACGTTGAATTGTGCTTCCATGAAATCAGAAAATTGCTTGCAGTAATGGTCAATCTCTGCTTTTTCGTCTTCTTCTTGTAGGGGGCACTCCATATCATCATTATTTGAGAAGGCCAGATTTGAATCTTCAAGTTTATAAGCTGCATCTCTAGCAGAGTCATCCGCTGGTCCCTCCAGGTACAAGGGATGAGGTACCTGGTCTTGTTGTTCTCTTGGCATTATCTGAAATGGGGGCTTTCTGTACTGAGGATTATATCCTCTGTTTGGAGCATTATAATAGTTCCTGGGAGCTGCATTCTTAGCTTCCAGCTCTAGCTTGACCATTTTCTTTATCATCTTGCTTATCTCATCCATTTTGTCGGAGTCTTTGTCTTGATTGGAGGTAGAAACCTCTTCTTTACCTCTCCTTCTAGTATCTTGCTCAACTTTTCCCTTTGACTTACCAGTGGCGGCAAAATTTGCCTCCAATTCTAGAGCATCTGTTTGAGCGTCATCCAAGGTGACATGCATCCTTTCCCGCAGCGAGAAACCAAAATCGGAGTCAAAAGCTGCTATGAAAACAACTTTGGCTGCAGCTTCATGTGGCTTCATTTCAGGAGGTAGGCTCAGGTATAACTTGTTAAATCTCTTGATGAACTCTGGTACCCCTTCATTCTGTTTCTTCTTCATGGTATTAAATTCAGTAAGGCACATTCCATAATCTTTCTTTTCCCCCCACTTCCTGAGAAAAGCAGTTTCCATTTGGTCTCAGGTAGTCACGGAATTATTCCCCAATTTCTTAAACCATTTTCTGGCTTCGCCTTCTAGAGACTGCACAAACAACCTCAAGACCACATCCAGATGCTCAACATTTAAGTTCTCCGCGAAAGAGCAGAAGGTCTCGAGATGCTTCTGAGCATCAATGTCACTTTCACCATTAAACCTCGGTAGGATCTTCAGGTAATCTTGTGGCATATCGTGCAGTACTAGGGGTAGAGCCAGAGGAGCATATTTATTTAACAGAAAAGCAGGGACATTGGCCATTGGGGGAGGTGGGGGTTGCACAACAATTTGAGATACAGATGAAGGGAGAGAAGTAGGAGGAAGTGAAGTATGAATAACAATGGGAATATATTGCACAGAAGCCTGAGGTGTAGAAGGGAATAACTCACGGTTGATAGTAGCTACTTCTGTGACCTCTTTAATTTCTTCAGCCTCGAAAGTAGGGTGGGATCCTCCTTCAATCCAGGCGTTTCCTCTACGTGGAGTTTCTGAGTGAAACTCGGGTTTTTCTGTTCTAACTTCTTAATAAGAAGAAGGTGGATGGTCTTCAACAGAATATTCAGAATTTTCGGAACGAACAAACTTCTTCTCTTTCCAACTCCTTCTATGAATGATTTTCTCTGGGTCAGACACGGGTGTTTTCGGTGGTGAGGTATCCGACCTCAAATGGGGCCTCCGGGAAGCCAGAACTTCCAAAAATTTATCAAATAAAGACCAGTGGAGTCACCAAGGTGAGAAATCTACAACTCTTCACCTCTCTGTGCTCACCTGATTAGAGAGTGAATATAGGATGTCGAAGCCAGGGAAACAGATATTCTTGAATTCGTTCCGCGGAAACGGCGCCAGAAAGATGTTGTGGATGATTTTGTCACCCTCCTAGAGACAGCCTAGAGTTGCCATAGACCAGTGCCTAGGACATCTTAATATAGCAAGGAGCTCTTTATATTTTGGGTTGTCAGTCCAAGGAGCTCACTTACTATCTCTTGTTTGAAATAAGGAAACCGAAATTTGAATGGGACCAATCTCTTTCAGAAGCTGACACATAGATAAGAATAATGTAAGAACATAATGTAACACTTTAGCACGAAAGTATCAGACAGTTAAGAGACCGCTTACTGTAAAGAGGGCCGATTCAAATAATATATCACAGAAATCAAATATTAGGAAGTGCAGGCAGTGAGGAAACATAAGAAGATATTACTGGCAGAAGGACGCACCAATTTACGAATCCTTAAGCCACTAATATAGCAGAAATTATGAAAAGAGTGAACATGGAACATCATATCACTTCTAGGCCCATTTAAAGCGCTTGACTAATTCCAGAAAGGGCACCACTTAAGATGAATCCTTACTGCAAACTAGTGAGCCACTCGCATTCTAGAACATGATACAAGAGGAAAATTTGCATGAAAAGAGATGATATATTAACACATAAGAAAAGTTACATACTGTGAGATACCAAAGACCAGAATCCTCAATACAGTCATAAACCCTCCTCACTGAGACCCTACAGGCTCTGAAACTTCACACAGAAATGTTACAAGATGAATACAGTAGTCTTCTCGCTGCACAGTTTGCTGACAGAAATCTGGAACCCTTACAATGTCTTATTTTTGAGTATTTATAGAGAAGACAGAAACTTCCCGAGGAGGAGGAAAACGAGGCACAATTAATGACTCAGTTTGAAACCAAATGGCGGAAAACATTCGCGCCTTCTCTTATGAATGACTGGCTATAAATGATGGTACTGAACAACCTGTTGAAGAAATAAATGCTGGGAGATAAAATCTCCTTATATACAAGATGGGAGTAATAAAATATATACAATTTGTTGCCTGCGGCTGAAAGAAAATCTGCTGCCGTAAGAGATTTGGAACAATCTGGATTTAAGTATTGTACTCTCGGCTTTCGGCTATGGATTTGAATCCTGGATCTTTAATGCGGGGTGGACGCATCTGGAGAGTTCTGAGAGTTCATATCCCTGTCATCTTTAATGGTGGTCATCTCTCCCACCTACCCTCGGCTCCTTCCTTTAATTGTTGCCAGTATGATCTGTCCTTTGACTATGCTCTAGATTTTTCAATTGAGGCGGAAATTTAAAGCGCCAACAAAGCCAAATTAAAACCTGCAAAACCCGCAAATCATTAGAGAAAAATGACTCGGCGATATGGAGTGTGGTTACAACAACGGCCATGAAGTCGGTAATACATTTTAGGCGAGACATTGAGAGGATGCAGGGTGATAGGAAACCCATTAACACAATGAAGAAATGGAGAGTGACGAGGCAGAAAACAATGGGGCGACAATGAATGAACGGGCTAAGGGTTCATAAACCATGACACGTCATCAGGACACTTGAATGGTGGGGGAAGAACGCAGCGTACACTTGTGAAACATGATGACACGACCACAGGAGGTGGGACCCGAATCGACAATCGGAATCGGAAAGTGGAGTGGGTAGAGCGGGAGTGGCACATCTTTTATGTTCCGATTACGATTAAAAACAGGGCTGCGATCGATCCAGGACCGTCCGATCTTGAAACAAGATCAACGGCTGTGCTTGCATCGGAGGGAAATGAAGTGGTGGAGCCATGAAAAACCGCTGATCAACTGCGCGCGGACCCACCATAGAGGTTGATTGCCGCACCGTCGATTTGAGCTAGATCGGATGGCCAGTATTGCGTCCGATTGTTAAAACAGTAGGCCCCTTCTTGCTTTGAATTGTGGTTCTCTGACCTGGGTCATATGGAGGCCGAAGTGGGAGGGAGTCAAAATCTTAAAGGATCGGCCCGGTTGTTTAAATTTGAGTTTTGAACTATTGCGATGCAAGTTTTCGGGCGGAGACAGTAACGTCAAGCAGGGCCATGGGGTTTTAGGCTACGACAGGGGTGAATATGTACAACACAACTCATATTTTCAACTTATCTCCCAAAGTTTTTACTCAAATTTTGAGCGGGAGTACTCGTTGGATGAGAAATTTAATTCCCCATCCAAGGAGTACCCATGTTGCATACTTTCGATGGGTCCTGCTACATGAAAAATGAGAAATACATAAAAAAACGTGATTACAATCACGTTTTTTATGTATTTCTCATTTTTCGTGTAGTAGAGTTCATCGAAATTATGCAACATGGGTAATCCTTGGATGAGGAATTAAATTTCACATCCAACGAATACTCCCGCTCGAAATTTGAGTAAAAATTTTGGGAGATAAGTTGAAAATACGAGTTGAAAAAGTAGTTTTATTATTTTATTATTTTTTAATATTTTTACCCTTTTATTTAAAAAATGGTGAATCATCCCCTATGGTTGACATCATCATCTTGAATCCTATTGGTTGTTATAAAGTTTATTTTTGTTGTACATTTTTCTTAGGAGGCCCATTTTAGACCTCAAAATTCCCCTAATGGATAGACTTTGAAGATCGCTTGATCACCTTCCCTTTAGAAATATGACCATCTTTACTTTGTTTTCCTTAAGTTGACCTTTGAGATCTGCTGAAGCAGACATACATGACAAATCTGATGGTGCATGACTTAGGAAGGACTGATAGGTTTGCTTGGAAGATTTTCAGGAAAAAGGGATACTTGATTGATAGTTAAAAACAGAGTTTTTTACTAGACACAGGTTTTTTAGATATTCATCCTAAGCACCATCACCTATAACCTAAAAACTTAGTCATAATTTTTAAAGGATTTCCTAAAAACATTTAGGTCATCAACAGTAACTTGCGCTATTGGAGGGAAAAAAGACCACTTGTCTTATGCTGGACAGATGACTTTGTGAAATAGGAGGATTTTGGATATTTAGAGATAAGAGGTTTTACACAGATGTGACAGTTATGGACAGGGTAAGGCCTACTGATCTAGGATAGGATTTAAACATGATGACCACTAGCATCACAGTAGGCAGGGGAGGGGGGAAAGATAAAAATTTCTCTGAGGGGGTTTTTAGAGGACAAATTGACTGTTTGAATTTGGTTTTCTAGAAAACCTAGACAAGGCATATAGTCATCAAAACAAGTGAAAAATACTGATGACTAACATTGGCACCCAAACAGAGAATAAATCTGAGGATTCATCATTAAAGTAGGACCCTATTGTTTTAAAGCTTCAGGAATAATTAACGCAAGCCCAACTTGCTCTAGAACAATATCAACAACAGACAATATCCCCGCAAAAATGCCAGGAATTACAAAAACAATTGAGAGGATTAGCTCTAGCAGAGAATGAGGCTTTTGATAAGGCTACGTAGGAAGAAGAAAAAATGAATAGAATGAAAACTAAGCTGAACAGAGTTAGGAATCAATTGGACACCATTTGTTCATTATATTCAGATATCTTGGCTTGTCGATCTCCTGCTACGAATTATGCCTTGTTTTTATTAGAACGATATTTATTGTTAAAAATCAAAGCTGTTATAGCCAGCCAGTCAATTGAGCTAAAGACGATGGAAGATTTTATAAATTGCTGTAAGATGCATGGAGTAAAGGTCCAAAGGCTTCTTTGTGAATTTTATTTACATAATTTTATTTTAGATAAAGAAGTGGATGTGAATCCTAGCCCTTTTGTTGGAGATGTTCAATTCCACGCTTTTATTTATTTTGTAGTCAACCAAATCAAGTGGTTGAAGGCTTATAATTTGTTCCAAAAACAGGAACAAAACCTGGATCTTTGGGTAAGAAGCGAACCTACTCACCCTCTACAAGTGTTTGCTAAGCATAAAGCACTGATGACACAAGAGGGCGTGACTAAGAGTTTAGGGCCCATACATAAGGAACTTGTGCTAGAAGGAACAACATATTTTTTCTCCATTCAAGAAAGATCCCTGGTTGCATCCAAAATGAGATGGATGGTTTCAAGAAACATTGTTAAAGATAGAGAACCATTTAATTATGGGAACTTCAAAGTTGCTGCAAGACGGTTAATCCCATACGGAAACTTTATCTTAAGAGGAGGACCTTATTGGGTAGGATGTCACTATAGATGCCCCGTTATTCGGTATCCTACTGAAGGATATCATCCTGAATATGAGTTACCAGAAGGACAAGAAGTGGCAGCCTTTGCACACTTGGCACGACATCATGGTCTCAGGCCTCTTACAGAAAGACCTCCTCTAGCCTACTCTTTAACTTCTTTGCAACAGAATTATTTATTTTTCATGAGGACATGAAAAAAGGTAAGCATGGGAGTATGTTGAGCCTTATAATAGGTATGTATTCACTCTCAAATACTGTCCTTTTTCCTCTTCTTCATCCATTTTCGTGCTACAATATAATAATATCATGAATGGATTTTGATAAACAAATGAATGAAATAGTCTTGATATGGTTTAACCGTCTAAACTAATTCCCATTTCTTTTGTGTTGAAAATAGCAGATAAAACAATAGTTGTTCCCAAAAAGGAACAACAAGATCTAATCGAGGGAAAAGAAGGCACGGCCAAATCAAGAAACGAATCAGAGAAGAATACCTAAGAACTGGCTGTACTAATTAGACTGTTTGTTTATTTTTCATTTAGCTCTGAACATATTCTAAACTATCAAGTCTCTGTTTCAAATTTTTTTCCTCTATGAGGTGATCCAGGAGACAAGTTTTTTCTCTTCTTAGACATTATGCTACTAAAATTTTGAAAACTGGATTGGTTTTTACCACCCAATTTTTTTTTTTGATGTGAACATATAGGCACAGTCTGTTTTCATCCCTGTTTCGGGTGTATTTTTCCCTAACATAAGGGAAGCCCGGGGTCTGAATGAAGACGTCATTTCTTATGTTTTTTGACAGAGCTAGGAGGATCGATGCATACATCTCCTCATCAGCTGCAACTCCATATTTCCTTTTTCTACAAAAACAGAAGAAAAAATGCAGTTCTTTGAATGCTACATGCATATAATATGTAACCTTCTACACACTTAATAGATGGTTCAATTTTTTCTTTGGAAAAAACAAGTAAGAGAAATAAATAATCAATCACACAACACAAGATGTATCTCGGGAAAGCACACTGTCTAAAACCCCACTATATTTATATTGTATAAAGTCAAGGATCATGAAAAATTACAATTCTTTCTCTCTTAAGGGAAACTCCTGCACTCTGCCAACTGTCTCACTCTGATCTAGGAAAAATCAGACAAATACTTAGCCAATTCTCCACCTCTGCTTAGCATGCCTTTCTCACACATTACTTGAGGAATTAAATCCCTATTAAATAGTAAAATCCCTTGCCTTGATTGAGAAATCCTTCCTAGGCCTCCAACTAACTCTATACCTTACTTGTATAATTTTATAATTATACAACTGATAGTTCTCATCCCTTTAACCTCAGTCTCAACTGGGCCTTCCTTAGAACTGAAATGCAACAACTATTTATAGTGAATTATCAGTTAACTAATTGATCATTACTTGTGAATTAAATCAGATTTAATTCACTTGATCTCTCACTATCTCATCACTCAGTTAGAACTAGTTAAACTAATTTTAACTCAATTTATTTGAGTTAACTAATTACAACTCACAATTATTGTAATTTGACCCCATTAAAACATGGTATAACTCTACATGCATCCTCCTTTCCTTTTTCCTTGCGATTAGAGAAGGTCTAGTGCATCAACTCAAATATTCCCATCGTAGCACCTATGGGATGTCCTGGAACCCTTCAATCCCATTGATAAGGCTCCCGATTTCTTCAATCTAGCAGGTTATGTTTGCTTGGGTATCATTCTCTCTATTAATCTCTCTTAATATGTGATAGAAGTTGACTGTTTCAAAGCTCTTGCATCTACACCTGATTCTTTTCAAAATTTGGTTCAACATTGAGTTTTTAGCCTCCCTGTTGTTGACCATGCTCTCAATTATAAGAAGGGAATCTCCCATAATGTTCAAGGTTCTAATCCTTTTTTTTTGAGTAAGGGTGAGACCATAGAGGAGGCCATATGCCTCAGCTTGGTTATTTTTTTTCTTTCCAAGGCCCCACGCAAGCCACCCCATTTACATGTATTTACACTAGGGATGTACCATTATTTTTATTTCTATTATGTGAGCACCTCATTATGGGAAAACCATATGTTTTTTGACTTTCAATGTATTATATCTCATCTCCTCTGACAAAAATGATGAAACTTTCATAAAAAAAAATTAATAGTTTCATTACTACCTATGGCAATAACCATGCAATCTCACAAGTTTGGTAAAGAAAAAAAAATATAATACACTTAACTTCATCCTAAAACTTAATATCAACAAACAATAGCTAACTTACCACAGTATTAAGGGTGTTCAAATTCTCTATCACTGAGTCTGCATCCTTCATCCTCGTGTTATGCCACTTTTACCATAGGAACATCTTTTTCACTAGGGACTTAGACTAATACAAAGTCCCTAACTTGTTTTACATTGCCTTCATTGTAGCTTCTCCTAAAACATCAGGTAATATTAAATATAAGAGACAAAACTTTATTGTGTCATTTTCCTTTTGATCCAAGTTGGTCGAATCTTCTTTTGACATCCCTGCTAGTGTAGTATCCATATCCACATTGAGCCATTGAAATTTTTCCACCAACAAATATTCCATTTTGAGTTTCCTTAACTCAAAACTTTTTTCCTATCACTAAAGCAATCAAGTCCATAAATATCCCACTATAATAGGGTGTACCAAAGGCCTGAGCTAAACTCCTTAGCCACAAAAGCATCCCCTTAAAGCCAAAACTACTATGATACCAAATGTATGTTTTAACCTTGTGCAGTTAATTGATGCAATTATAGTTTTATAAAACAAAAAATATGTAATGGAAAGCACACACATTAATACAAATATGTTTTTTGGGGCCTTTGTTTTGGGAAAATTATTTTTGAGTTGTGGATGGCTAGTTGCGGGAAGATTGAGAGGCGAGGAACCATTACGGAAGAAAGGGAGTCGTTGCGGGTGGCGGAGAAGGAACAAATAGGTGGCGGAGCGCAAATAAGAAACAACACAAATGGAAAGGACATGTGACAATGAACAAGCAGAAAGACTCCTAGAGGAAGAGCCAACCGTGGAAGAGAACAGGGAATGCTAGGGCATAGTAGAACAGTCGAGCAAAGAAAGGGGTGAAGACTAACAATGCCAGTCAGTGGAGATAGATAAGTGAAGGAAAAGAGAACACGCTCGATGATCTTAGCAGGGAATAGGTTGAGTTTGTATGGTTAGATAGATCTCTACGAAGCCATAGATGTAATGTGTTTTTATGTTGAACTCTGCGGAGTCTGATACGTATTTTGGTTCTAATATCATATAATATATGAAAGTTGTGTTGTGGAGCTACTGATGTGTATGTTTAATAGTTCGGATATATGATGTATGACTAATGATCTCAAAATTTTTGATAGCTTTACTTGATGATTGTTAAATGGTAGTTTATTTCTTGATTAATATTCAATGAGTGTGTTATGCATAACTACAATGTTTGGATAGTTGTTAACAGTTCTCTTCGGTAATATGATTCTAGATCTTTTATCTTAGTAAGGTCACGACACGCCTCAGGTGAGACTCCTTGCTCTTTTTGAGCAGGGTGAAAATTTCGAAGTTGTCCTGGAATATAGTGAAATCTTATTGGCCCCGAGCATCAACCTGGGTCTTGCCCAGAAGTCACCCTTTTTCGCCAACAAATGGTTTTGTTGTTGGGACCTGAAAAATTGCTAGAGAGCTAGATCATGGTATCGAAGATCTATGAAAGGGATTTACGTAGCTGGTGGGATAATCACATAGATCAGTTCATATCATAGCAAGCTGAGCTCTGACATTAGAAGGAAAGGACTATTAAGGATCAAGTTCTATTTTCCAATTCGGCAAGTGATTTGTACGAAATATTTTGGGGAAATTTTCTAGAAGAGATCTATAACTGGTTGCGAAGACTCCAGATCAAAGCAATTCCTAGAGGATTGCGTCGATCCAATCGTAGTTGGGCACATAAAAATCTGACGGCACTACACAGACTGGATACAGAGTTAACCCGAGCAGTAGATTTTTAGATTCAAACCACTTTAGAGGGATATATTGTGGAGTTCGTAGCTTAATGTTATTAGTATTTTGATAAAGTCGAAGATATATTGAAATCAGGGTTGCAGGGGAAGTTGTTGAAGGAAATTCTATTGTGGATCAAGGCTTTAATGGTGGATGAAGGAATAATGCCTTTCCAAAACCCCGTGATGGAAGCCTAAACCTATAGTACTGGGGTAAGTTCCTGAAGGAGAGATGCTACGAAAAAGGGAAAAGGGCGAATAGGGATATGGACGCCAGGACCTCCAGTAGGTTGAGAGAATTAAGAGCACATCAGAGGGCACAAATCACTGATAAGTGGCGGGAAAGGGAAATACGGGAGTTTAAGAAGCAGAAAAGGAGCATAAAACAAAGAGAAGAGGTGCCGCAAATGATAGGGAGGAGAGAAGATGAAGTAGGACCCAAAGGAATGGACGGGTCCACCAAGGAAGTTAGACAGGTTCATAGGATCCCATCTCGAAGAGAGAAGGGAAAAATGTCTAATGAAGAGGAGGACACGCGCCCCGAGGATGAGTCCGATGTTGAGCTGCATGTTGCAATGGAACAACTATTCCGAGAGAGGCCAACGACCATAACACAAGGTAATCCTATTCCCCAAGTTTCAAGTAGCACTTGTCCTATCCTTCCCCTGGTACTTTACCACCCACCTGATAAATTTTTGATAAAGTTGCAAGAGTAAAGTAAGTTATATAGTGTTCAGTCTATAGTACAGGTAGTCACAAGAAGTAGTACTAGCAGCATAATTTCTCAGCCATGAAGTAGAGGATTTATATTAGTTACACCCACACAAGTAGAGATGGCAGGATCATTTACTCTATATCTGGAGTTTTATAGAAAGGGTAATGATGATGTAGAGCAGCATTGGTATCTATGTGAAGCAATTTGGAGGGCTCATCAGACACTGGATGCAGTTAAATTAATTGAATTTCAAACCATGCTCAGGGAAAGAGCATTGCGATGGTTTATCAAATGGTTGGAAGTACACCAGAACCCGACTATAGATGATGTTAAAAGAGAGTTTGTACAAGAGTTCAATCTCCCTCAGGCTAATCAACAAGGACTATCCGAATTATGGGAGATCAAACAGAGAGAAGGAGAAACAACCTGAGATTTAATGAGAAGGTTCAAAGATGAAATCATGAAACTGAGTTACCCGATTGATCCAAATCACCAACATGACTGGTTCATTAAAGAACATTTACCCCTAACAAGAACGTCATTGACCCAACAAAATATTGCCACACTCCAAGATGCACTAAAACAAGCAATGAAGATAGAAGTAATGACTGGATACCCACAGGAGTTTATGGGGGGAGTAGTCACCCATGATCCTTCCATATTTGGATTGCAACATCAAATAACAAGTTTGACAGGAAAGCTCAAGGATATTCAGCTAGCACGACCAGCCCGACCCAGTGTGTGTTTTCTATTGGAAGGACATCTGGTTACAGAGTGCCCGAGGTTGCAGGGAATCAATTTCAGGACTTTGGCAGCAGGAGCACAAGGAACACCACCAATGGGAGGATTTGCGCAAGTAAATACTCAAGGAATGTACCAGGCGCAACCCCATTTCTTGGGTTTTCCTAACCAACAAACTCCAACTTCAACAGAATACTATGAAATATGCAAGGGAATTGGTCATCCTCCGCATTTATGCCCAATATTACAAAAATATTCAAATGTCCCAAATAATGTTTATTGTGAATTATGTGCTTCAGCAACTCATCATATAGAGTAGTGCATAGCCCTAGATGCATTAGCAGACCCGCTGAATAGATCATCCTACAGAGTAAATGAAACTCCGAGAGGACGAGGAGGATCAGGAATGTGAGGGGTTAGGACTAGAGGAAGAGGACCTTTGAGATGTTACAATTGTGATCAAGAAGGCCATGTAGCGAGATAATGCACGCTACCAAGACGACCATGGTGTTCCCAGTGCAGAGTGAATGCACATGCCACAGAGGATTTTCCAGAACTAATTAAAAGGTGGGAAGCGATAACTAGGCAACAAGGAGCCAATTTGGTCAATGCAGAGCCAAGATTAGTCGATACAAAGCCTCTATCGATTGTGGCCATAACAACCCGAGGAGGGAAGAAAACCGGGGAGGATGCAAGAGAGATGGAGCCGGTAAAACTAATCAAACCAGCGTCACCAAAGAACTTATTTAATTTGGAGCAACAGAGACAATACTTTAAATAAGCACTGGAAAAATTCTCGAAGCTAAAGAACCGCAAGAATATGGAACTAATGAAACCAGCCAAGGAAGGTGGAAAAAATGCTACAACAAGAACGTCGATAGAAGAATGGTTCCGATTGTTCTTGAATATTGTAAATGACGGAAAAATGATAGAGTAGTTAAAGAAAAATCTGAAAACAGTATTAGAAGGAGGAATAGAGCACGAGGACCCAATTAACACTAACCTTCCAAAAAAGTATGTAAGGAGAGTAAAAAGAAACAAAAGAAGAATGGGAAAGGAATTTCTCATAAATTCTCAAGTTGCAGGATTTCAAATAAGATACACAATGCTGGATCTAGGATCAGATGTGAACATTCTACCTAGAAATACCTGGGAAGCATTAGGCAAGCCAAAGCTGGCATATTCCCCTATACAACTAAGAATGGCGAACCAATATTGCTTTGTGCCGGTAGGAAGGCTAGAAGAGGTTGAAGTGGATGTCACGGAAGTAAAAACTTACACTAATTTTTAAGTAATCGACATTATGGGAGATAATGATCCATATCCAGCTCTGTTGGGGATAGACTGGGCATTTGAAAATTATGCAGTTATCAATTTGAAGAAAGAGCTTATGATATTCGAAGACAATGAAGTCAGATTGGTCCAACCATTGGACCCATATCAAGGACCCCAGTATACAGAGACGCTGAGGACGACGGAAGATGTAGAAATTCTTGACCAACTTTATCAGATGACAACAGGTAAAAGAGAAGATTACATCAACCCTACAATAGTAGGAACAGTAAATTGGTGAAGTGTTCAAAGTTCTGATGTAGGATCAGAAGTTTCATGGGATGATTTCCAGCAAGGCGGATATGAGGTCAATACTAGAAGATGTGTTGTTGTTCACAGAGTTAACTAGATCGGCACAGAGGTAAGGTGTTACCCCACCCTTACTAATATGCAAACTGTGAATACTTTTATTAGCAAAATTGAAGATAACGTGCCAGAGGAGCATAAGGTTCTTCTATGGATGTAGCTCTTTAATCTACTTCGGCAAAGTGGTGGATAAATCACCACAACTTTATTCATAGTTGGGAAGAGGTAGCAAAGGCACTGAAAACAAGATTCCAAGAGTCTTAAGGACCGCAACTAGAAGATAAGTAGAGAGGAGTCTCAAATCCCCAAGTACATATAAGAAGTTGTGAATGCAAGTGGGAAACAGAGAGATACTCAAAGTCCTTGTGGGTGCATAATTTTATACATTCATTAGATATAATCCTACAAGCTTGGTACCTGACAGAGGAAAAGAAAATACAAACAGGTAGCTGGGATATAGTAGCAGAAATATTTATAAAAAGTTTCTCTTTCAAAGGGGATAATGGAAATGTTACGAAAACCTTGCAGGAAATCAAGGGGGATTATATTCTTTTCATAATTTGCAGAAGTTGAAGAAACACTTGTGTCAAGGAAGATACCCGAATCTAGTTATCAAGAAGTGGTAACATGTGGGAAGGTAGACCAGGGAATAGATGATGATGATTTAGAAAATCTTAGAAACTTGTCATTTGAAGAAAAGGAAGGAGAATGAAAAATACATGAGGAACCTACCATAGAAGGATTGCACCTGTTACCCCTAAGGACAAAGAAACATAATATTGGCATTCAATAAAAACCCAAGATAGCATCCATAGGAGAATATTGGGACGAAGAGGTTACAAAGGAAATCTTTGATTTGCTAAATGAATATGAAGATCTATTCCCGTCTTTCGTAGCATAACTAAAAGGTATCAAGGGAGATTTGGGGGAGATGTGGATAATTTTGAAACCTAATGCCAGACCAGTAAAGCATAAACGCTATCACCTAAACCTAAGGGTGAAAGAGAAATTCAAAGAAAAAATAGACAAGATGCTAAATGAAGGATTGATTTTCCCAGTTGAAGAGGCATAATGGGTTAGTCCAATAGTGATACAGAACAAAAAGGAGAAGTCAGAAATCAGGGTGTGTGTAGACTACATAATTCTAAATAATGCATGTGTCCATGATCCTTTCCCAACACCATTCAATGATGAATTTATAGATAATGTGGCTAGAAATGAAGCATATTCATTCACATACAGTTTCTCTAGTTATCATCAAGTCCGAATAGTAGAGGAGGATAAAATAAAAACCACGTTCACTATTGAATGGGGATCATATGCTTATCACGTAATTCCCTTTGGGTTAAAGAATGCACCAACGGTATTTTCAAGGATAGTGATAGCCGCTTTTAGAGAGTATATCCACAAGTTTCTATAAGTGTACATGGATGACTGGACAATATACAGTTTGTTGAAGAACCACGCGAGCTTCCTTCGGATAATTTTTGACCATTGTAGACAACTTCAAATCTCACTAAACCTGAATAAGTGCATATTTGCAGTACCATTCAAAATGTTACTTGGCCATGTGGTCTGTAAACAAGGAGTATGTGTGGACCCCGCCAAGGTGGTGGTAATTGTAAACATGGATGCCCCAGAGAATGTTAAACAATTGAGATCATTACTGGGACACATGGGGTATTACAGAAGGTTTATCTCCAACTATGCTCGAATCACAACACCGCTGGAAAAGCTATTGCGGAAGATAGAATTGTTTATATGGAATGAATAATGCAGCAAGGTGTTGGACATGCTAAAGAAAAAATTAGCAAGTGCACCTATTCTAACTCATCCTAACTGTGATAAACAGTTCCATGTGCGTATTTATGCTTCAAGCATTGCTTTGGGGGTCGTGCTAATGCACTCAGGAGAAACCAACATAGACCACCCAGTATCTATTGCAAGCAAGGAGCTGTCAACAGCGGAAAAGAATTATACAACAACTGAAAGAGAAGCTTTGGCAATGGTCTACTCTTTGCAGAAATTCTGCCACTATTTACTTTGAGGTACCTTCAAATTTTTTACAGATCACTCTGCATTAAAGTATTTAGTAAATAAACCTGTTCTAGAAGGTAGAATTTGCAGGTGGCTTCTATTGTTCCAAGAGCTTACTTTTAAAGTCATAATAAAGCCAGGGAGACTAAACGTCAGACCTAATCATCTATCAATATTGGAAAATGGGGAAAATGGAGGACCACTTGGTGACTAGCTACCAGATGCAAACCTCTTCCAGATAAAGGTCGTCCCCGATTATCTAGAGAAAATAGCAACATACCTAGCTACATGACAGTGCCCAAAATAATATACAACCACTCAGAGAAGACATTTGGTCGTTAAAGAAACTGATTACCAACTCATAGCGGGTCAATTATACAAAATGGTTCTGGATCAGATACTATGAAGATGTGTATTAGACCATGAAAGAGCAGATATCCTATGAGAATTTCACAATGGAGTTTTAGGAGGACACGTAGGAGAAAATATTACCGAAAGAAAAATATTACAGGCAAGGCTATGGTGGCCTACAATGCACCCGGATAGTAAAGAGTATGTGAAGAAATGTGATGTGTGTCAAAGAACAGGGAAACCTTCACACCGCTATGAACTACCCCTACACCCTTTAAGAGCAATCCAAGTATTTTAAAAATGGGTTGTCGACTTTGTAGGACCCTCTACACTAGTTTCACACCATTCACAAGCAAGTTACATAATCACCGCAACTGAATACCTGACTAGGTGGGCAGAGGCGGCACTGGTGAAGGATTGTACAACAGATACAATAGCTAGGTTTATCTTTGAAAATATTATTACCAGATTTGGTTGTCCAAGGAGCCTGACAAGTGATCAAGGCACCCACTTTATTAATGTCACAGTCAAATCATTAATGGAAAACTTCATGATACAACATCATAAGAGAAGTCTGTATCACCCACAGGAAAATGGAACTATTGAAGTTTTCAACAAAATCTTAGAAAAAGGCTTAACTAAGATCTGCAACACAAATCGAAACGACTGGGACGAAAGAATACCAGCCACATTATGGGCATACATGACTACTGTAAAACGATTATACAGCCAGATGCCATTTCAGCTTGTGTACGGGAAAGAAACAGTGGTGCCAACTGAGTTTATTATCCCCAGTCTCTTAATTGTTGCAACAACACAAATTACCGAAGCAGAATCCATCTCAACACGCCTTCATGACCTGCAGGAATTAGATGAAGCAAGATATTTTTCATATTTTCATCAATCAATGGAGAAACAAAGACAAAAAGCCTGGCACGACCACCACATCTAATGAAAGACATTCAAGATTGGCGAAAAAGTACTTCTCTATGACAGAAATTTCCATAAATTTCCAGAGAAACTCCAAATGCATTGGATGGGACCATTCTATGTCATAGAGATACGTGACTCAGGAGCGGTGAAACTAGCGCAACTAGATGGAGAAATACTACCAGGTTGGGTGAATGGTGCACGCTCGAAACCCTACCATGAATGAAAAAGAAAATTTTAATTTCAATAACTCTCGCACCCGATAGGAGTCAGTAGGTTAGAATTAAATAACTTTCTCGCAACCAAGACGAGTCAATAGGTTAGGAAGTCAGTCAGTTTAATAAAATAGGTCAATTCTCGGTGATAATATAGGAGTCTCGATAAAATAAGGTATATGTCGCACATACTCAATCACCACCCTGTGGCGGCATGGGGACCATACCACAACCAATTGAGGTCGGGGGGTGGGGGGTTGCAGTGACTATACGACCAACCATGTTAGCCATCACTCTGTCATAATGAGCCATCATGTAGGTGTCAGTCTTTAGTGTCAACCAAAATTTGGAAAATATTTTCTGTAATTAGAAATACCATTTCGTAATAAAGTTTCCACATCAGGTAATAATAATTAGCCATCACGTCCGCTCAACTTTCGAAGCCACTGTCAGCAGAGTAAGATTCCACCTCACCAGAGTAACTAACCACACGTTTGTAGCCGCGAGGGGCACCGGGGAAAAATTAATTAGTTATTCAGTCGCATCAACACCCTTTGTGCCAACATTCCTACTTAATCTGCATGGAGAAAGGAAAAAACAGAGTGATAGAGAATTGTGAATTGCAAGAAGAAGAAACTGCTATAACGATCAACCAGAGGATATCAACAGGAACTCAAAGGTGCAGACCGACAACACTACTAGTGTATTTCAGAAGAAGAAGGATGAAGAAGACAATGGTTTCGGTATTTGAACCAGAACTGGATGGGAGAATTCAAAATCTAGAGCCACTGATAGGAAAGTATGACAATGCAACCTTAATAGATACAAATTTTACGAAATCGTTTCGATTTCTAGCTTTAAAAAGGCAAGTGTATATTGAAAACTATGTAAAGGAGAGTGGTAGTGAAGCGACAATATTCCACCCTGATTTCAAAGGTATCCAGAGGTATGTGATCCTTCATTTGAGAAGTTTACCAGTGTTCAGCACAACAGGAGCGGTGATGCAATGCACAAAGCTCCTCATCAGCAGAATTCATAACGGGTCGTTTTGGCTCAGAAGAGAAATTCCAATTCATGCAGAGGATATCCACAGACTTACTGGGTTATCAACAACAGGAAATAATGTATCGACTACTTTTTAGATTACTTCCAAAAGAGTGAATAAGATAGGATAATTTGACTATTATAGGAAATATGATACCAGAAGAGGAGGAAAGGGGGTAAAGATAGATCTTATCAATGTCCCCAATGTTAATTTCGCATGTTATTTGATAGCAGGGAAGACGATGAGTCACTTCACCAAGGGGGAGTGTACTCTGGACACTATCTCAGTTGCAGAGCATTATATACAGGGATCACAACTTAATTAGTGTGCCTTCTTGCTGCAAGAGCTCTTTGAAGCTTGTGAGAACAACTTCAATAGGGCCACTGGCTTCATATACAGTTACTTGATTATGGCTTTGGCTATGTGGAAGTGGAGTCCACCAGGGAAGCGACCTCTTGTGGACAGAAGTGAAGATCAAGCACTGGCTCTTAGATACACGCCATGGAGGGTCTCTGTTGAGATTGCAACAAGATGATGAGCTTAGTGGAAAGAAGTCGCCTTCACTAAGTGGGCCCGCAGGCTATTTTTGGCGCAAAGTCTATTTTTAGACATATGGATCTTGTTCTATGAGCTGCAGGATGCTATTTGTGGATGGTTGGTCAAGTCGGAAAAAATAGATGGACTTCTATTTTTTGACATACTGGGCGGAATCTATTTTTAGATTGCCAGCCTAAAAATAGATATGTCGAATATTATTAGCTCTTAATAATATTTGGACTCTAAACATTATCTTATTCTCTTGGAGCACTTCAGTTAAGTGCACAGATGTGGCACAGGAGCTGACAGAAGGAATTACGCTATTCATGAGGGTTATGTGGAGCTATTGCATGGATACTTCAGTTAGAACTCATGTGACAGAGTTTGGTGGAGTTGATTGAGGAAGTTAGTGGAGTTGTATTCAGTTTAACTAATCTAAACATAGTTGAGCTATTTGTATTCATTTTAACTAATTGATACAATTAGTGAGAGTGGTGTGAATTAATTATTAATTAATTCACTAATTATAAACTCATTAATCAACTAAAGAATGCATCAGTTAACTTGAGTGCATGGACAGTTTTAGTGGAGACCAGTGCAGAGATAGGTGAAAGAGTAGGTTAACTATCAGTTGTGACTATATTGTTACTATTTGCAACACACAAATAAGTGGAGAAGCCCATGAGGATTGCGTAGTACAAGCCGGGTGGTTTATCTATTTAATGAATCCATCCCATAGCATTAAAAACGCAATAGAGGCTGGCTATCAAGTGGCAAAAGATTGGAGCATGTGTTTTGCTAGATCTAGCTTGATAGTGTGTAGCAATTGAGGGTGTGCATGAGAGCTTGTGAGGAGCTTTTGTATTATGATTGTTACATGATCTCCATGACATATAATATACAGATAGTTGGGGTTTTCAGCTTTAAGCTTTCCCATTAAATATTGTGTTCATATGTGTGATTGTTCGTGGTTTTAATGTGTGCATGCAATTGATTTTATTTCTGCAATTAATGATCAATGGTAGAAGAGATTTTGTATTATGCATGAAGCTAAAATAGTGTGTGATCAGGAGAATATCGGTGAATAATATATCAGTTATTCAAATTTATACATGGTATCATAGTGATATTGATCATTGGAGCAATTGCAAAACATTGAAGCGGTTGAGTTTTGTGCTGGTGGAATTCGAATTTGCAGCAGTGTTTTCTTGGTGTCGAAGTTGAGATGTCTTTCAACAGATTTCGATTGGAGTATGCCCTTGAGGTCAACTTGAATTATATTGCATGGAAGGACAGGATGGAGGCGGTGCTGGATGAAAATGGGTTGAAGGAGTTCATAGATGCAGAAATTCCAAAGCCTACTTCTAGTGATGTTGCCGTACTTGACGCATGGCAAAAGAAGACAGCAAAGTGTCAAAGGATTCTGTTGGAAGGTGTGAAGGATCACATAGTATCCAGCCTTCATGGTAAATCTTCTCCATTCTTGATGTGGAAAGCTTTGACAGATTTATTCCAAAGCAAGAGCGACCAGAGGAAGTTGGCGCTCAAGGACAAACTCAGGAACATAAAGATGGAGAAAGGCGACAGTATGCCCAAGTACCTCACAAAGTTCATCCAATGCAGGGATGAGCTGGGAAGTGTGGGGGTTACTGTTGATGATGAGGACTTGGTGAGCTTGGCTCTCCTTGGGCTTCCGAAGAGTTGGCACTCCTATCAGGACTCTGTCAATGGTCGGGAGAAATTTCCAGGATGGGAGCGACTTTGGTCGGATCTTGTGTAAGAGGAGATAAGGCGGAGTACCAGGGACGGATCTTAATCAAAGAATTCTAATGAATAAAATTATTCTTTGGCTGCAAAATAAAAGAAGAGGAAGAGCAAGAAAGCTTCTCAATTCGGTGCAAAAGGCAAGAAGCGGGACATGTCCAAGGTGAAGTGCTTTCACTGTCACCAACATGGACATTACGCCACAAATTGTCCATAAAAGAAGAAAAATAAGCAGGTTGTTGGGACTATAGCTGGAGAGGCCTTAGCCTCACAGTTTGAGCTGGACTTTTCGTTGATCGCATGCTTGGTCTCAAGTATGATAGGATCAGTGTGGTTTCTTGACAGTGGTGCGTCTTTTCACATGACAGGAGATCGAGATTTATTTACTGATCTGGATGAGAAAGATTTTGGAGTGCACATCGAGATGGGCGATGATGGTAGATACAGTGTGACCGGTATTGGTACCATTTCATTTGAGAGGGATTCTGGTAAACCCTTCGTATTGAAGGAAGTGATGCATGTTCCAGGATTGAAGAAGAATCTTATCTCTGTGGCGATGTTAGAAGACAAGGGATATGATGTTGTCTTTAGCGAGGGAAAGGCTTTCCTGTGATGAGAGCGGTGAGACCCGGGGGATAGGGGTTCGGTTAGAACCTTTATCAGTGCCGATGATAGCTGCGCAACAATGGTAGGCAAGGCGAGGAAGGAGTGGTGAGCCAGGATGATGGCGAGCTGTGGCACCGGAGATTGGGCCACTTTCACCATGGAGCTTTGAAGATACTGCAGCAGATTTCTACTGGGCTTCCTAAGGGCACTCTTGCGCAGTCAGATCAGTGCAAGGGGTGTACCTTGGGAAAATTTGTGAAAGCCACCTTTCACGAGAAGGATAGTCGCGCCACGACGATCCTTGAGAAAATTCACACAGACGTGTGTGGACCTTTCTCAGCAGCTTCGACAGCAAAGCACAGGTATTATGTGATATTTGTTGATGATTTTTCTCGTAAGTGCTGGATCTTCTTCATGCAGAAGAAGAGCGAGACATACTCAAAGTTCTGTGAGTTTAAGGCACTGGTTGAGAAAGAATCGGGGAAGTAGGTGAAGGCTCTTAGGAGCGACAATGGTGGTGAATTCATCTCTGGCGAATTCAAGGACTTTTGCAGCGCAGAAGGAATTCGAAGAGAGCTCATAGCACCTCATAATCCACAGCAGAATGGGGTTGCTGAGCGGAAGAACAGAATGATCGTGGGTGCTGCACGGGCGATGTTGCATGATCAGGGCCTACCCATACACTTGTGGGTGGAGGCATGCAATATTGCAGTATATGTGCATAATCGTTGTCCTCACAAGATACTTGGCATGAGTACACCCGAGGAGGCATTTTCTGGTAAGAGGCCTAATATTTCCCATTTGAGGATTTTTAGTTCACCTATTTACATTCATGTGATGAAGGATGCCAAGAAGAAGCTGGAGCCGACTGTGGAGGTTGGGATATTTGTGGGCTACACTGATACACCCCACAACTATCGTGTGTATTTTCCAGGTAGTCGCAAGACTGTTGTGCGACGGGATATCAAATTTCATGATGAGAAAGCCATGAAGTGTTCGTTTGAGAGGAAGCCACACTTGCATGCAGCTGATGAGCTATTAGTTCCTAAGGATGAGTCTCAGGATGTGGATCAGCCACAAGATGAGGTTCATGGAGTGGAAGAGACCACTAATGCAGCGCCAACCATCAGAGGGCGTGCCGCACTACGAAGCCGAGCGACCGGCTCAAGATGCAAGAGAAGGTTGTAGGAGCACCTACATCACAAGCAAGTGCATTAGTAGATGCACACTGACTGTGATACTGATACATGGCTCTTATGAGCAAGTGTATCGTGATTGCAGCCATCTCGAGGAAGTCATGGAGGACCCCGCATGGGTAGATGCCATGGTGGAAGAGTGTAGGTTTTAACACTGAATAGAAATTATCTACACACGAATCTTATAACAGAAAATAAACAATAGCAAGAGCATAAAACCTAAAACAAATAAACACAGATATTTTCCCCTGGATCCCAAATCGGGACAACCAGCTTGATTTTTCATTATATTCCTTTTAGTGTTACAACACATATATATACATGTCGAAGCATACATAAACCCCAATCCATAAACCCTGGATTAGAACATAACCGTAGTTCCCTTGACCAGATCTACAAAAATACCAGGGGCCGAAAACCATCGTGCCTCAATACCTTGTGCAAAACCATGCACAAGACCATGGACGCGGACTACCCACCGAAAATTAAGGACCACTTGTTGTTTTCTTTCCACAGGGGGCCACAAGAGAGCTTAGTCGTTAGCTCAATTCTTCAACACCCATTGTTTCTCTACACCAAGAGAACTTCTGAGTGCTCACAGACTTTTTTAATGCATCTGCAACATTCTTCAAAGTGTCCACCTTTACCAATAACACCCTTTTAGCCTCAACCATATCTCTAACAAAGTGATATTGAACATCAATGTGCTTTGTCTTTGAATGATAAGAAGGGTTCTTAGCCAAGAAAATTTCACTTTGGCTATCACAGTCTATCCTTATAGCTTGTTGTACCAACCCCATACTTGAACACAATCTTTGCAACCAAACTGCTTCCTTGCTTGCATGAGTGGCTGCTATGTATTCTGCCTCTGTAGTTGAAAGAGCCACTACAGACTGTCTTTTACTCATCCAACTAACCGCGCCTCCAAATAGGCTAAACACATACCCACTTGTAGATCTTCTTTGGTCCAGATCTCCAGCCCAGTCTGCATCAACAAAACCACGAATGTCCAACATTCTTTCCAATCCTAGTCTTCCTTGGTAGCACAAGCCATAATCACTAGTGCCACGTAAATATCTGAAAACCCGCTTCACTGCTGTCCAATGATCCTTCCCTGGGTTTGACATAAACCTGCTCAATACTCCCACTGCATGTGAAATGTCTGGTCTAGTATAGACCATTGCATACATCAGGCTACCCACTGCACTTGTATATGGAACACGGGACATATACTTCTCTTCTTCTTGTGTCTTGGGACACTGTTCAGCAGAGAGCTTTACACCTACAGGAATAGGAACATTCACCGGTTTACTATCCTGCATATTGAACCTCTGCAATATAGTCTCGACATACTTCCTCTGGTTTAACCAGAGCTTCCTTTTTGCCCGATCTCTCTTAATTTCCATGCCCAAAATATAGTTTGCAGCACCCAGATCCTTCATGTCGAATTTGGAGAATAGTTGGGTCTTCAAATCTTGGATAATTTCTTTGTCATTTCCAATCAAAAACATATCATCCACATACAAGACCAAATAAATAACAAGGTCACCAATTAATTTAAAATAAACACAGTGATCCTCCTTGCTTCTGGTGAAGCCAAGTCCCCATATATAGGTATCAAATTTCTGATACCACATCCTTGGTGACTATTTTAACCCATACAGAGACTTCTTCAACCTGCATACTAGTTCTTTCTTACCCTTCACCATAAAGCCTTCAGGCTGCTTCATGTAGATCTCCTCTTCTAGATCCCCGT
This sequence comes from Pinus albicaulis, assembly GCA_034641835.2. Lineage (NCBI taxonomy): Eukaryota > Viridiplantae > Streptophyta > Pinopsida > Pinales > Pinaceae > Pinus > Pinus albicaulis. Next base: position 1,208,016,536 of record CM076582.1, on the reverse strand, counting down.
GAAGAAATGTTGTCTTCACATCCATCTGTTCTATCTCAAAATCAAATGCAGCAGCAACAGATAAAAGTAATCTAATAGAAGTAACTTTGGCAACAGGAGAAAAAATATCACCAAAATCAATTCCTAGCACTTGGGAATAACCTTTTGCTACCAACTGAGCTTTGTATTTCTCCACCTTGCCTTCTACATTCATCTTCTTTTTAAACACCCATTTGCTCCCGATGGGCTTCCTTCCATCTGGCAACTCCACCAGATCCCATGCATCGTTTTTGTGCAAGGATGCCATTTCATCAACCATGGCCTCCTTCCAGCGTTTTCCATCCTCTGAGTCTACTGCCTCCTTGATGGTTCTGGGTTCATCATCAGTTATAGTTAAGGCAAAACCTAAACAAAAAGTAGATGGACTATACCTTTCTGTTTTCCTTCTTTCGCGAACTGATCTTCTCAAAGATGGAGTTTGTGGCTCTTCATCTTCTGAGTCTTCTTCTGTTGTAGAGTCTGATTCATCCTCCTTTAGCTCAAACTCTATCTTCTCAGGTTCCTTTGGTAGGACTTCATGTTTAACAAAATCTTTCACTTATCTAAACACCACATCTTGGTTGTACACAACCTTCCTTGTTTCTGGGTTCCAAAGCTTGTAACCCTTTAAACCATCCTTATACCCAATAAAGATGCACCTTTCAGATTTATTATCCAACTTGGTCCTTCTCTCCTTTGGAACATGTACATATGCATCACATCCAAATACCCTTAGATGTGAAAGAGAGGGTTTCTTACCAGTCCATACCTCATGTGGGGTCTTATCCTCCAATGCTGATGAAGGTGATATGTTAACTAAGTAACATGCAGTCTCCACTGCCTCTGCCCAGAATTCTTGTCCTAACCCGGTACCATTGAGCATGCTTCTTGCCTTTTCCATCAGTGTTCTATTCATTCTTTCTGCAACTCCATTTTGCTGAGGTGTATATGGAGTAATCTTCTGCCATGCTATACCACACTTCTTACAGAACTCTTCAAATTCATTCTTGCAAAACTCCCCACCATTATCTATCCTCAACACCTTTATCTTCTTCTCTGTCTGGTTTTCCACCAGAGCCTTAAATTCTTTAAATTTGTCAAAGACTTCAGATTTCTTCCTCAAGAAATATATCCATGTATTCCTTGAGAAGTCATCTATGAATGAAACATAGTACAAAGACTTTCCCAGTGATGGAACTGACACAGGCCCAAACACATCACTGTGCACAAGTTCTAATATCTTGTTTGCCCTCTTAGCACCAGAAGGAAAACTCACCCGATTTTGTTTCCCATATACACAATGTTCACAGAAATCGAAATCCAGAGAAAAATTAGACATACCTTCTACCATACCATCTCTATGCAGTATCCGAAGGCCCTTCTCTCCAATATGTCCAAGCCTTTGATGCCATAGCATGGTCTTTTCTCCAGAGACAGCTAGGCTTTCCGCTCCACTTTCAGGAACCATAGAAATGTTACACCCATCAATAACAGTGCTACCTTGTAGCTTGTACAGAGTTCCAGTCCGAACTCCCCGCATTAATACCAGTGCTCCCCGAACCATCTTGCAGGCATATTTCTCGAACACTGTTTTTACACCTGCATCATCCATCTTGCTTACAGAAATCAGATTTATGGCCAATGTAGGAATATGCAGAACACCAGGAAGTGTTCTAATCCTTCCACCTTGTAGCTTCAGCTTTACCTTTCCACGTCCGACGATTTTGGCCTTCCTATCATCCCCTAGGAAGACATCACCATCATATTTCTCATACTCGTAGAACCACTCCCTATGGGGAGTGAAGTGAAAGGATGCACCTGAGTCAATCAACCATGGCTCATGATCTACATGTGTATTTGAAGAAGAAGCCAAATACACATCCCCACCTTCATCCGAGGTGGTTTTTGCCTCTGCAGAAGGAGCATCATCAGATCCCTTTCCTTTCTTAGGAGCTTTAGATCTGTAGTCCTTTTTGTAGTGCCCTTCCTTTCCGCATTTCCAGCACACCTTTACAAACTTTCCAGTAGATTTAGATCTCCCTCTAGATTTAGATCTCCCACTCGAAACCTTATTCTTGTTTCTGTTCTGGGACCTTCCTCGTACAGATAAGGCATCTCCATTCCGACCCTCCATATTTCTCCGTCTCATTTCCTCCGACAACAAGGCTGAGACAATGTCATCAAAATTCAAGGTAGTTGTATTGCTACCTATTGCAATAACCAGACTGTCCCACGAGTCTAGTAGAGAACACAACAAATTGATGCACTTATCTTCATCTGAGATTTTAATATCAACAGATGACAGCTGACTTACCACAGTATTGAAGGCATTCAAATGCTCTGTTACCGAATCTCCATCCTTCAACCTCAGGTTATATAGCTTTTTCCGCAGGAACAACTTATTCACCATAGACTTAGATTGGTACAAAGTCCCAAGTTTTTCCCACAAATTCTTCGTCGTAGCTTCCCCAGATACATTCAACAATACTGAATCTGAGACACACAACCATATTGTGCTCTTAGCCTTCTGATCCAGTTTCTTCCAGTCTTCATCTGACATTTCCGTTGGTTTAGTACCTGGATCTACCGCGATCCACTCATCTTTATCCACCAACAGATCCTCCATCTTGAGCTTCCACAACTCAAAACTCTGACCATTAAATTTCTCGATCTCTATCTTTCCGCCGCTCGCCATCTTCTTTCACCGCAAGAATCGATCCCGTAGATCTCCCACTAAACAGAGTCTACCTCAGGCCCGAACTAAAAACCCTTAGCAGCAAAGGCATCCCCTTGAAGCCGAAACAGCTCTGATACCAAATGTAGGTTTTAACCCTGAACAGAAATTATCTACACACGAATCTTATAACAGAAAATAAACAATAGCAAGAGCATAAAACCTAAAACAGATAAACACAGATATTTTCCCCTGGATCCCAAATCGGGACGACCAGCTTGATTTTTCATTATATTCCTTTTAGTGTTACAACACATATATATACATGCCGAAGCATACATAAACCCCAATCCATAAACCCTGGATTAGAACATAACCGTAGTTCCCTTGACCGGATCTACAAAAATACCAGGAGCCGAACACCATCGTGCCTCAATACCATGTGCAAAACCATGCACAAAACCATGGATGCGGACTACCCACCGGAAATTAACACATACCCAACAAAGAGTATGATTCGATTGTCAGAAACAGTGCATGGGAGATTGTCCCAAGGCCGGAGGGGAAATCAGTGGTGGGTTTGAGATGGATCTACAAAGTGAAGCAGGCAGTTGACGGGAGTGTGGAGAAGTACAGGGCAAGATTTGTTGCCCGAGGCTTTTCACAGATTGAGGGGATCGATTATGAGGAGACCTTTGCACCTGTCGCAAGGTATTCTTCCATACGGACGATTCTTTCTCTCTCAGCGCAGATGGGGTGGCACATTCATCAGATGGATGTGAAGACTGCGTTCCTCAACGGAGTCATTGAGGAGGAGGTGTACATAGAGCAGCCCGAAGGTTTCGAGATCTTCAGCAGCGAGTCGCATGTGTGCAAGCTCAAGAGAGCGTTGTATGGGTTGAAACAAGCACCTCGTGCTTGGTACACATGGATAGACAGTTATTTCACCGGACTTGGATTCTCCAAGAGTGAGGCGGATCCTAACCTATACCAGATTGTGGTGGAGGGTAAGTTGCTGATCATTGTACTTTATGTAGATGATTTGATTTTGACAGGTGATGAACTGTTGATACACTCATGCAAGGATGATCTTGCAAAAGAGTTTGAGATGAAGGACTTGGGCCTCCTTCATTATTTCCTGGGATTGGAAATTTGGCAGCGCAGTGATGGACTGTTTGTTTCTCAAGGCAAGTATGCCCGGGAGATACTGGAGAAGTTCAACATGCATGGCCGCAGGCTTGTTGATACTCCTCTTCCTGGCGGATGGAGGAAGGAGGATGCTACTTCAGCAGAGGTAGTGGATGCCACTATTTATCGACAGCTATGGGGCCGCCATATCCGGGTCAATACACGACCCGACATATGCTATGTCGTTAACTAGCTTTCACAAGCTATATGGTCTTTTCTCAACCAAGCTCTTCCCGGAAGGCGTGAAAGCATGTATTGAGATATCTCTGGGAGGCACATCTAAATATATTGTTATGCAGGCCAGAGTTGGCCAAGAAGGTGGAGCTGTGGCTTCACGGATGCAGAATGGGCGGTGGAGCCCAACTACGTAAAGAGCACATCGAGGGATTTTCGCATTGGGTCGACGTAGCTAGCTTGGCAATGTACAGAAGCAGAGATCCGTGGCACTCATTTCAGCAGAGGTCGAGCAGCGGCGCAGCTTGGCTCTGATGCGAGGCTATATGGATGAGGAAGATCCTGGTCAAAGTTGTTCTATTCACACTTAGATCCTACTGTGATATATTGTGATAATCAGAGTTGCATCAAACTCTCGGTTAATCTAGTATTTCATGATAGATCTAAACACATTGACATCCGGTATCATCATATCAGAGATTGTGTGCAGCGTAAGATCATGTTACTTTCTTACATTCCTACGGAGGATCAGGATGCTGATATCTTGATGAAGGCGCTCACCAGGAGCAAATTCGAATACCATAAAGGCAGGATCGGGGTGGCAGATAATCCCTATCTTGTTGAGAGGGAGTGTTGAGATTTCAACAAGATGATGAGCTTAGTGAAATGAGTCGCCTTCACTAAGTGGGCCTGTAGGCTATTTTTGGCGCAAAGTCTATTTTTTTTAGACTATGTCTATTTTTAGACATGTCGATCATATTATATGAGTTGCAGGATGCTATTTGTGGATGGTTGGTCAAGTTGGAAAAATAGATGGACTTCTATTTTTTGACATATTAGGCGGAATCTATTTTTAGATTTCCAGTCTAAAAATAGATATGTCGAATGTTATTAGCTCTTAATAATATTTGGACTTAAACATTATCTTATTCTCTTGGAGCACTTCAGTTAAGTGCACATATGTGGCACAGCAGCTGACAGAAGGAATTACGTTATTCCTGAGGGTTTACTGGAGCTAATGCATGAGGACTTCAGTTAGAACTCATGTGACAGAGTTTGGTGGAGTTATAGAAGTAGTTGGTGGAGTTGTATTTGCCTTAACTAATCTAAACATGTTTGAGCTATTTGTATTCGCTTAACTGGATTGATGTTAATTGGTGAGAGTGGAGTGAATTAATTATTAATTAATTCACTAATTATAAACTCATTAATCAACTAAAGAATGCATCAAGTAACTGCATGGATAGTTTCAAAGGGAGACCAAAGGCAAGTAGATAGGAAGGAGTAGGTTAACTATCAGGTTGTGACTATACAGTTGCTATTTGCAACACACAGATAGGTGGAGAAGCCCATGAGGATTGCGTAGTACAAGCCAGGTGGTTTATCTATTTAATGAAGCCATCCCATATCATTGATTACGCAATAGAGGCTGGCTATCAAGTGGCAAAAGATTGGAGCATGTGTTTTGCTAGATCTAGCTTGATAGTGTGTAGCAATTGGAGGTGGTGCTGAGAGCTTGTGAGGAGCTTTGTACTATGATTGTTAAATGATCTCCATGACATATAATATATAGATAGTTGGGGTTTTCAGCTTTAAGCTTTCCCATTAAATAATGTGTTCATATGTGTGATTGTTCGTGGTTTTAATGTGTGCATGCAATTGATTTTATTTCCACATGTGATGATCAATGGTAGAAGAGATTCTGTATTATGCATGAAGCTAAAATAGTGTGTGATTAGAAGAATCTCGGTGAATAATATATCAGTTATTCAAATTTCTACAGTCTCAAGGGACCCTAACACTAAATAAATTAATGAAATAGCATTCACAGAGTGGTATAGGTTGATGTTCGATGTGGTCCACGCACAATAGAGGAATCCTAGAACTCTGCTAGACAAGTATTATCATCAAGTATGGTTCGGCATTTCACACAATAATACATGGATTAGACCAGACTATGTTGCGGCAGACACTTTCAATAAGAAACCCTTGAGATTCCAACTGATAGAGGATTATTTCCACACAGAATTTTCGTCTTGGCTGGGAGTAGAAGGAGAAATCAGAGACGGAGAGCGCAAGTATAACTTAGACTCTATGCTTCCACACCCTCTACCAGGAGAAACGCCAACATAAACAACTCATAGGGTATCACGATTTCAAATCCAGCCGTTGATTAAGAGGCTGGACACACAAGTACAAGCTTTCAACAAAGTTATGGTAAGTATCAGAGAAAAATCTGCTACATTTCCAATGTTTAGTGAATTTCAAACACTTAATGTAGGGTCGCCATCATCAACAGCCCCAGTTCTCCCCGCCCTCAAGTCCACCACCTTCCATTCACATTCACAGCCAACCATTGCCCCATTTCACAAGAACAAAGCAACCAAACCACCTATCCCAGGTCCTAAGGTAAAAAGAGCCAAAACTCTAAGATTAGACCAGGTGGTAGACTTAACGGAGGAGGACCCTATGCAACAGATAGTCACAAGAATTCCAATCATAGAGGAACTAGAAATGGCTACTTAAACTTCCCCCATCATACCGCAACCCAACCCTTCCTCATTGCAAAGTGCACCGACCTCATCATCACCAACTACTCAAAATTCATCACCGCATACTTCTAATTCTTCCAAAGATCAATCAACCCACACCGCATCCATCTCCACCACCATTTCTGATGCAATACCTACAGGTACAGTAATGGCTATCAACACTTAAAGTTAATTCTGGTACAATACAAGTAACCGAGGTTAGCCCAACCACGATAGAACTTGGGATCTTTTCAAATTTACTCATTCATACTGATCTACCCATTTCTAAAAATATGCCCACTGAGACTTCTCTCAATCCATTTCAACAATTGATGCTAACATTACAACCATTTCTACACACTCACCTACCATCCACTAGTTTTCATATTCCTGAACCTCAACCCATTCCATCAAGTCAATCTAGCTCTCCACAAGGTCAATCCGAGTGCTCCATTGCCAGTGGGAAACCACTCAGAGAGAGAAATCCTATTCCTGAGATGACAAGCAGTGGATATATTTAGATTTGGGGACCTGACCAACTTTTCAGTTTCATACAGGTAGCAGCTTGACAAGCAGAGTCTCTTCACAATGACGTCCTCCTAAGGTATGAGCAGCAACATTAGCAGGATTACAATGCTCACTAATGAGCGTAATCAATTTCAATAGGAAAGAGACAAACTTCAGCAGCAAATTGACCAGATCACTGAGAATTTCCAAGATATGTGGCCAACAATTACCAGTGTAGTTGAAGCCGCACCCGCAGACATGTGGGCTTGCCCGGTAGTCGAATGTTCAATGCACACCAATACAGCTTGCAAAAATCTGGGCAGCACCAACCAGGAGTTGCGACAGGTCCTGTCAACTAGACCATAATCAGAAGATCCTTCTACCGTGTATGCAGAAAGGATAACCCAGAGACATGAGCAGATGAGCCAGCTCAAGGAGACTGTTAGTCATCAGTAATTTTTATCATCTATAGATGACTAAATATTGGTTATATATTTTTGAAAACAAAATTCCTTGAACATTGTGACTTTTAGAAATCTCACTGCCTTCACTATCCTTATGGAAAATTTTTCACTATTCTACCATTTTGTCATTTCACGGTCACCTTGTCACTCTTACAGACTCCTTATGTACTTATGCTTCCCATCTCCATCCTTTTCCTACCTATGACCTCATCACTCTGTTTTTCCCTTACCCATAATACCACTTTACAACTAGGGTTACCTATAGCCTTTCCCTTCCCATGTTCACCAGGTTCCTCAAGCATTCATGGTCTCAAAACTATATCTATAGGCTCTTTAGATAAATCAAGTACATTGGATTTTGGATCTTCAATACACCACTTAATCAATACTCTGTTTTTACACTTGAAGACTCCAAGCCAATTTTCAATCAAAGACCAGGTCAAAGGACCCTCCCACTAGGTCAATTTATAAGGTTTCATTTGTTCCAAGGTAAATCATTAATGTTTCAGACATTATTTTTCTTTTTTAGGATCTGATTCAGAGGTATTGAAATGTTGAGACATGTCTATTCAAAGAAGATCTGAAAGTCTCCAAAGAAGACCACCTTGTCAAATTCAATTTTTGCAAAAGGTAAAGGTAGCTTGACACTTCTGCAGGAGTGTTAAGAGCCCCATCGACAAAAGAAACTGATAAGGTAAATGATATATTTCTAAAAGAAGACATCTTGCAGCAAGGAAGACAGGAAAGCACTTGTTCTTGTAGAGAATAAGGTTGTTTGAGCTTGAAGGTCTAGCAGTGTACCAAGCAGTGATCCAATACAGAAATAACCATGGAGGAGGTACACCACAAACCAAACATGAAGAGAAGTTTTTCAGAAATTATAGATGAAATAGGGAAAAAAGTGAGGTGAACCAGACAAAAATGAATGAACTTAAAGGGGCTATAGAGAACTTAGAAGACAACACTGATAATTGTTTTCAAGCATTCTAGACACCTAGGGTTTTGGGAAAGTGCTCAAAGAAGGTGAAACCATGGTTTGGACTCCATGATGACAGCAAAGGGATTCTGAAGATGTCACTGTTTTTAAAGATTCCAAACTTGTCCAAAGAAGTTTGTCATGCCAAAATGATCAAAATATAGTTTGAGCTCCATGGTGCAGGTAAAGGAAGATTTAGAAGCTGCCAGTGTGTGTAAACATCCCAACGTTGCCAAGGTAAAATGTCTCACTACCTCAAAGAGCAAGGATGTGAAGTGTATCAGTGAGAAAGGCAAAGTCAAAAGTTTTCAATCACTTACAAAGCAAAAGATGAGTTGACTTTAGGTTGAAGATACTAGGGTGTGTAAGCATCCTAAAAAGTTTCAAAGCTCAACCTGTCATGCCTAGAGACTATCAGTAAGAAAGGAAAACTTAGTGTTTTCAGGCACCTGCAAATTGAAGTGGCCAAAGAAGGTAAAAGGCATAGTTTGAATTCCATGGTGTAGGCAGAGGAAATTTTTGAAGGTATTGATATGTGAAATCCTCCCAGAGATGTTTAATGAGCTTATTATGCATCAAGGAGCAACAAGAAGGTCAAATTATCATTTTAGTCACCTATAAAGTAGCAGTTGTCAAAAAGTTGAAAAACATGATGTTGAGCTCCAAGGTGGAAACCAAATATGATATTAAGGTTGTTGTTGTTTCAGAATGAATGTGTCAAGTTTTCAGGGTCAAAAGGAATAGAGATTTCCTTACTGCCAGCCAAGGTGAGAAAGACAAGTTAAGAAATTGTAATGGAAGCCACATAAAGCTTTGAAGGTGCTATCATGACTGATCTGACTCCAAGGATATCAAATGAGAATATTATGCCTCAAGAAGCAAAAAGAAGATTTAACTTCATGATATAAGTCACTTGCAAAGAAAAAAGGTCAAAAAGTTAGTGAAACAGGCAAAGTGAAAAAGACTTTAGACTTAGGAAATGGGTTTACAAAGTTTAAATTTAAATCCAAGGCATATAAAGGGTCATTTTTTTTTTCATTTGACTCTTTTTTCCCTTGCAAAAGAGTTAGAAATGCTCAGGAGTGAGAAATTTTGGGTTTTCAAGTCAATTTTTTTGTAAGTGTTGAGGCGCTGCGTGTTCAGGTTGGCGTTGCGCACCTGGAGTCGGGCGCTGCGCCCCTAGCTGTTTCTCCCTTGTGTTTTTTTAAAGTGTTGCGTGCCTAGAGTGTGGCGCTATGCGCTTGGCAAAGCACTGCGTGCTTTCTCGATTCACCCGACAGGACCAGTAAAGAACCTTTGGCATTGTGCGCCTAGCACAAGGCGTTGCGCCTTTGCCTGACCCAACTCACCAGTTGCCTGGGTGCTGCGCGCTTGGCTAGGAGGGCCTCCTACACCCTATAGACCCTCAATTCAACTCAAAACACTTTGCATCTTCCTCAAATGGGCCTCCAAAGCGATGTTAAAGGGTAAGTACAACTCAGCAAGCCATTCTTCAAGCATTTGTGGTCACCAATAATTAAGAGAAATTGAAGACCTAAGGAGGAAAACCTAATTTTCATGCTTAAACATCACTGTTTAAAACACTTCTCCATCTGTATGCTAAGAAGACCAGTGATAGCCAGAAGGGTACCTTGTTGAAGGATTGTTCACTCACCTAAGGTTGTGCTTACCCTCACTCATTCATCCCTCCCCTTACAAAGCTGCCTTTTTTCATCACCTTTCCATTACCCTCTTCCATATCAATTTCATAAGCAGTTCTAGGGTTTCAAAGGCAGAATTGTTAAAATGTCAAGGGAAGGTAACAATGATAGTGGTGAGGAAGGCCAAATTCCAAGGAGGCATCAACACAAAGGTGGGAAAAATCAATAGGTTTGAACCCCTCAACACCTTAGAGTTGATGGCCTCTCCCATGACTGTTTCATGTTTCCCGAATGTGGGATGTTTTGATTTTTGTGAAAGAATACAACAGGTGAAAAATCACCCTGAGCTAACCAGGATCTTCATACTTAACTTGCATGAGAAACAAGTGGACCTTGCAGGAGTAAACTTTGAGCTGTCTTCTGACGCTCTTGCCAATGCCACTGGGATACCTAGTGTAGGGGAGAAATGGTTCAAGCAGGCCAATCTTGACATGAGCTACTATGAACCCTTCCTAAAACCTAGATACAAAGACAACTACAAATCCATTTTTCCTTTCTCACATTTTCTAGAGAGATATGCACCTTTGATGAGAATTATCATGAAATATTTTACATGTGAGGGAAGTTTCTCCAGGCGCTAATCCTATCACATTAGGCTATTGATGCACTTTACTAGGGTTAGGATGCTCCACCTACCCTATTGCCTCTACAGAAGCATTGACAAGATGTCTTATTTGTACAAAACAAATATTTACCTCAGCAGATGCGAAGCTTATTTCATCACTCTTTGATTAAGATGGTTGTGTTGCACTAGTAACAGCAAAAGGGCATTCCATGGGAGGTTTTCATTGCCCATGAAGTGTTCACAAACCCACAACCCCATCCTCAGCAAAATATGCCTTTATCTTCTCATCCTCCTATCCCTACTCCTCCATCATCTCCTACTAAACATGTTTCACCATATACACATATTCCTTCACCTTAATACAATCCTCCTTCCTCACCCTCTCACAATGCATCAGAAAATGAGGGAAGTGACAATGAGCAATCAAATGTAAATGAAGGAGAGGGCAATAATGGATCAAGAAGTGAAGAAGAAGGAAATGAGGAGGCAGAGGTCAGTGATAAGGTAGAGAGCATGGAAACAGAAAACAATGATGATGTTGGCAATGATGAGGCACATAACAATGAAAAAAATGACAGTGGCTCAAAAGGCCTTGATGACACTAATAATGACAGCACACAAGTCAGTAAAGAAGATGAAGGCAGTACAGAAGGAAGTGAAGATGCAGAAACAAATGAAGAAGATGCCCATGAGTCAAAAAACAATGAGGCTCATGACACTAATGATAGCAGTAAAGAGCACAGTGAGGATCACTGCAATGAGGAAAGCAAAAGTGAAGAGGAAGGAAATGAAAAGGCCAATGTCAGGGAGACAGAAGATGTCAGTGCAAGGGAAAGCAACAAAGAAAAAAGCAATGATGTCAGAATGGAGGATATCAGTGGTAAGGCAGAGCATCTCACTCCAAGTGAGTTGCTTTCCATGGAGATAGAGTATGATCGGTAACCTTGGTTAGAGAGGGCTAATATACACTTGGAGGATCAAGTGGAAAAGACGCAAAGAGACCTTGGCCTTCAGAAGAAAATGGCAAAGCACTATGCCTTAAGAAATCAAATTGCAAGGGCTAAGCTCAAAAGAGCCCTTGCTAAAATTCAAGCCCTCAAGGAGGATAAAAGAAAAGAAAACCTTGAAATCCTTGCTGATGCTTCCCTACAAGCATCCCAAACACCATAAGCAAGGAAATTTCAAATTTTTGGCAACTTTGGATAATTTTGGTTTTTCACTGTTTTGGATGGCCAAGGGTGCAGCGCCCCTAGCACTGTGCTCTTTTCTGGGGCACTTTCTTGAGGATTGGTTTTCATTTTTGGGTTCATCTTTCCAAGGACATCACAGGCACAAATTTCAGATTTGGTCCCCCAAAAGGGTAAAAAACATGCAAAAATTCACCATTCTACCCTATTTTCAGAGATGGAACTGCGCGCTGAGTAGCCTTGGGAGATTTAGTTTTTGGACAGGAAAATGGATACAAAATGAAAAAATAAAGGTATTTTTAGAAAGTAGACTTGACAAGCTTTCCAACGAGCTATCACGGATCTCATTCGGACACTGGAAAGGCCTTCAAAACTCAGCTGTAAGGTGACCTATTTTTCTGATGCAGGAACTGCACCCTTGGACCTCAATGTTGCGCCCTTGCCTGCAAAGTCAACAAAAGACACAAATTTATTGAAAATAGATATTTTGAGGTTTTTTGGGCAAATCACTCCAAAGTTAGGTGTTAGAAGTTATTTTTCATTTATTGCATTAGATATTTTGTGCCTTGGGCCTTGCATGGTCTTAATGGATAAATTTGGCATTTATGATGTATTTATGACATTTTGGAAACTCTAGTTAGGGTTTTGGTCCTCCTTTCTTTTTAAATACAACATTGAGGCTTCATTTTACATGTTGGATGATTATTGAGAGTAATACATAGACTTTGAGATTGAAGAGAAACTGGCTTTGGTTTTTGTGGATGGCTTGACTTGCTTGAAAATGGAGAAGGCTCACTTGTAGGATTCATGAGCATAGTTAATGGTGATGTGTTACTTATTTAGTTCTTGTTTTCTTAAGTTATCATTTTGTTCCATCTTTCTATTGCAATAGGAAAAAAGTTTTAGGCTAAGAAATGTTGTTTAGAGGAACCTTAGCTCTGTTTGTTCTCAACTACTTCTATGTTTTCCTCTGCTAGGTCAGATTAGAGAATTCTTGAATGCTTTCATGTCCCACTTAGTTTTTTTATCTTAATAATGATTCAATGAAGTAAATGTCAAAGTAGTTTTATGGTTAGCCTTGCTCTTTGCTATTACTTAAACATTGTTTTTAAGGTCTTTTACTTTGAATTATTGCTGATTAGGTTTAGCTAAAGAGGTTTATGATTTTCATGCCCTTTTTATCATCTTAAATAGTTGCTTTGGAGGTATTTATAGTTTGATTAATGAATTTACGAGTTCCCTATTCATTGATCTCTGCTATGTGTCTATCTTAAATGTTTTCTTAGCTTGAAGGTGAAATCACTGGAAGATTTACAAGTTTCTAGCCTTCTATAGTTCACTGGATTATTGTCTTAATGATTACTTTCTAGGGTTTAGTCAAAGAAGTTATTGGTATGCCCTGTCTTTGGTTATTTATTCATGATTAGTAATCTTAAAGGCCATTCTTGTTAAGGTATTTGTTGAAGGATTCTTAACTGCCCTTTTGCACCTACTATGTTCACAATTTGATGTTCACTCCACTCACATAAGATTTTAGATCCATTTGACCTTGTTAGACTTGCCCTGTGATACACCCTTGACCCATTGTTAAAAATTTTCAAGAACTTTTGTAGACTCCATAGCCCAATGGCTTAAACCTCTCTCACTCTATCTATTCTGCTTGAAAACCTACCCAACCAAACAAACAAACAAACCCTAATCCTTATAACTAGCCTAAAATCAAAACCTAAAAGCTATCAAGTTACACCTTTCATACAAATATAGAGAGAGCTCTCTCTGAGTACAAGAAGGATAGGTCCTAGGAATCCAAATACTGGTTTGATGTTACCCCTGTACATTTGGTCTTGCCAATCTAAAAAATTATGGGGAACTAACAGAGACACTGGCGAGAACAGTTACGAAACCTTACACCTTGCTTGAGCAGATCCATCAATGCTCGAATTCTCTAATAATGAAGGTGAAAGCATTTTCAAAGCAGTTGCAAGAGCTCTTCATAAAAATTAAAGGAACACCTGATCCACCCAGCCGCTGATAGCTATACAATCAGCCTGAGGCTCTGAAGCTACAAATGAAAACAATTGAAGAAAAATCAATAAAGACAAAGCAACTCATCCTAGATCTCGGGCAACTGGTTAAGTAGAAAGCAGAGACAATACAACAGTTGGTTTCCAATGTAGACTCCAAGTTCAGCGTAATGTTTACTAGCCTACCACAACCAATTGATGCAACTCACGCCAACAGAGTGGTAAGTGAAATAGCCCCATTGATTAAAACATGGCAAGAGGCGATCAATGACTTCATAGATTTCAGAACAAAGGCCACGCAAAAGGTTAGAAGTTGGGGCCTTCGTTATAATATGGGAAATCAAAGTAGAGGGAGCAGGAAAAGGAGCCAACTGAACAAGACCAACCCAAGAAAACAACATATGGTTAGCTATGGACCGCGACATTGGGAGAAAATTGACTCAGGACAACTCAATATCTTGTGGTCGGGGCCTGTTGGGGCCTTTGTTTTGGTAAAACCGTTTTTTAGTTATGGAAGGCCAGTTGCGGGAAGATCAAGTGGCGAGGAACCGTTACAGAAGAAAGGGAGCCGTTGCGGGTGGTGGATAAGGAACAAATAGGTGGTAGAGAGCAAATAATCAACAGCACAAATGGCAAGGACATGTGACAACGAACAAGAAGAAAGACTCCTAGAGGTAGAGCCAACAACGGAAGAGAACAGGGAATGTCAGAGTGCAGCAGAATAGCCAAGCGAAGAAAGGATGAAGATTGACAGTGTGAGTCGGAGGAGATAGATAAGCGAAGGAAAATAGAACTTGCTCGATAATCTTGGCAATTAATAGGTTGAGTTTGTATAGTCAAATAGAGCTCTACGGAGCCAGAGATGTAATGTGTTGTTAATGCTGAACTCTATGGAGTCTGATATGTATTGTGGTTCTAATATCATATAATATATGGAAGCTGTGTTGTGGACCTACTGATGTGTATGTTGAATAGTTAGGATATATGATGTATGACTAGTGATTTCAAAATCTTGGATAGCTTTACTTGATGACTGTTAAATGGTAGTTTATTTCCTTATTAATATGCAATGAGTGTGTTCTACATAACTAAAATGTCTAGATACTTGTTAGCATTTATCTTCGGTAATATGATCCTAGCTCTTTTATCTTAGTAAGGTCACGACACGCCTCAGGTGAGACTCCTTGTTCTCTTTGAGCAGGGTGAAAATTTCGGTGTTGTCCTAGACTACAGTGGAATCTTGTTGGCCCCAAGCCTGAACCTGGGTCTTGCCTAGAAGTCACCCTTTTTCACCAACAAATGGTTTCATTTCCTGGACTTGAACCTGGGTCTCTTAGGTGAGAGCCGAGTATCCTAACCAACTAGACTACAACGAAATCTTGTTGGCCCCGAGCCTAAACCTGGGTCTTTCCCATAAGTCACCCTTTTTCACTAACAATTTTAAGCCCAATGGCTTAAACCTCTCTCACTCTATCTATTCTGCTTGACAACCTACCCAACCAAACAAACAAACAAACAAACCCTAATCCTTATAACTAGCCTAAATTCAAAACCTAAAAGCTATCAAGTTACACCTTTCATACAAATATAGAGAGAGCCCTCTCTGAGTCTAGGAAGGCTAGGTCCTAGGACTCCAAAGACTGGTTTGATGTTACCCCTACACATTTGGTCTTTCCAATCTAACAAATTACTGGGAACTAACATAATGGCGATCATGGTGGGACTCTGAGTCAGTAGAATCCTAAGTACACATTAAGAACTCTCAAATCCCTGTCAAACTTAGAAAATAAAGTGTTAGCCAAGAGTAGTATCTAATTGATTCATCATACTAGCAATATGATGATTCAAATGGAGAAAACTCATTGAAGTATTAGTGTTACATACGAAACTCAAAAAACCCAAAACATCTCTAGATTGGTTTTTGAATTGTTCATGGTGGACAATAAGCCAACCCTCAAAGCAGTAAACCTAATCCACCTAGCAACTCCACTAGCCTCCAGTAGGCCTACTAACTCCACTAGTTCTCATAGACTCCCCTGGGAATACACTAATCAATCAAAAAAGTATAAAACCCAGTCACTCTTTATGTGAACTTAGTATCCTTGTAGATAGTTTTGTTTTCAAGACACTCCTAAACTTTCAAACTCTCTGCATTATTGAGTTTGAAATCTGGCTTCACAAAGGATTAGCACTAGATCTCACCTTGACCATAACCCTCCTACCATAGTTGATGACCCAGAAAAGATCTTGTGGAAAACTTCTAGAACTGAAGATTCAACTATTGTTAGGACCATTCACAATGCAAGTTCTATCCCTCAAAACCTCACAGCCTTGCAAGATCCCAATTTTGACTTATATCATAGAAAAAACCTTTTTAGAACTAATTCTCATAGTGGGATAGACCAGACAGACCTTAAGCCCATATATTTGCATCAGAGTCCTAGTAGGGAAGCCTCTCCTTCCACTCCTCCTGATTTTCAACTTCTCCAAAACTTTGGCTCCTTCCATTCCAAATCTTCTCAATCTCAGCTTGCTGGTCCAAGTACATCTGCCACCCCCATTGACACATTCGCTGTGCAAACCAATCCATTTCATCCTCCACCTCCTCTCACAAACTCCCCCCTTACCAACACCCCCTTGGGTTCCTTTACCTCCAATCATGGCAGCATGGTTTGCCCCATTGGTTCTACCCCAACCTTTACTGCCAATGCCTCAAGACTACCAATCCAAAATCCCCCACTTTACTAAAGCTGACTCTACCACTTCCCAACAGCATGTAGATAGGATGAATGATGCCTTTGACTACCAAGAGATAGAAGAGGAAACCATAAAAATGAGAATGTTTGCCCAAAGCTTAGGAGGAGAGGCTAAAAAATGGTTCAAAAACTTAACTCCTAACAGCATTCATGACCTCCCTTCCCTCTATCAAACATTCATAAACAAGTGGGAGTTAAGAAAAACCCTCTCCAAATCCTCTCAGAGTATAACAACCTTAAGAGAAATGTCGGTGAAAGTGTCCAAGACTATTGCACTAGGTTCAATAGTGTATATAATGCACTCCCACCTCACTTGAAACCCCCACAAGGCCTAGCCTTAGTAAAATTTCCAGAGGGATTTTATCCAGACATGACCTACCAATTGAGAGAAAGGGATCCCCTAACCTTAGAAGACATGCAAAGGTGAGCTATGAGTTTAGAGGCCAATCTAATTGAGAAGAGGGCTAAGATGAGGTCAGAAAAGAAAGTTACATACAAAGATGAAGCCATGGCCTCCACCTGGGATGCTAAAATTGACAATCTAGTGAGGGTAATGGAAATAATGATGGAGAGGATCAACTTGAATGAAAGATCACATCTTAGGGAAAACCAAGAAAATCCCCAAAACAGAAATAGAAACCAAAACTTCAGAAGGGACCTTCCTCAAAACAGACCAAGAGACAATAACCATCAAATCAGGCCTCCTTTCCAAGACAAATATGTAGATGAAGAGGAGAGAGAGACTAAAGAGCAGGAATAAAACCATGTAACCTAATAGGCTCTGATAACGAGGTTGATGTTTTTCTCACAGAAGAAGAACAAGGGTTCTTTTCCTCAAACCAAACTGATAGAACATTTGAGGATTCTTAAGAGTACAAATTAGGATTTGAAAATTCCATAATGGAGGTTCATAGGTAGTATGACCTTAGGAGTAAGAAAACTCAAGATGCCCCCAAAAAGAACAAATTAGAAACTACTATTAGAAAGAACCCTGAAAAAATCCTTAAGAAAACACCAAAAAAAACCACCATAATGGCTAAAAATCTGAACAAAACAAAGACAAAACTAGCCAACAAAATCGTGACCCAAGATTCCCTAGTACATCAACTAGTGGCCCTGGAAAAACTGCTCTAAATGATAATCCAAATAAAAAAATTGCAAACTAAAGTTGCTGAAAAGACTATGTGTGATAAAACTGATTAAATATGCCAAGAACACTAGCACCTTTCAGTTTTGAGGGTGAGATTTCCAAGATCAAAATAAGCATACCTCTTATCAAACTAGTAACTCAGGATGTATATAGGTCCCAAGTTTTGAAAGATTTTAACATAGGAAATGACACCGACACTCTAAATTTAACTGATGACAAGCCAGAGCTATTGTTTGGACCTGAGGTAGAGGGAAAATATCAAGAAGGAGTTGTCCCTCCCTTCTATGTCAGCTTAAACATTCATGACAAAATATTGCACAATGCTATGCTAGACTCCGATGCCTCACACAATCTCATGCCCAAGGTGGTGATGGAGAGATTAGGCCTCGAAATAACCAAACCTTAAAAATACTTGTACTCTTTCGATTCAAGTAGAGTCAAATGTTTGGGCCTAATCAAGGATCTATTTTTTAATCTGGCACAAATACCTGCTAAAAGCCTAGTCACGGATATTGTAGTGGCTGACATCCCCCGAAGTATGGCATGATTTTATCTAGGTCATGGGGAGCCAAACTCCAAGGAAACCACCAAATGGACATGTCTTATGCTACCATCTCGGTCTTTAACCAAACAAGGAGATTGCACCAGGAATCTCACATGAAATATATGGTTAGCAACCAAGATAGGCCAAACAACACCCCTCTTTATTCTATCCATTCAGACCTTGACTCATTTATCTTGTATGATGAATATGACATCGATGAAAAATTAAATGAAAATGAGAAAGAGCTAGGCTTACCAGAACAGTCAAACCAAATGCAAAATGAAGAACTTGACGGCCAAAACTCTAGCAACCCTGAACAAAAACATAATGGCGAAGCTGAACTTGAAACACGTTGGAACATGAGCTTTGATGGCTCTTGTGGCAAAGTTGGTTCAGGAGCAGGTGTTTGGATACATAACACTAATGAAGGCCACTCCTACAAACTAAATTTTCAGTGCAAAAACAATATTGCAGAGTATGAGGCTCTTCTCCTAGGATTCCACTTGTTGAAAGACATGGGAGGCAAGAAGATTTCTGTTCAAGGAGATTCCGGGCTAATCATTAGACAAATCAAGGGAGAATATTCTGCCAAGAATCCTAGGCTAAGAGAATATAGGAATGCTACCTTAGATGTCCTCAAAAAATTTGAGAAGTATGAACTTACCTCCATCCCTAGAGCTCAAAACAACCTTGCCAATGAACTTGCCTTTGCTTCCAGCACTTGCCAAATACCCCATGCCGATGAAAAATACACTGTAAAAGTCAAAAACAGATCTATAGTACATGACAACATAGATTATTGGCAAGTGTTTGAGGGTGATAAAAAAATTAAATATTTCCTGCAATCTAAGAATAAATTTTCAATACCAAAACCAAGCTTAAAGCATGAACAATATTTCCCAAATGAGGAACAAACCCGAAAAACAAAGCCATTTCCTAATGCTGATGTAAATCTGCTAGAACACTTTCATGAGGCATAATTTTCTAGGGACCCGGATCAAAAGACCTTAAGGTATTACAATGCAAAGATAACTCATTACCAAAAGGTCTTACCCCCTTGAAAGAGATGTTTGACTTTAATGATGTTGCTAGGAAGCCAAAAATGGAAACCATCGAAACTGATGTAGAGGAATGTAACATAGGCAACATAGAAGAACCCAAAATGATCAAGCTGTCCAAAAATTTGCCACCTCACATAAAACAAAAATACATAGAGATGTGCAAAGAGTTTAAGGATGTTTTTTCATGTGGTTATGAGGACTTGAAGTCCTATGACACAAACATTATTCAACATAAGATTCCTCTCAAGGAAAACCAGAAACCATTCAAGCAAAAATTGAGAAGAATAAACCCCGTCCTAGTGCTTCTAGTTGAAAAACAAAGAAATAAGATATATGATGCTGGTATCATAGTCCCACTCAGGTACTTAGAATGTGTTTCGAAACTTGTGTCAGTCAAAAATAAAACATGGAAGATTAGACTATGCATAGATTTTAGAAACTTAAACAAAGCCTCCCCGAAGGAAAGCTACCCTTTACCCAAGATAGATCATATACTGCAAAGGGTGGTAGGTTCTAAAAAGATGTCATTTCTTGATAGTTTTTAAGCTTACAACCAGGTGATAGTGCTTCCAACTGATAAACACAAATCCTCTCTCGCAACACCTTGGGGTGCCTACATGTATGAAAAAGTGCCTTTTGGGTTAATAAATGCGGGGGCTACTTTTCAAAGAGCAAGGGACATTGTTTTTTCCGAAAACTTAAGTTACTTCATTATGATATACCTTGATGACATCATTGTCTATTTTAAAAATGATGAAGGATACTTAGTTCACCTAAGAAAGGTCTTTGAAAGAGACAAGGTGCTGAAAAGGGAGTCAAGGAGAGAGGACAAAGGCAAGCATGGAAAATTTGAAAATTCGTGGAAAGGTCCTTACATCATTCATTCAGTTAGAGGTAATAATGCATTCATCAGTAATTTTTACCATATGTAGATGACTAAATATTGGTTATATATTTCTAAAAACAAAATTCCCTGAACATTGTGATTTTTAGAAATCTCACTGCCTTCATTATCCTTATGGAAATTTTTTCACTATTCTACCATTTTGCCATTTCAGGTCACCTTGTCACTCCTACAGACTCCTTATGTACTTATGTCTCCCATCTCCATCCTTTTTCCTACCTATGACCTCATCACTCTGTTTTTCCATTGCCCATAATACCACTTTACAACTAGGGTTACCTATATCCTTTCCCTTCCCATGTTCACTAAGTTCCTTAAGCATTGATGGTCTCAAAACTATCTATGTAGGCTCTTTAGATAAATCAAGTACATTGGAATTTGGATCTTCAATACACCACTTTTTCAATACTCTGTTTTTACACTTGAAGACTCCAAGCCAATATTCAGTCAAAGACCGGGTCAAAGGACCCTCCCACAAGGTCAATTAGGGTGTCATTTGTTCCAAGGTAAATCATTAATGTTTCAGACATTTTTTTCTTTGTTAGGATCTGGTTCAGAGGGAAATGTTGAGACATGCCTATTCAAAGAAGATCTGAAAGTCTCCAAAGAAGACCACCTTGTCAAATTCAAGTTTTTGAAAAGGTAAAGGTAGCTTGGCACTTCTGCAGGAGTGTTAAGAGCCCCGTCAGTAGAAGAAACTAATAAGGTAAATGATATATTCCTAAAAGAAGACATCTTTCAGCAAGGAAGACAGGAAAGCACTTGTTCTTGTAGAGAATAAGGTTGTTTGAGCTTGAAGGTCTTGCAGTGTACCAAGCAGTGATCCAATACAGAAATAACCATGGAGGAGGTACACCACAAACCAAACATGAAGAGAAGTTTTTCAGAAATTATAGATGAAATAGGGAAAAAGGTGAGGTGAACTAGACATAAATGAATGAACTTAAAGGGGTTATAGAGAACTTAGAAAACAACACTGATAATTGTTTTCAAGCATTCTAGACACCTAGGGTTTTGGGAAAGTGTTCAAAGAAGGTGAAACCATGGTTTGGAATCCATGATGACAGCAAAGGGATTCTGAAGATGTCATTATTTGTAAATATTCCAAAATTGTCCAAATAAGTTTGTCATGCCAAAATGATCAAAAGATAGGTTGAGCTCCATGGTGTAGGTAAAGGAAGATTTAGAAGTTTCCAGTGTGTGTAAACATCCCAAAGTTGCCAAGGTAAAATGTCTCACTGCCTCAAAGATCAAGGATGTGAAGAGTATCAATGAGAAAGGCAAAGTCAAAAGTTTTCAATCACTTACAAAGCAAAAGATTATTTGACTTTAGGTTGAAGATACTAGAGTGTGTAAGCATCCTAAAAAGTTGCAAAGCTCAATTTTTCATGCCTAGACACTATCATTAAGAAAGGTAAACTCAGTGTTTTCAGGCACCTGCAAATTAGAAGTGGCCAAAGAAGGTAAAAGGCATAGTTTGAATTCCATGGTGTAGGTAGAGGAGAGTTTTGAAGGTATTGATATGTGAAATCCTCCCAAAGATGTTTAATGAGCTTATAATGCTTCAAGGAGCAACAAGAAGGTCAAATTATCATTTCAGTCACCTACAAAGTAGCATTTGACAAAAAGATGAAAAACATGATGTTGAGCTCCAAGGTGGAAACCAAAGATGATATTAAGGTTGTTTTTGTGTCAGAATGAATGTGTCAAGTTTTCAGGGTCAAAAGGAACAAATATTTCCTAACTGCCAGCCAAGGTGAGAAAGACAAGTTAATAAATTGTAATGGAAGCCACAGAAAGTTTTGAAGGTGCTATCATGATTGATCTGACTCCAAGGATATCAAATGAGAATATTATGCCTCAAGAAGCAAAAAGAAGATTTAACTTCATGATCTAAGTCACCTGCAAAGCAAAAAGGTCAAAAAGTTAGTGAAACAGGCAAAGTTAAAAAGACTTTAGACATTAGGAAATGGGTTTACAAAGTTTAAATTTAAATCCAAGGCATATAAAGGGTCATTTTTATTTTTTTTCATTTGACTCCTTTTTCCCTTGAAAAAGAGTTAGAAACGCTCAGGAGTGAGAAATTTCAGGTTTTCAAGTCAATTTTTGCCTAAGTGTTGAGGCGTTGCGCCCTTGGTCGTTTCTCCCTTGTGTTTTTTCAAAGTGCTACATGCCTGGAGTGTGGCACTGCATGCTTGTCTGATTCACCCGACAGGCCTGGTAAAAAACCTTTGGCGTTGTGTGCCTTTGCCCAACCCGACTCATCGGTTGCCTCGGTGCTGCGCGCTTGGCTAGGAGGGCCTCCTACACCCTGCAGACCCTCAATTGAACTCAAAACACTTTGCAGCTTCCTCAAATGAGCCTCCAAAGTGATTTTAAAGGGAAGTACAACTCACCAAGCCATTCTTAAGGCATTTTTGGTGACTTATAATTAAGAGAAATTGAAGACCTAAGTAGGAAAACCAAATTTTCATGCTTAAACATCACTATTTAAAACACTTCTCCATCTGTATGCTAAGAAGCCCAGTGATAGCCAGAAGGGTAACTTGTTGAAGGATTTTTCACTCACATAAGGTTGTGCTTACCCGCACTCATTCATCCCTCCCCTTACAAAGCTGCCTTTTTTCATCACCTTTCCATTACCCTCTTCCATATCAATTTCATAAGCAGTTCTAGGGTTTCAAAGGCAGAATTGTTAAAATGTCAAGGGAAGGTAACAGTGATAGTGGTGAGGAAGGCCAAATGCCTAGGAGGCATCAACACAAAGGTGGAAAAATCAATAGGTTTGAACCCCTCAACACCTTAAAGATGATGGCCTCTCCCATGATTGTTTCATGTTTCCAGAATGTGGGATGTTTTGATTTTTGTGAAAGAATAAAACAGGTGAAAAACCACCCTGAGCTAACCAGGCTCTTCATACTTAACTTGCATGAGAAACAAGTGGACCTTGCAGGAGTAAACTTTGAGTTGTCTTCTGATGCTATTGCCAATGCCACTGGGATACCTAGTGTAGGGGAGAAATGGTTCAAGCAGGCCAATATTGACATGAGCTACTATGAACCCTTCCTAAAACCTTGATACACAGACAACTACAAATCCATTTTTCCTTCCTCACATTTTCTGGAGAGATATGTACCTTTGATGAGAATTATCATGAAATATTTTACATGTGAGGGAAGGTTCTCCAGTCTCTACTCCTATCACATTAGGCTGCTGATGCACTTTACTAGGGTTAGGATGTTGCACCTACCTTATTACCTCTACAAAATCATTGACAAGATGTCTTATATTGTACAAAAGAGAGATTTCCCTCAAAAAATGCAAATCTTATTTCATCACTCTTTGATTAAGATGGTTATGTTGCACCAGTTACAGCAAAAGGGCATTCCATGGGAGGTTTTCATTACCCATGAAGTGTTCACAAACCCATAACCCCATCCTCAACAAAATATGCCTTCATCTTCTCATCCTCCTGTCCCTACTCCTCCATCATCTCCTGCTGAACATGTTTCACCATCTACACATATTCCTTCACCTCAGGATAACCCTCCTTCCTCACCCTCTCACAATGCATCAGACAATGAGGGAAGTGACAATGAACAATTAAATGTAAATGAAGGAGAGGGAAATAATGGATCAAGCAGTGAAGAAGGGAATGAGGAGGCAAAGGTCAGTGATAAGGCAGAGAGCATGGAAACAGAAAACAGTGATGATGTTGGCAATGACGAGGCACATAACAGTGAACAAAATGACAGTGGCTCAAAAGGACTTGATGACACTGATAATGACAACACGCAATTCAATAAAGAAGATGAGGGCAATGCAGAAGGCAGTGAAGATGCAGAAACAAATGAAGAAGATGCCCATGAGTCAGAAAAAAGTGAGGCTCATGACACTGATGATAGCAGTAAAGAGCATAGTGAGGATCACAACAATGAGGAAAATAGCGGTGAAGAGGAAGGAAATGAAAATTCTAATGTCAGTGAGACAGAAGATGTCAGTGCAAGGGAAAGAAACAAAGAAAAAAGCAATGATGTCAGCATGAAGGATATCAGTGATAAGGCAGAGCATCTCACTCCAAGTGAGTTGCTTGCCATGGAGATAGAGTATGATTGGGAACCTTGGTTAGAGAGGGCTAATATACACTTAGAGGATCAGCTAGAAAAGACACAAAGAGACCTTGGCCTTCAGAAGAAAATGGAAAAGCACTATGCCTTAAGAAATAAAATTGCAAGGGCTAAGCTCAAAAGAGCCCTTGCTAAAATTCAAGACCTCAATGAGGGGTGGAAACGTGAAGCTGGGTTACACTTTTGTGAGAATCGGGGGCAGAAAACTTTTTTCGGCAATAGTTCGAGCGAACCTTTTATAAAGTTCGGCCGAACTCGTGATTCCGTTTAGATTGATGGCACACTGACGGCATGGGAAAACAGAATTTTTGCCGGAGATGGGAAAACCAGCAACAAAATTTCGGCCGAACTTTGAGTTCGGCCGAACTTTTACTTTTAAAATAGTTCGGCCGAACTAGTTTCTATAAATAAATCGTCCACGAAGTTAATTTGTTTACCGGTCTGTTTGTTCGCGCATTTTTTTTTTTTCTGTGCTGCTGCTGCTGGTCTGTTTGTTCACGCATTTTCGCTCCTCCCGTCTGTGCTATTGCTCCTCCCGTCCGCGTTTTTGGTCTACTGCAATACCAGGTATGTTGCTCCTCCCGTCCGCGCGGTATGGTCTACTGCAAATGGTGTATGTCGTTGCAATTTTGGAGAAAAATTAGTTTTTGGAGCTTGTATTCGAGATTCTGTAGTCGTTTTTTTTACGATACTGTATCATTTTTATGTTACTAGCATACTTGATTGATTAACAATGCCAGTACTGTATCAAGTTTGGGAATTTCAGGAAAAGGATGGATTTCAAATTTGTGAGTTATGTTTTTTTTTTTTTTTGGTTTCTTCCTTCTGCTATCTCCAGTTGTTAATGTTATTTCATTTGGAACATGATTTGTTGGAGGAATTCTGTCAAATGAATGTCCCAACCGAATTTTTATTTGAATTGATCGTTAGTTAATTAAAATTTGAATTAGATTGGCTTATTTTAATTGCATAGTTGTCAAACGAAATTGAAAATCTTGTTACTTTGATCTCAATGCAGGATATTCTTTAAGCTTGTTTGACCCGTTTTGTTGTTTGTTTTTTCCTTCAGAAAAAAACGTAATTTCATTACAACAGGTGAGTACAAAATTACATAGAGAATCACAAATAAAAGTGATCAAGAAGGAAAACCCGAAAGTTTGTAGGCACCCATAGGGTAATAGTGAAAAAATGTAAAATCAAATGTAAAACCTGAACTTGGCAGAAAGTTCATAAAAAACAGGTCTACTGTTGTCAACTTTTTAAACAGTGCTAGAAGAAGTTCGATCAAAAACTCCCGAAGTATGTTGATCTATCGATCCCAAGGATCGATACCAAGACCTTCCATGGCACAGCCCAATAAAAAATTTCCTTATGGAGGCTCCAACGGATAAACGCATGAGAAAAACCATTAAGAACCCACCGCCCAGGGGATTGTCCCTATATCCAAGTATATCAGAAAAAATTTAATACAAGTCTGCTGCAGCAGCCTGCCGAGCAAGAATAGCCCAACAGAGGTCAGCGAAAACCGCATCCAACTTCGAACATCAGTTTTAAGGAAAAAACGCACCAGGAGTAAGCAGCCTTTAGACATTAACAAAGGCATGCCAACTTGAAAAAAAACAGAGGCATCTCAATCGACTAAGGATGGATGAAAATATTCTGTAGTATCGCCATCCTTATGTTCTCTGATCCTCTAGATACCCACAGCCTGATGAAGCCCCCTCTTGGAAGCCCGATCAGCCTCATCATTATTTTCTCTATATATATGCTGACAGGAGAAAGAATCATAAGAAAGAAGGATCTCCCGGATAGAGAGTAACAGGTTTTGTATTTGGTGAACTCTGCATTGTTGTACACCATTGATCCAATTTATCACATTCATTGAGTCCCCATAGAAGTTAATCTTCCTCCAACCTTTCTCCATAGTGAACATCAGGAGAATCTTGAGGCTCAGCAGTTCTGCTAAATTATTTGAACCCTCCCCAAGCCCAACAGACCCGTTTTGTTGTTTGTTTGAGGAACCTGTGATTATCCCATTCATGAAAGGCGATAATGATCTTAGTTGCATTCAGTTGCATTGAGTCTTTATGCTTCAGATTGTTTTTTTAGTTGTTTATTGGTTTATATCTAGTTGTTTTTTTAGTTTAAAAATTCCACATAACTGGTACTGCTGCAATAGGCTTCATTATTTCAATAATTTCAGAAAACCTAATACAAGAATTGTTAGTTTTTTTTTTCAAATAGAAAAAATAGTCTTTCCTATTTATTAGAAAAGAAAGTACAATTACATAGATCTTTCACAGTTCAACTAGACTTGTCTCTACAAAATATGAGAATCAAAACAAAAGTATTACTTTGATCTCGATGCAGGATATTCTTTAAGCTTGTTTGACCCGTTTTGTTGTTTATTTGAGGAACCTGTGATTATCCCATTCACGAATGGTGATAATGATCTTAGTTGCATTCAATTGCATTGAGTCTTTATGCTTCATATTGTTTTTTTAGTTGTTTATTGGTTTATTTCTATTTGTTTTTTTAGTTTAAAAATTCCACATAACTGGTGTTGCTGCAATAACCGGTGCTGCTGTTGAACACCATTAACCGGTGCTACTGCAATAGACTTCATTATTTCAATAATTTCAGAAAACCTAATACAAGAAGTGTTAGTTTTTTTTTTTCAAATAGTTCAAAAACAGTCTTTCTTATTTATTAGAAAAGAAAGTACAATTACATAGATCTTTCACAGTTCAGCTAGACTTGTCTCTACAAAATATGAGAATCAAAACAAAAGTATTACAATATATGTCTTGTATATGCAAATGCTATCATTCACTAATTCTTCAGTTTGGTCAAAATCTTGAAAGAAAGAAAAAAAAACCAAAATGGGACATAGTACATTTTAAAATATCAAATTAGATGTATAAACTAAAAAGTCAGAATAATGCCATAATTAGTCATGGATTCATATTTAGAATAATGAATAACCTCAAGTGATAATGAAACTTCTATTTTCTAAAGTATTTAGCATAACCTAATACAAAATGGTAGGTTACAAACCTACTTTGAACTTCCAAAGTGTTAGGTTATTTCTTACAAAGTGGACTTGAACTCCCAAAGTGTTAGGTTATTGCTTACAAATTGGACTTGAACGCCCAAAATAAAACACATGTCTAAATGTATCTAAAAGTTATAGGTATTTTTTTTAGGTTGGAGAAGTGTAGTTGTTTATCAATACAAAATTTTGTTATTTAATAGTCAAGTTTTATAGTTATTATAATGAAATAGTTTCTCACAACAAATTTGATAAAATAAGTGAAATCTATATAATGAAGATTAATTTGTATTTAAGTTTTAGATCTTTTAATAACTAAATTTCTATTTAAATGAATAAAACAATCAAATGTAAGAAATATAAAACATAATGAAACACAATGTAAGAAATAGAGAACATAGTGAAACACACACATACATATCTAGACAATCAACACAATTATTTTCCTAGGAAATCCTTATGGGAGACAAGCAACCCTAAAAAGTAATGATGCTCTACTCCTTTTTCCCTAGGAAATCCTTATGGGAGAAAAAAAACACTAAAATGTAAACATGCTCTACTCTCTCTTTTCTGGTATGGAAAATATGTAAGTACAAAGAAAGAGGTAATCTCTCTAAAGTTAGCTAAGACTTTTGGCGTGTAAGGTTGCTATAAAAACTTAACTTCATACATTTTTCTCTCTAACTTCACACTCCTAGTTGTATTTTCAACTATGGAACAAAATACAATAACACAAAATGGAACTCTTATTCCTCCTAGTAGCCAAGTATTTAACATAGCGTGATAGCCAACTAGGTGTAAGATTTGACTCTGTCAACCATTAACGAGGTTTGTGATTTTAGACCTTTTAGAGTCTTGTTAAAATTCCACATGTAGCTAGCTTGCTATGCATGAGTAATGGGGCTAAAATGACATTCTCTCGTACCATGGTGATCAACATGATAGGTCAACTTACTAAAGGCATAAATTTTGAATGAACTTCATTTGATGTTTTTCTTGCACCATTGGATATGTCATTAAAAGTGTAGAACAATGGTCAAGGTTTCGACACAAGGGATAATTGTTTGACCCCAAGAAATGTCATTTAATACCTCAAAATGACTCCAAAAGGTTTTAGACCCCAATTCTCCACTCACCATTAAAATGACCCTACAAGTTGATTCTTTCAGTTTTTTCACTCTATAAGCATCAAAATATATGAAAAATAATATAATTATCCAATCTAGATCATTATTTAATAATTTGTTAAAATTATGAGTAAGAAATATGTACATCATGGAATTTAAGTAGCGTTAATTCATTGAACACCCTTGTACATTCCTTGTTGATACTTTGAAAGTAATACGTTTTGAAAAATAATTTGTTTATGGATTCTATTTTCCACATTCTCTCAACCATATCAAAAACCTTCTTATAATATTTGAAACCATCTATAAAACTTTTCATGTGTTTGAATAGGAATTAACATATTGAAATATTAATTGTATTTATGTCTTGTGTGCTAAGGAAGGGAGGTCGTGAACCTTATGGGAAGAGATAGTATTTGTTAAGTTAGGAGGGATACTTTTTATGAGATAGAATTAATTTAAAATGCTTCTTAAGATTATGTAACTTTTGAACCATAATTACAACTTTATTTATTTTTTACTTATCATTTAGTTGCTAAAAGTTGAGGAATTTATGTTGGTAAATAATTAATTAGGTCTATTTAAATCATTTACCACTTTTGGGTTTTTCGTTTTTGTGGTTTCATTCATAATTTCACTTTTTTGCATTGTCAATTTCAATTTTTCACACCACATGTGCACAGTCAAAGGACCTAAGGTCTTTCCCATACCAAAGTATGTTCTTAAACATGTTTTCTTGGTGATATGGGTGATTTAGAAATGATTGGGAGAGCAAAATTCCTCATTTAATACACAATATGTTTGGTTCATGCCACTAAGCCAAGAATTTTAAATTCAACTGACTTTTAATATAACCAACTAAATCCTGCAAAAAAAGAATAAAACAATTTATGTTAGGGTTGTGGATTTAGGCATCGAAACAACACACCATGATATTTCAAATTTAAAAATAATGGTTTGAGTCCTAGGTAGCTTAGAATCCTATCTAGAGGTTTGTTTTCAAAATAAGGATGCACTCCCATTTGATTCTCATGATTAGGTTGTAATCATGAGGCTCTCGATCAAGAGTGGACCTTCCCAAAATCTTGTGACATCTTGTCACAAACAAAACCATCAAACTGAAAAACACATCATGCAAGAAACATAGCTCACTGACATATCATTTTTCTCCTTCAAAGAAAAAAAATTCACATCATGTGAATATCTCCATGTACTCTTACATATTGGTGTACAAAACCATCAACCAAACACAAGTCGACAAAACATGCATCTTCAAACAACTAACTCTCAAGTCAAATAATAGCATGTACAAATTTCCATATTTGTTGCATCTAAGTGTGTCAACATAACTCTACTTTCAACATCTTGCTTCATGCAACAAGCACCATACTTTGAATTTGCAAAGAAATTCATGAAACATCAAAATACATGCAAGGCCTTAATTGGATAAGAAATCTAACCATCCCTTACCAAACCATTTCAATGGCACTTCTTTCAGCTGCACTTCATCATCATGTGAATCATCTTGACCCTCATCGATTATGGAATCCTCTTTTCCATTCTTGTCAATATCTCTTTCCACCTTCTTCAAATGTCGTGGATGACTTTTTGGATACAAAGTCCAACACTTGTCTACAAGGTGACCTTTCTTATGGCAATGAGTGCAAAACAATTGCATCTTATTTTCAACATCATTTTCCTTGTCCAATGGGCCTTTGACTTTTTTCCTCATTTATTTAGAAAGTTTCATGTGCATGGATATCTTCTTCCAACATCTATAAACAATATGATTATTCAAACCACAAAAGGAACATGAAAACTTTTCCAAATATTATGTGAATATTTACCATGTTTATCATAATCAAAAGGAATTTGATTAAAGGCAGATTTATACCTTGAACATTCACCTTTGTCGCCTTCTTGAGGAGGTGAATTTGATGAGTTAGTGGCTCTCCTCAGAATACTAGCAATGAATTAAATGACTTTAGAGCTTTCAACATCCTCTTCTTTTACATTCTCATTAGCTGCATGATTATTAAAATCTTCTTGCAAAGTGGGTGTCAAACTTTTCCATTCATCATAAACACAAACTTCACAAGCTTGAGGTAATGAACACGAAATGAAATTCCTTCTTAGAACAGCTTCATGTGCCTCCTTGGCTTTGGAGCATTCTCCATCATGTTTTCCATAACCAAGACCCAAATAATTAGGCCTTTCCTCAACAACATTTGGCTCAACTAGATGCCTTGTACATGTTTTCCTTTAACTCTTTACTTTCATAGCCCATTTTCATCAAAAATTTGGACCTTATTCCTCTATTGTGTCTCTCAAAAGCACGTACACATTCACTTTGAGAGGAAATTGAAGACAAACTTGAATTGCATACCTCTTTTTCATTCACATACTTGGCTAAAACTTCCTTTGCATCATAGAGTTGAATCTCCATGTCATGCATCCTTGCTTGGTTTTCATTTGCAATATGGAGTTGAGTCTCCATCTCATGCATATTTTCAAGAATTTCTTGCTTCTCCTCGTTCTTGGAAATCAACTTCTCTTGAAGGATAATGTTCTCCCTATTATCTTCAGACATCTCTTGCACCATATCATTCATGATGTAGAGCTTCTGTAGCATCTCTTTATCAAATATTTTTGTTAAGGAAGACTGATTAAAAGAGATACTCGATGAAGCTTTCATCACACTTGTAATGCATAAAAAGTTTCTTTGTCATGATTTTAGAACTCAGCTCTCAATATTGACTTTCTCTTCACACACATAAACTTGCACACAACTAAACTCTCCTTGCATAAATACAAAAACCAATAGCTAATTCTTCTAGCTAACCTTGACTAAAATGAGCTAAATTGTACTTTGATACCAACTTGATTTGAATATGGACAAAATAGTTTTGTTGTGTTATCTCCCTCATCAGTTAAATAAAAATGTTCTTTAGGATCGTCTAAAGTTATCCAATTGGGAAGGGGTTTATGTGTCAAGCTTTAAGTGTATTTTGTGAGAAATTTATGAGTTAATTAGCTTTTAAAAAATCATGTGTACAACAAATAAAATGCAAAATTTTTATTTTGGAAATTTTTTTCCCTCAATCTAGATTCCGATCATTGGACATGTAAGAGGAAGAAAGAGGGAATTCACTTTTCAAATTCCAGACCTTGTCTAAACCAAAATAAACTAGAGGTTCGGTTTTCAAATACATTCACTTATTTGGAAAAGTTCTAGCTACCAAAAGTCCATATGTCAATCTACCTCCCAAGAAATCCATTTATTACACCACTGGTTAGTTTTTTGTCTTCCTATATTCTTTATCAACCTCTTTGAGTGATTCTTGAAATGTGGATACTTAAGTCCTTCCTAAAAATTTGAGCTCTAAAACGATAAGACATACAAGGTCATTTTAAGTCATTCCTCTACCTAATTATAAAAACCAAGTGAATATTTCTACATATTGATTTCTGTCACTTAAACTGTACAATATAGGTCAATTTTTTCCTTTAACTTATTTAAATATTTTTAGCGCACAATTGTTCAATGGTCTGATGAAATTTCATTGATAAAGGCATGATTATGCCAATCCATGTTGCATATTTCCATTAACAATGTTTACTTACATGTAAAACAATGTTGTCTCTGCTTTTATGTTATTTTGAGTTTGCTTTTAGTGTTGAAATTGGAATATATGATATTAATTTATGACTTGCAATTATGCTGCTGAGATACTATTCTTTTTCTCTACTATATTGTTATTTCTAGTCCTCTGGGTGCTTTCTTCATTTTTTTTTTCTTTTACTAATTGAAGGGATTTTTAATTCTATATTTTACCATATTGCTTGCTGGTTCCATGTAGATTTAATTGACATATAATAGGTGGTTTCTGTTTTTGGGATGTCTATAAAGTTTTTGGCACATCATATTGAATTTCTATAATGTGTAGCTCCCTAACATTCAGATAGAACCTTCATTGAAAAATGTGAGGGGGGTTTCATAGATTTCCAAACAATTCACTAACTATCATGATGAAACCTGCAATTAAAGGGGTACCTTATTTTTCATTAGGAATGGACCACAACCATTATTATTTGCCTAAAAAATTGTGATAATGTAAATTCAAACATCATTAACATGATAAAAATATTTGGTTGGCTTCTTATTCTTTGAAATAATGAGGAAAATTGTTAACAACTTATCAATCTGGGGTAGTGGTGGACTACATGGACTAGCTATGGTGATTCTCGCCTTTAGCAATGAACAAAATTAGATTCATGACTTGGCCTTCTACTAGAATTTTGTGATTCCATAGAGAAAGCAGCTCGGGAGTATGAGAACCAATAAATTGTTTCCTGCTCATAGTGCAAAGAGATCCCCTAAATATTCTTGCAAGTGGCATAGATATTGCACATCCTACTAACTTTTGCATTTGAAAAAAAAAATTCATCTAAATATTGAAGTCTTGCATATGTATTTTATTTGTTTTCCAAAATAAAAATTTGACCATCTTAGCCATTGTTAAAATCTAAACAAGAATTATTTCTTCTCTTACACACTTGAGAAATAGAATTCCAGCTCTAATAATCTATTGAGGTCTATGGAAGCTAATGGTCTAAGACACTTTGTAACCTAAGAGAGAAACCTGTTAGGCAATGGGTGAAGTTGGTATTACACACCCAATTGGATAACCTCGAGGAGAAAACATTTCTCCCACTTTATTTGTTGGCATAACCTAGTAAGTGTTATTCACTAGCATGTATTTTGTAGAGGCCTTGACCTAGTTCCAATTCAACTCCATCCACCAGGTTGTAGAGGATTCCAAGCCTAATTTCATGAAAATTAAGTTGGGGATGATCACATTGACCTGCTTGATGACATGTCTATGAAGATTAACTACCTTGAACTATTTTTCTGCGTAGGGAATGAGACACATTCCCATGTCTGAGCATGAAAATGTTCTTTGATATTGTTAATGCCTCTAGTGTTTACTTCTACAAGTTCTATAGGCAGAGTCTGTAAAGGGCCAGGTAGCCTCTGGATCTCATATTTTATGAAAGGTGACATATCTAGTAAATGCCCCTACAGTCAATCTCTGGAATGGATCTAAACAGAAGTTCTTCATTTTAATATCCATAAAACACAACAACTTTAAGGTAAACTATGTACATGTGTCATTTCTCCCACAAAAATGTTTGTGTTGTGTACTTATAAATGCGTCTTTTCTAATGACCATGTGTTTTTTTCAATTATATACCAAGTGTGCTCCCACCACACCATGTAAAGCGCAACTTGGTGAACTTCACTTTTGCAACAAGTGAACTTCACATTTTTATAAAATTAAAATGCGGGGACTTCAAGAAATTTTTGTTTAAATGGAGTTTCATGCTTCTTTTTTAATGACCATGTGTTTTTTTCAATTTTATACCAAGTGTGCTCCCACCATGTAAAGCGAAATTTGGTGAACTTATCATTTTTATAATTTATTTTTTGCTTAAATTGAGTTTCACACATCAATTATTGCTTTGAAAGTTGTGTTCTACATAATTTGTGTACACTAAATTACAAATTGATTTTCTGAAATCTATTTTGTGTAAATTTCCACCAATAGATATATATATATCATGGAGGATGAACGACGAAGATCAGCCGAATTCCATATGGAGGTTCAGGGATCGGGGGATGTTCACGGTATTTAAATATAATCTTAAATCTCCATACATGTGTGTACATATGGAATTGATTTTTTATTAACTTTGCGAGTTAAATTAGTTGTTAATAAGTTTCATTTTTTAATTTTTAGGAGGTAAGAGGAGAAGGGTTTCTACTCCATCCATGGAGAGTGCTCATGGTTCAACCAGTCGTGGTATGGTTCGCGCAATTTAATCAATGAATATGTATATGTATTTATATGTACACATGAATGTATTTTTCAATTGATTATAAATTCGTATTTGTTTATGAAGCTTCTCTCTTGTCTCGAGAGGTTGGTGGTGGTTCAAATCCACTTAGAGGGCCATCAATGAGTGGTAGCAAGTTGCATGAAGGGGGTGATATTTATTCCCCCGAAGGCCAATCAACGGCTATTGGTTCTCAGCAGGGTCATTTTGGGTCTGGTTCTCAGCAGGGTTGTTCTGGGTCTGGTTCTCAGCAGGGTCATGTTGGAGAAGATGCTAACCAACAACGTCAAGGTTGCCATCAATTTCAATATTTTTTTCATTAAATTTGAACAACTTTTTTTACATGTAACATTTTTCATCAATGCACATTGAACATATCCGACCATTGGACAAACAAATTTTGTACTAGATTTTCAATCAGGAATAGAGATGTGGGTCAAATCCCACCAAAATTCGGAGAAGTGCTCCGAGTCTCTTGTCTGAAAGGAATCTTCGTACAAAACTATACTGCGGATGATTTATTTACGTTGTGGATACTTTTTACCAGAAAATCCAACTAGTTTTTCATCAATGCACATAGAAAAACTACTTGGAACAATTAATTTCATTCTAGAACATATCTATCCAATACAAGTAACATTTTTCATCAATGCACATTGAACATATCTGACCATTGGACAAACAAATTTTGTAAGTTAGATTTTCAATTAGGAATAGAGATGTGGGTCAAATCCCACCAAAAGTCGGAGAAGTTCTCTGAGTCTCTTGTCTGAAAGGAATCTTCGTACAAAACTATACTGCAGATGATTTATTTACGTTGTGGATACTTTTTACCAGAAATCCAACTAGTTTTTCATCAACGCACATAGAAAAACTACTTGGAACAATTAATTGCATTCTAGAACATATCTATCCAATACAAGTAACATTTTTCATCAATGCACATTGAACATATCCGACCATTGGACAAACAAATTTTGTACTAGATTTTCAATCAGGAATAGAGATATGGGTCAAATCCCACCAAAAGTCGGAGAAGTGCTCCAAGTCTCTTGTCTGAAAGGAATCTTCGTACAAAACTATACTGCGGATGATTTATTTACATTATGGATAATTTTTACCAGAAAATCCAACTAGTTTTTCATCAATGCACATAGAAAAACTAGTTCCAGTTAATTGCATTCTAGAACATATATATTTAGTACGTAAATAATTTTTCATCAATGCACATGTAGTAAAACTACTTGAACAATTAATTTCATTCTAGAACACACACACACACACACACACATATAGATATATTTATCCAATACATGTAACATTTTTCATCAATGCACATGTATAGAAAAGCTACTTTCAGTTGATACTAGAGCACGTGCATGTACCAAAACAATTTGTACATGTGCAAACACTTGCACAAATAACATAAGCAGCTCAATTTTTAGTTGAGTACTGGAAGTTCTAAAACATATTTAATCCAAAGAGAATAAATTGTTGGACAATTCAATCAAAAAAATTCTAATGGAATTCCATCTTCAATAATCCGTTCATGATCAGATATTGACATTTTCCATCTCTTAATTTTCAATTTTTTCTTTGATTGAACTTCTATCAACTTTATGTGTGCTGCACACACCAAGTGACTATATTGACAACTTATGGAATCATGTTCATAGTCTTCAAAGTAAACAAAGTCTCCACTTTGATGAGTTTGTCTGAAAAAATAACCTTTCAGTATAATAGACCCTCTGTCATATTGAAATCCGTGATCATTATAGTTTTTTAATAATTTCATTTTTCGTTTAGTGCAACGCATCAAATAATACTTCACATTTTCATCGTTGTCAATAGGTGCAATTACAGCAAAAGCATCTCCTGCACAATAAAACAAACTTAAAACAAAATTATACATATTTAAATCTATTTCTAGATCTTTAAATCATTAGAAAATAATTTAAATGTTACCTTCTCTAACAAGATCAGAAACTCGATCACCATCGGATGATATTGTAGTTTCCTCTGATTGCATTTCTTCAAACATTGCAATAGATATTTTGCCCTTTGTATTTAGCTCTGTATGTTTCCAATCGTTCACATACATTTTGTTTTCACAAATGTCATTGGATTTTGTGTTGTCTATGCAAACATCACAAAAACAAGAATATTTTATTTTATCCAATGCAAACACATTTCTGGACGACTATGCTTGAATTGAATGCAATTTTCGAGTCCCTTTTATTGTTTCAACGTCACTTCCAATTGATCTATCCACGTATTCGATCCCAATATGCCAGAAAAACCTTTATATGGAAAATTCAAAGAAGAATTTGTAAATATCAATATCAAAATACAATCAAAGATAATCATTGCATGATAAATGTACAATGTTTAAAATTAGATTTCCAATATAAATTAAATTGAATGTACCTTCGCACTTCCCTTGATGGGTTAGTCTCATGGCTTAGAGCAGCGATGCACCATTGAACAACTTCTTTAGCGTTCACAAGTCGGCTTGCAGAGTGGTTCATTTGATATCTTTGAAGTGCTCATTTTATGCATGCTCCTGCATCGTCATGTTCTCCTTTTCCATGGCCAGTCTCAAAGAAATTCCAACAATGTTTAATGCAGGTTTTCTTATGAAGACAACACAACCAAAAGAATGATCGTGCATATTTGAATTGACCTGCGCATCCGTCTGACCATATCCAATGTTCAATGAATGTTATTCCACAATTTTTCAAGGAATCATAAATTTTTCCAAAACAATGTTGTACAAAACATGTATCATGTGTACGATCGTCACTGATATAAAAGTGATATTCTTTAATGATATGTCGATTTTCACTCATGCTTTCTATATGATCGACATTTTGTTCAACATTTCTATATAGAATATGGACGAGCATGGAGACTTGGTCAGAATGATAGTATTCACTCTAAATTTCTTTTTGTGGAACAAATGTGTAGTTTTCTGCAAAATCAATCACTGAAAAAATGGTCCCTGGTGGAAAAAATTCACGATATTTTTTGAATTTCAAGTCTTGCCATCGATCTCTATGGGAATGCTTGGTGTATTTGTAAATTTCTACCTCAAACTTTCTCAAAAAGTCTATCAGAAAAATTTCGTCTTCTAGTAATTCAATTCTTTTAACACTATTTGCACCTTGAATCGATGTATCGATATATTCATATCTCTTCCATTTCACTTTCATGTTGGACAATGATTGATCATTTATATCAATGTTTTGAAATTTAGTCAAATTTCCACAATCATCGCATTTTTTACCACCAACACATTTCTTTTTGTAAAATAGTTCATCGCTTTCTCTTTCACATAGAATTTGAGATATGAAATCACGGATAGTGGAAGGAGGAGGTGAATCCTTCCATAATGTTCCACCGAAATCAAGGAATGTGTCATAATATAACTCAAATTCCACATGATAACGGCAACAATAAGTGTCGCGTACGGTGATAGGTTTTACATACCATGGTTTTTGTTGAACAAAATCACTGAGTGAAACATGAATTTAACGATTCTCTTCTTTGAACTTGTTGAATAACTCTATCTGAGTGGTTTCCAAGAAATATTTTTCATGTTCTTCGTACTGATTTCATGCTATTCTTCTTCACATCACATGCCTTGCAGTTGGCGAAACACGCGAATTGTTCTTCCAATATTCATATATTATTTTTTTAACATTTTCTCCAAGTCTATCTTTGTATGGTTGCCTACAAATATCTCTCCAACAAGCGATTTCATCATTTATATCTATTTGCAGCCGAAATTTCCGATGTTTGTGCAAATTTTTTCGCGAGGTTCCTAGTGCTCGTGCCATAGATGTTACCAAACGATTCTCTTTAGTACTTGATGAAACCATTGCCATCTATATTCCTCTATGTACAATTGAAACATCTTTCTCTCTAGACCTCTTAATTGACTTTATAGCACTACTCATATTTTTTATCACGTCTTCCTTCATTTTTTTTTTCTTTGGTTGATTTTCGAATACCCAGTAGTGTCGTAGCTTCTTTTAATTTCCTTAATGATAAGAGACCTTTCAACATTTGAGCCTGAACTGTCACTCGCTCATTTAAGAAATACTTTTCAAAAATGCAGTTAACACGATATCGTATAGCATGGTCAGGTTTTTTTATCTCCATATGTGTGAGTGTCAAAATTTTCTAACATCTCATCATCGATAGTGATTTCATCTGTACATATTCGAAAAAATAGTACATATTCAATAAATAACTAAATTAATAAATATATCTATAATTTCAATAATACGTGCATGTGTTTAATATATATATATATATATATATATATATATATATATATATATATATATAACCATAGTTTTATATATATAACCATAGTTTTATATATATATATAACCATAGTTTTATATATATAAGCATAGTTTTATATATATATATAACCATAGTTTTATATATATAACCATAGTTTTATATATAATACGTGCATGTGTTTAATATATATATATATATATATATATATATATATATATATATATATATATATATATATATATATCACAACTACAACCATAGTTTTATTATTGTCGATCTTTTTTAAAGATAGGTTCGGTTTTTCAAAGCAATTGTTATGGGCAGAAATATATCCTTATAGAGAAGTTATAAATGTCAAACTTTGGTATGAGGTAAGTGATGTAAACATGGTTTCGATTGTGTTAAAAAGTGTACTTCTAAGAAGTAGGTTATGATTATGACAGCTACTTGTAAGGGTAAAGGTCAAATTTGAAAAGGAAATATTTTTTTTTATTTAAATTAAAGATAGAGAATCTTCACCAACTTTATATCATTAAATTATATATATGTTTTTAATATTTTTAAATATTTTTTTTAAACGTTATATTTTTTTAAGTAGGTAAAGAAGTTGGTTTTTAGATGGGTGTTTTTTTTGGAAAAGGGAGAAGGCTTATGTCATCTCATTTGGGCTAAAAGATGAATGTACGTGGCGACATGATTTTGAAGAAAATCTTTATATGTAACTCAAGGCAACACATGCACCTTATCACCAAGACTATTAACACACTGCACACTCCACATTCTAGCTTTGATTGTTATTTGAGCATCTAGACCGTCACTCGTGCAGAGTACCAACTTGTGTTTATATTGTTTATGGCTTTTCACACATCCAAAATGAACACAACTTAGTTGTCGTTAGTCGCCAGAGATACAAGCCAATTTTGCAGGCTTTTGTTCGTACCAACTCCAATTGGGGTCCTTTGTCGACCCATTCTCTAGAACCTTCACTTGGCAATAACCAGAAATTTTCGTTGGGAAACCCCTAATCCATCATAAATAGTTCTTCCTTTGCCACTTGGAACTGCAGTGTCAACAACAAGTACCAAAAACCCCACATGCTTGCACTTGCTCTACAATTTCCTTTCCTTTGCATCCCACCACAGGTTGGAGGCATCCCATGTGACAACAAAGATCCTCTCCAGGTTAGAACCACAAATTTTTATCCTTCCACTTAGTCTTCTAATATGTCTATAGTTTACTTGTTTCTAGTTCTTGTAGATCAGTTTCAAGGCCAAATAAGCTCGCTTTTCATTTTTTGTATGTTTAATTTTGGTTCTCTTAGTACTGTATCATCTTATGCCTCTGTGTGGAGATTAAATTTTGGTTTTGGTCTAGTCTTCCTAATGCAAGACCAACCTAAGATTTTCATGATTATCATGCACACCCCTGTCTAGAAGAAATACAATTTACCCCACAAACAAAAAATGTCTAGATGAATTAGTAACTATATTTATCTTGTATTTCTGCAATATGGGTAGGAAATCCCAAAGTGAACTCAGCACCCCCTAGCAACATAAAACCTTGTATTCACATTTAATTTGCTTTTTCACAAGTTTAAGCCTATATATTTAATTTACATTTACTTATTTTTACTTTATATTTTTCCCAGTTTACTAAATAAACTCTTTCAAGAAAATGAAAATATTATAAATTTTTTTATTCTAATAAATATAAAATAATTTAATACACATCATCTTGATATTTAACTAATAAATTTTAAGTAAATTAATTGTAATCAAATATAATACAATAAATATAAAAAATCAAACTTTTATTTAAAAAAAACATATATTTTAAGTAATAATATGTTAAAACTATGCCATAATAAAATAAAATTAATAAAAATATATAATAAATTTTATATAATTTATTAAGGTACTTATAAAAAAATCATCATCAAATCTACCAACATGATGAACAAATTCAATTTCAACTTCACATTACAATTATGATACACCTCTTACATGTCGACAAACATTTTTAACGAAAAGAGAAGCACTCACTATAGATTTCAATATAGATTGTATTAGTTGCCCAAAACTATGAGAGGTAGAGATAGAACTATAAAGATAAAGATTTTGTGGCACTATGATTGCGCCGAGAGGCGTATCTATAATCTCGATGTCAGGTGGGTCACGTCCTTATACAAAATGTCGGCTTAAGTTTTAAATTAAAAAAAATAAAATAAAAAAAATGGCATTGTGTTAGAACATATATCAATTTCTAATACAATTATGTATTATTTATATAATTTGAATGGATAGTAAATTATATAAGTGAATTTGAATGGATCATAAATTTACCTTTAACAAAAAAAATTACCACATTGAATTTCCAAATTTAGTAAAATTTTAAACATCTTTACTCTTTACTAAAGTCAATACCATTTCCTAAATCAAAGGAAAAGAGTTAATTCAACACAAACAATCAAAATCCAAAATATTTTAATATTTCTTTTAATTAAATATTTGTAAAATGAATTTATACGTACTCCAGAGCTATGGTAAATAAATAAAAAAATATATAAACTAGATGTATGGTAAATAAATAAAAATTCTTTTTATATTTATTCCATAAACCTTTTTATATTTAAAAAAAACTTTTAAAAGAGGTTTTATTTAGATGAAGCCTATGGGACGAATACCATGGGACAAATTAATATTGATACCATGGGCCAAATACCATAGGTAAATAAATAAATATAAAAGAGGTATAAACAAGTATGATAAATAAATAAATAAATATAAAATAGATATAAAGAGGTATGGTAAATAAATAAATATAAAAGAGGCATAAAAAGGTAAGGTAAATAAATAAAAATATATCAAATAGGATTATAAATAAAAATCTAATTATATAACAAGCCTATGGACCAAATACCATAGTAAAGAAAAGGGGTATGGTAAATAAATAAAAATATAAATAAACTAGAGGTATGGTAAGTAAATAAAACCTCTTTTCATATTTACTCCATAATCTGCTTTATATTTACGAATATTTATGTTCATTAGTTTAAATAACTAAGAAGAAATAGAGAGAAAGAGTGATAAGGGAGAGATGGAGAGAGAGTGTGTATGTTTAGGGGTGAGATAAAGAGACAAAGTAAGATGTATGGAAAGAAGGGGGGAGAGAAGAAGTGAGAAGGAGAGAGGGAGGGATATAGTAATGTAGTTGGAGAGAGAGAGGGGTGGAAAGAGAGAGAGAAAGAAAGGGATGGGGGAAGAGGGAGGATTAGAGAGAGAGAGAGAGAGATATGGGGGAAGAGAGAGGATTGGAGGGAAAAGAGAGAGAGAGAGAGGTGGGAGAGAAAGGGAGAGAGAGGAAAGATGAGAGAGAGGAGGAGAGTGATGGGGGAAGAGAGAGTATTGGAGAGAGAGAGAGAGAGAGAGAGAGATCAGGGAAGAGAGAGGGATTTAGGGGAGAGAGAGAGAGAGGAAGGACGGGAGAGAGGACTTGAGAGAGAGGAGGAGAGAGGGATCAATAAGAGAGATGGAGTTGGAGGGGGAGAGATGTAGGAAATAAGAAATATAGAGAGTGAGAAGTGGAGAGAGAGGAGTGACAAGGGAGAGACAGAGAGAGAGCGTGTATGTTTGGTGCTGAGATAAAGAGACAAATAAGGAGAGATGGAGATAAGGGGGGAGAAGGAGATATAAGGAGTGAGGGAGGCATATAGTAACATAGTTGGTGGGTGAAGAGAGAGAGAGAGGGAGAGAGAGATGGGAGAGAAAGGGAAAGGGAGGAAGGAAGAGAGAGGATGTGAGAGAGTGGAGAGAGGGAGGGAAAGAGAGATGGACTTGGAGGGGGAGGGGGAGAGAGGTAAGAAGAAATAAATAGAGAGAAAAAGGTGGAGAGAGAGAGAGTGAGTGAGTGATAAGGAAGATGGAGAGAGAGGGAGAGAGGGGGGAGATAGAGATATAGATGGAAGGTGAAGAGAGGGAAGAAGAGAGAGATGGGGAGAGGAGGGGATTGACAAAGAGATTGATATATATGGATTGTGAGAGTGTGTGTGTTTAGGGGGGTGAGATAGAGAGATAGAAAAGAAGAGATGGAGGGGGATATAGATATGGATGGAGGGTGGAGAGAGGGAAGAATATTTCTCACACTAGATGGATTGATATAAGTGGAGATGGTGATTTATAATCTTATTTGATTATTTGCACTATATGCATCGATTTTAGTGTAGATATTTATTTCTAATGATATTTGATTACTTGCACTAGATGCATTGATTTCAGTGTAGGTGGTGATTTCTAATACAATTTGATTGCTTGCACTGAATTTGTTGATTCCAATTTAGATGTCGATTTATAATTATATTTGATTACTTGCACTAGATGAATTGGTTTCAATGTAGATGATTTCTAATCCTATTTGATTGTTTGCACTAAATGCATTGATTTCAGTGTAGATGGTGATTTCTAATCCTATTTTATTTATTTGAGTAAATGAATTGATTTCAGTGTAGATGTTGGTTTCTAGAGAGAGAGAGAGAGAGAGAGATAAGGAAGATGGAGAGAGAGGGAGAGAGGACAAAAGGAGGAAAGAGAGATATTAATGGGGGAGAGGGAGAGAAGGGGAAGATAGAGATATAGATGGAAGGTGAAGAGAGGGAAGAAGAGAGAGATGGGGAAAGGGGGTGATTGAAAAAGAGATTGATATATATGGAGTACGAGAGCGCGTGTGTTTAGGGGGGTGAGATAGAGAGACAAAAAAGAATAGATGGAGGGGGATATATATATGGATGGAGGGTGGAGAGAGGGAGGAATGTTTCTCGCACTAGATGGATTGATATAAGTGGAGATGGTGATTTCTAATGCTATTTGATTATTTGCACTAGATGCATCAATTTTAGTGTAGATATTTATTTCTAATGATATTTGATTACTTGCACTAGATGCATTGATTTCAGCGTAGGTGGTGATTTCTAATACAATTTGATTGCTTGCACTGAATGTGTTGATTTCAATTTAGATGTCAATTTATAATTATATTTGATTACTTGCACTAGATGACTTAATTTCAATGTAGATGATTTCTAATCCTATTTGATTGTTTGCACTAAATGAATTGATTTCAGTGTAGATGGCGATTTCTAATCCTATTTGATTTCTTTGAGTAAATGCATTGATTTCAGTGTAGATGTTGGTTCCTAGAGAGAGAGAGAGTGAGTGATAAGGAAGATGGAGAGAGAGAGAGAGAGAGGAAAAAAGAAGGAAAGAGAGATATTAGCAGGGGAGAGGGAGAGAAGGGGAAGAGAGGGAAGAAGAGAGAGATGGGGAGAGAGGGTGATCGACAAAGAGAATGATATATATGAAGTGCGAGAGCATGTGTGTTTAGGGGGTGAGATAGAGACAAAAAAAAAGGAGATGGATGGCGATATAGATATGGATGGAGGGTGGAGAGAGGGAAGAATATTTCTTGCACTAGATGGATTGATTTAAGTGGAGATCGTGATTTATAATCCTATTTGATTATTTGCACTAGATGCATCAATTTTAGTGTAGATATTTATTTCTAATGATATATGATTACTTGCACTAGATGCATTGATTTCAATGTAGGTGATGATTCCTAATACTATTTGATTGCTTGCACTGGATGTGTTGATTTCAATTTAGACGTCGATTTATAATTATATTTGATTTCTTGCACTAGATGCATTGATTTCAATATAGATTATTCCTAATACTATTTGATTGTTTGCGCTAAATGCATTGATTTCGGTGTAGATGGCGATTTCTAATCCTATTTGATTGCTTTGAGTAAATGCATTGA
This sequence comes from Pinus albicaulis, assembly GCA_034641835.2. Classification (NCBI taxonomy): domain Eukaryota; kingdom Viridiplantae; phylum Streptophyta; class Pinopsida; order Pinales; family Pinaceae; genus Pinus; species Pinus albicaulis. The sequence goes on along the minus strand of CM076582.1, from coordinate 1,207,971,781 downwards.
TTTCAGTGTAGATGTTGGTTTCTAATCTTATTTGATTGATTGCATTAGGTGCATTGATTTCAATGTAGAAGTTCTTTTCTAATCTTATTTGATTGCTTGCATTAAATGCATTGATTTCAATGTATATGTTGATTTATGATTTGATGTAATTGCATATATGACGGTACATTAATATTAAAGTGATTGGATTAACAATATGCATTGATTTTAGTGTAAGCACAAAAAGTTATTAACAATGTAGATTGATTTTTGTGTTATAGTAATTTAAGCTATTAATATTGGAGAGCAAGAGAGACAAGGTATCATGTTTACTACAACGGATCGAGCTAAAGATTTAAATGGTTTACGATTTAAATTTTCTTTTTCATATAATCAATATGAAAAGATAACAAAAGTAACAAGGGAGGAAATAAGAATAGTAGAAGAAAATAGTTTGAGATTGATTGTAACATGAGTACGTTCTTATTATTCACATTTTCTATCTTTCAACACTATTATTGTCACTATGCATTTAAAAAAAATATTTCATCATTTTTCATCATTATAGTTATTAACAATAATTATCATCTCAACGAACTGAGGTAACTAAGAAAATTTAAAATTAAAATGACCAAGTTAATCTCAGAAATATTTAGCATATTTAAAATGATTATATTAATATTTGATATATTTGCATATTACTGATAAAATTAATCATATATTTGATAGATTTTCCTTGGCAGCACATGACTGAAACCAGCCTAGATCCATCTTACATCTCAAAAATATACAAAAATTTTAATAATCTAAAAAATGTGACGTTGATGCCTCCTACTGGAACCAACCTAGATCCATCTAACTCTGGATCTATCATGCGCTGAGAAGGATCAAATCTCTCGAGGTGCAAACCTTTCCTCAAGTTTTGCACTCAAAAAATAGGTTTGCACCTCGAGAGATTTGATCCCTCTCGGCGCATGATAGATCCAGAGTTACATGGATCTAGGCTGGTAAGTAGAAATCACAAAAGGTTTGGGTTGGTTTTGTTTTTTAATAATTTAATATTATGAGATATGGAATATAATAATAAGATGTTTATGAAAATAGGTTGATAATTATGTTGATATTGAAATAGGGTTTTTAAAATTTTAATTTAATTATTGATAATTATTAGATAAATAGTAGAAATTTAATCTAATTAGAATTTAGTAATAATTATAGATTAAAAGTGAGATTTATTTTAAAAGTAATTATGTATTTTATGTTCTTTTAATTAAATTGATTAATTAAAAAATGTTATATTAATTAAAAAAATGTTATAATCTATTTAATATTATGAGATATAGAATATAATAATCAAATGTTTATGAAAATATGTTGATGATTATGTTGATATTAAATAGGGTTTTTAGAATTTTAATTTAATTGTTAATAATTATTAGATAAATGGTAGGAATTTAATCTAGTTAGAATTTAGTACTAGTTATAGATTAAAGGTGGAGATTTATCTTAAAAGTAATTTTTTTTCAAAAAGAAAAAACCGCTGTTTGTATTAACAGTGCATTTAACAAAACATAATATTCCCATCATGAGGTGATGAGGAAAAACGATCCAAAACAGTTCCAAAGTGACAACTGCTGAGAAAGGAGGAGTCAAAGTGAGAACATATAAGGATCATACATATATGGGGCGTATAAACATCCCAAGCAGATTACAAGTCCAGAAAGAGAAAAAATGAACAGATCAGCCCATTGAAAGGGGAGAGTGTTGCCATTCTTGTTGGGATCAACATGATTGAAGAAGAGACATAGTATCATCAACAAAAACAGGCCCGGTAGATGTATCTAAAGAGGCCCTGTAGAAAACACAATGCCATTGACTGACTGTGCATTGAAGAAACCGCAAGGAGAAAACAGAGTTTAAGAAACCGGCGCTCCTGCTGAAACATAATGACATCCTGTAGACGGTCTGCACATATCTGGCCCATGTGGCAGCTCCGAAAGGGGTAGATGAGAAAACGGATGATAAAACAATGGAGCGTGATGGAGCTTGTGTGCTTGAACCGCCACACAGGACCAGTGAACAGGAAGTCCAGAATCCAGTAAAAAAAAGACAATAGCTAAAACGTCTATCCAGCAGTAAGGTAGGCATCCTGAGGCATAGAAACAACCTACATGGTAGATAAAGAGTGAGCTTTCGGTTCCTTTGGATAAATGAAACTGTAAACAAACAGGCTCGCTTGTAGAGCAATTCGACCACAGGCTCGCTTGAGGGCAGAACAAAAAATCATATATACGAGACAGCCAGTAACAGAAAGTTTAGCAGCAAAATTAGAACTAGTATATAAAAACGGCAGAAAAAAGATGAAAGAATGCTAATGGATGGGAATGGTGGACTCCCATGTTTTTTCGCCATTCCTGAAATGAGCGATCTGTATGTTGCCATATTCATCCTATAGACCCAATTTGGACAGACCATCAGCCCGCGTGTTCAGATCTCTGTATATGTGGGTAATAGTCGGGGATCCAAGCCGTAGCCAAAGTTGACGTACTCTAGTGATCCACCCCTGTAGATAAGGGGACTGAATGTGAATTATGCCCATAATACATCCTATGATCATGGCTGAGTCACCATATATATGGATTCCATGTAATTCCATATCAACAGCAGCATAAAGCCCACCCCACAGGGCCATCAGCTCAGCTTTTTTGTTGGATCCTGTACCACCATTCCAATGCATGAGAATCCTTTCATTGCCGGAGAGTTTTATCCAAACACCACATCCCATATATCCATCTTTGCAGGCCCCATCAAAAAATACAGCAGGGAGGCTTATGTCATGCGGCCTGATCCTGTGAGATCGATCAGAAATAGGGTACTGTATGATAGGTATGTCATCGATCCATCTCATTATTGCACAAAAAATGTTGGGAATATTGAAAGGATCTCCATAAAAAATGAGGCGGTTTCTGGCTTTCCAAACCTCCCAAATTAAGTAGAATGGCAGCGATCGAAATTTGTGCTTCATAGAGTCCCATTGACCAGCCACAGAAATGAAATCAGTAGGAACCCAGTTAGGATCAATGAAATGTTTTGAGAAGAATTTCCAGATCTGTAGGACCTGAGGGCATTGAAAGAAAAGATGCACGCTCGACTCCTCAGATCGACCACAGAGTGAACAGCGACCAGGTTTGGAGAAGCCCCGTTTAAACATATTATTCCACGTGAGAATACGATCCTTCCAAGTAAGCCATCCGAACAGGATGATTTTTGTAGGTAGATGTCTCTTCCAGTATGGGGCAAAATAATTGGTGATCACATCAGAATAGGACAGAATGTTAATCCTGTTATAAATGTCACTCACGATGGGGTGGCCATCCACGATCGGACCATCCCATATAATACTGTCGCCCCCGGTTGAGTAACAAAGTCCAGCAGCCTGTAATGAAACTAGAATCTGTTCCCATTCCATAGCGTCATCACCAGCAAGGCCCAATTGGGAGGCAGTTTTAAAAACCGGGGCGTCAAAAGACCATCAATAAATAGCTTGAGATAGATAAATAATGCCCCGGTGAGCCAATCTATGAGAGAGACGGGCAGATAATTTAGATTGGCGGGCAAAGCCTTGCATATTAATGTTTCCCAGAGGAATACGTCTGCCATCCCGAAAAATCCAAGTTAATCTATCAGCTGTGTGGCCCATTACCTTCTTGAAGCTGCCCCAGATAGTAGAGAAAGATGCGGGAATGTGAAAATCATGACAGAGCAGAGAAAATAGTGTGTCTCCCATTAAATATTTGCACTTTATAATCTCAGTCCATATACTCGATCCGCTGATGGCACGCCAAAAAGACTTAATTAGGAGGGCGATGTTGAAGTGCCGCAAATTCAAGATGCCCCAGCCATCGTGCTTCTTAGGCTTGCATAATAAGTTTAGTTTGACTAGATGGACCTTGTGCAGATTTTTGGAGCCATTCCAAAGGAAGCGTGCCATGATTCTGTTTATATCCGCCACTATGCTAGCAGGTAAAATGAATAAGTGTCCCCAGTAGACCATTAATTGAGACAGAACAGCCTGAATCATGATCAATCTCCCGCCCAAGGTTAACCATCTGTGCGTCCACTGTTCGATTTTCCTTCTGAAGCGATCAACCAGCCATAACCAGTCCAGCCGTTGGTATCCACATGACTTGATTCTGTAACCAAGGTACTGCAAACCTTCCGAGAGAAATTGTGTGCCAATACCAAGTAAGTCAGCGATGAAAAGGAATTCTCGCAAATCTCCAGACTCGTATATTAAGAAGGATTTGGCCTGATTAATGCTTAATCCTGTAGCTGAAGCAAATTTGATGAGTAAAAAGTGGATGTAGAACCAACTGTTTCTTTTTATAGACCCGAAAAGTAACATGTCATCCACAAATAAAGAATGTGTGACTGTTGTGGACCCTGAGAATTGAAAGCCGGAGATAAAACCTTTTTGTGTGGCCATGTTCATCAACTTACTAAAACCATCCAAGACAAGAATAAAAATAAGAGGGGACAAAGCACAGCCTTGTCTGAGCCCCCGGCCCGCCTCAAAAAAAGTAGTTGGCATTCCGTTTATAATGACAGCAAAACGGACCGTGGTAATGCAGGACATGATCCATCGGATAACCCTGATCGGTAGACCAATCTTTAGAAGCAGCAGACGAATATAGGACCAATCGAGGGTGTCATAGGCCTTATACAAATCTACTTTCATGATGAGGGCCTCCCGCTTCTGTGAGTGAATAGAATGCATAATCTCTTGTGCCACAGCTATTGCATCATGAATCGACCTGCCAGGAAGAAAGCCATATTGCTCTGGGGAGATGAAATTAGATAAAGCCGATTTCATTCTGTTGGCTATAATCTTGGACGTGATCTTATACAGAAGATTACATAGGGCAATAGGGCGATATTCTCCAAAAGTAGTAGGGTTGTCGTTTTTCGGAATTAAAGCGAGAAAAGTAGAATTTAAGTTTGAGGGAATGTGGCCAGTAGATCTAAATAATTCTGTGATCTGTGTCAGTTCAGCACCCATGATATCAAAGAAAAATAGGAAGAATTCAGATGTCCACCCGTCGGGCCCCGGGCATTTGTCGTGAGGGAGTGATTTGAGCACCCCTTCAACCTCCTCGGATGTAATCTGTTTATCCATGATCCGAATATCATCCGCCTCATAAAATCTGGGGACATGGTCTAATATCCATTGTTGGCAGGAATAATCTATCTCCTGTCCCTGTTTGTAGAAAGATTTGAAATGATCGTGGGCAGCCGACTGTATCTCCGGTGTAGTCGTGGAAAAACTACCATCCGGTCGCTTGATCTGCCAGATAGCATTACGACATCTTCGATCTGAGGCACATTTGTGAAAAAATTTAGTGTTACGGTCACCTTCAAGCAGCCATCTGTTTCTGCTTTTCTGCTTCCATGAGACTTCTTCAACTTTTAAAATTTCTTTTTCCCGGGCAGCAAGGGATTTGAGGCGATCGTATGTCCCTGAGACAGGGGCGCGATCCGTGAACCCATGATAAATTAATTCCATTTCTACTTGAATCGTTTTTAGTTCAGCTTTTAATTCCTGTTTCTTATTGATCTCCCATCTTTTTGCGACTTGTTTCAGATTCTGTAGTTTGAAGTGAAATAGGTTCCACCCCGCCAGATCGCCTGAGTCGGCTTCCTCCTTCCAAGTATTCTTAATAAGTTGAATGAAGTCATTGTCTTCCAGCCACGCTCTATTAAATTTGAAGTGTGAACCCACAAATTTGTCACCCACCCGCCATCGCAGAAGGATAGGCATGTGATCAGATAATTGAGAGATCAAAACTTCAGTTCTGGGCAATCCCATAGAATTTATAAGATTAATATTAACCATGGCACGGTCAATTATTTTGCCGATAAAAGCTGACCCAGAACGTTTGTTTGTCCATGTAGGAATAGATGGTGTGGGGCAGATGTCCACCAAATGGTAGTCTGTGAACATTTCGTGAAGAAAACCAGCCATGTTATCTGCACGAGCTCTATCGCCCCATATATCATTTAGATACAACGTGGAGTTAAAGTCACCCAAGATGATCAGATTCCTAAGTGACAGAAAACCTGAAGATTTGATATGGTTCCAAAATGTCAGCCTGTGCAGATAGGGGGCGTAGAGGTTGACGATGTTTAGAATGCCATCGAAGCCTCTGATTTGACCCGTCAAAATGATCCCGCCTATGAACCTGTATGCCTTAAGATTGCCCCAGTAAGGATTCCAGAGGGAAATCGGCCCCCCCGAGTGCCCATGTGCATCAACAACAACAGCCTTCCATCCTTTACATATGCTCAAAAAGGAATTTATAGCCTTTTCTCTAGAGCTGAGAGTCTCCTGGCAAAAGATGATACAAGGTTTCTTAGTATTAATAATGTTCCTCAGACTTTGGAGTTTGGTGGCGTCTCCCAAACCCCGGATGTTCATAGAGAGGAATAGGGTCATATTGGAGCGTCAACGGGACGGCATTCTCTAAGCGCCCGAATATCGACACGAATATCAGCAGTCTCAGCGACAGCAATATCAGTTAAGTTATCAAGATCATCAGAAAATTGCGGCAGAACTCTGGGGGAGATCCTATGTGGACGAGGACATTTCTTTTTATTTTTTCGGATAGTAACATTGGACATATGAGATGGAGAAATGATGATGCCAGGGGAGTCTATGGATTTATCAAAGACCGTAAGTGCAGCCAGGTCGAGATTTTTGTTGCATAACAGCGACTCAATGTCACTACCAACCTCATTATGTGGTGAAGTGGATTCAGCACGATCATCAGGGAATGACTCATCAGGAAAATAATCAGCGTGCTTCTGAGACGGTTCCCCTATGTGGAAATTTGTAGAATTAAATCCAGAAAACTCCTTATTGATAGTGGAAAGAGAAGGATTATTCGGCACATTTCCAACTCTATCGGGAGAAGTAAGGCCATCCCTCCCGTTTATCCCATTGTCTATGCCAACATCATGAGGTGTCTGGGCAACCTCGTGGCCTTTTACACCCAATGGAGTTGAGGCTTCATCGACCCGTGTAGAAACCGGGGTAGATAGATAGAGAGAGGGACCAATCCCCTCGTCAACTGGAGACAGTCTATCACCTGTGGCATTGGCAGATGTATTAGCATCATCATCATCAGGAGAGAGCGGACAAGAATTACCTGGGTCAGGGTCACCCTGAGCATCGGGATGAGAGTGTGTAAGACGATGAGTAAACACCTTATGAGGCCTTTTGCTGGCAAGCTTGTGTCGGATAGGGCATCGATCCCGGAGATGACCAGTCCGGTGGCAAATTAGACAGCGAAAAGGAACACCCCAATAATTGATTCGCTGTCTGTGTCGCCCCTGACTCCATAACAGATCCACATCCCCTGGTAACCCGCCAGAGAAATCCACTTCAACTAACAACCAAGAAATTCTTTTGTCGCATGCTCCGGTAATATTGGGATCAATGTATTTCGTTGTGCCAATGGAATTTCCGATGGCTCTGAGTGCCTTTGGAGTCCAGAATTCCAAAGGAAGTTCGAGGAGTTTAACCCATATTATATGATTCTTTGGGGCTTCCATAACGGGATTAAACCCCAAATACCATGGAACAAGTTGTAAAAAGTTGCGACCACGCACCCAAGTGCGATTTATAATCTTAAAAATATCTCGAACATCCATAAAATGGATACTATACCATCCGTTGAGGAGAACACTGACTCTGGGAGCATAACCTATCAAAGAGAACCATGCTTGTCGTACCCAAATATCCATATCGACGACCTAACCGTCGGGGAACATCCACCTCCCGATCAGAACAAGCTTCTGTAGACTCGCCACCCTGCGGCACAAATCATCATGGTCTAATTGGATCTCCTTAATCTCCAGCCTGTGTTTATAGAATGCCTTCTTTCTGTTTTTACTTCCAGATTTCTTTGTATGATTATGTAGTCCCTCCGCCACCTGTGGTGGGAACCCTGCCTCATCTTGTATAAATTGTCCCACCTGTTTGAGAACCTGACAGTCCGACTCGTGTTGACGAGCAAACTGTGCTTCAGCGTCCAATGTAGCCCGAATGAACGCCTCCTGTGCCGAGGTGTCTGAATCCAGGACCTGGGCGGACCCATGAGTCATGTTCGTTTGATCCATGATAGCATAGTCAGAGATAGCACCGAGGACAGATCCACTTCCCCAGGCACCGTCAAACTGTCACAAAACCTACTGAGATATGAAGAAGATCTGTAAACAGGATAAGTGTTTAAAGGCGACCAGACATAATGCAAGAAATGGAGAGTATAAAATATCCCGATGAGAGTGATAAGTACATCTACCAGTATGGCAAGTAAGAGGATAGGTGGGCGTTGTATTTATGACCTCTGAATAGAGGAAATATTATATAGTATCCTAACACGAAAAGTCCGCTGCATAATATATCAGACGCCGCCAATACCTGATTTAGTGTCCTAAGTAAAGAAACGAGTGCAACTCCCAGGATAAAGTAATATAAAAATACTGACCACTGAGTAACTGGAACATCAATCACCGAAGTATACATAACCTACATAATTGTGAGCCCGCCTCGAGTCACCACCATATCCAGCAAGATTTGAAAACGGGAAGTTTCACCAACCCACCAGTGAGAGAATTAAATTTTCCGGCAGTCGGAGAACTTTTGAAAATATGTTAGTCAAGCCGGGAAAACCAGTCTTGCTGTGACACGAGCAAGTTCTAATGTATGCAGCAACAACAACATATGCAGCCCGGGCATAACCACCACCTTTTGCCAATACGAAAACTGAAATTTTTACATGGTCTGGAAATTATGAAAAAATCAACCCACATACGCCAGAGCCGATACCATTTGTGACGGCCATTATCAAAATGATATTCAGAATCAGTAGATTGAGAGGAAGGACATTCAGTATCTAAGATGGTTATGCCTGTGTTTTCGATCATTCGAAAGGCACTGTGAGATAAGGGCCGATAGGATCAAAATGGCGACGATAGATAGATTGAAGATAATGCCAATCTCCACTTCATCCGAGAAAGACATAGGCCCAGTTTGTGAAAGAATATAGAATGACGAAAACTAGGCAGTGGTATCCCTATATGAGGACAGTGGAATAGCATGTGCAGTGAGGCAGCCAATAGAGGATGGGCCAATAAAACCAAAACTCAGGCAGTGGCCAGACTGCTTAAGACAAAGACAATACTATAACAAAACAGGAATCAATAGCTACTGAAAACTGTTGGGAAAATGGATAAGGAAAGGAAGAAAACCCGACCAGAAAGATATGAGCCCAGACAGAAAAAATGACAAACATTTCGCCCCCATCTGATCATCTAAGTCATTTTTACCATCTCAGAGACTTAGGATCCCATACCTGGAAACAATAGTAGTTGTGTAAACGCTTTCACAACACAACTGCCCGAGAGCTTCTTGCGCCTACTAGCTCCATCTTCTCTCACCATCATCTTAAAAGTAATTATGTCTTTTATGTTCTTTTAATTAAATTGATTAATTAAAAAATGTTATAGGAACAATGTTATATGAAATGAGTTATGATTTTTTGAGCATGCTATATTGATAAACCAGTGTTGGTACATACTATTGCAACAAAACTTATTTATAAATTAAGAATCACCATCATAAAATAAAAATCAATTTAAATATTAAAAATATTGTTACATTGTTTTTTAATATATATGCTTTTCATAAATATATTAATTTTTTTTAATAATTAATAATTCCCTATCAACATTTATTAACCATTAATGTATATAACTATATTAGTTACATAAATAATTAAAAATAATATTTAATATAAGATATTTAAATCTCTATAAATTATAAGAATATGATTCTTCAACATAGGATAGATGAAAAATAAAAGAATATGATTCTTCAACATAGGATGGATGAAGAATTGATAAAATGTTGATGTATTTTGAAAGTGCAATTTTAAATATTAAGTTGATTTGAAACTTTATAATTAACTGAAATCATATTTTTACATTAAATTAAAATTTTCTAATCAAATTTTAATTAACTTCTTCTTGTTTCTCTTTCTTTCTTTTTCTTTTTCTTTTTTTTTTTTTTTTTTTTGTAGTATAATAGCACAATGATATATTATGTCTAATATATAACATTGGTTGGAATTAAGGATTGAGACTAAGAGCTATTTTTTTGGGAATTCAACTATTCTAATATGTATCTGTGATAACATCTTATTCATGAGTAAATTGTTTTTCCATCGAATATTAAAATTGGCCCAAACTCTATCCAACATTTAGATTAGCATCAAGCTAAACTTAACTTAACTCCAAATTAAATAAATAACAAAATAAGTTGATATTAATATGTAAATATATGTTGTGTAAGTTTAATGATATCCAAAATTTTGAATGGTCACCATCCATAATAAAATAAAACCAAATAAATGTTAATAAGAAGACGTTGAACATTAGTAAACCCAACCAAATAAATGTTAATATGAATAATACCTCGACAGAACATATATGAGAAACTAACATGAAGAATTGTGGAAATATACGCACAAATAAATAAATAATATACAAAAACCTTTATCGAATCCTAACAACAATATCATGGTAGATGGGAGTGGGGACGGTGTCATCACATGTCATTGACATGGAAAGAAATCGGGAGAACCGACAAAACAATCATCGTCATATCGTCATCTTGCTTACTCGTGAAAGCCAAAATTCGATGACGTGTTTTAGTTCAATGCCACGTATACCATTAAAAAAATACCGATAAAAAAACATCTGGAAAATATGTACTAGAGGTGAATCTTCAGACTAATTACCATAAAACACTCAATCCTTAAATTCAACTACTCGTCAACGAAAGGAATCAAACACTGGTGCATTCAGTTGTTAAATACAAAGACATATTCCCAGAGTTTCGAACACTCAACCTGCATTACCCATTTGGATTCCTATTTCTTCTCCTCCCTTTGATCCACCCGCCTGAATTCGATACTCAGAAGTTGCTTACATCTGTCCTGGCTAGGATTCTGTTGTAGCCGCTACAACACCACCCAAAATTTTGGGTATATTTAAAATTTTGGGTTCCCCCTCTGCTCGCCTAGGCGTTAAAGTCTCTCCCCTGACCTGCGGTCAACGACATCCCGTCGACCTATCTCTAACCCCTCACGAGTTGTCTCATCACCATGACTTGATGTTGTCGCTGCAATCACGCCATATGTAGGAAGGATCATCCAGCGTACGCCCGAACACTCTTGTCGCAGTCGCGCCATGTGTAATGAGATTGCCATGCATATGTTTGAACGAGAACCTTGTGTGTATTGACGAGTAAAAGCCCTCCTGCTGTGGGTCATTAAGCATATTGTTTGAATGCTTCTCTTAAGCTTGTTAGTTTCGTGTGTTTTATCTGTGGTTATCATTATTGAAGAGTAATTATGATGTTGTAATATCCCACGCAGGTTGACCCCACTCAGACAAAATCTCGCCTGGTGAAGGGAGGATGTGACTAAGAAGTATACGCTCAACGACGCAGGCCGTCGCTTTTAAGGGGAGGAGCAGGAGCAAACGATCAGTACTATTAAAAGGGGGATAGTGTGATACATGTTGATCAGAGAGAACCTTCTATGTCATTGATGCAAAATATTTCTTCACTAGTGCGCACCAGATGTTTTAAAGCACTCTATTGGAAATGTCCAGATCTTGCATCATACCATCTCAATGTCGGTAGGCGCACACAAAGAAGCATGTTTTGCCACTTCGATGAATCTAGCCTGAAGTACAGCCTGGTGAGCATATCTGACTTAGGAGATTTCCCTATGGAACAACAATCTCATTCAAGGCGGGCTCGTGCCAGGCAGCAGTGCAAAAGCATACGTGTTCCTGTGGCAAGCCAACGACAAGGTTTCAAACATATGAGCGCACCCTTTGGAAGCAACATTTATGGATCTTAAGCTGCATAGTGTGGAATTAATTACGCTGCAGGGAGTACAATGTGGAGCAGTGAAATGGCCTTACAACCCTAGTTGCCTTTACTCTTCCATATCCATAAAGTTTGTGTATGTGGGACCATATGAGATGGAGAATGTTAGTTGAACCTAAAGGGGTCATGTTGAAATGCATATGCCTGTGGTAGCCGGGTAGAAAAGGCCAATGTGAAAAGGGCTATCATGTGGTCTGATAAGTATATTTTGACATTCGATCTTTCAAAACGAGAAGCTTTCGAATTATAAGGAAAAGTAAATGATCATATTAGGCGCAAGACCATGCATATATTATTACAAAGCGCAAGGTGATGTTGTATGTATTAATACAAAGCACTAGACCATGCATATATTAATACAAGGCGCAAGGTGATATTGTACATTTTAATACAAGGCACAAGGTGATGTTGTACATTTTAATACAAGGCGCAAGACCATGTGTATATTAATACAAGGTGCAAGATCACGTTTCATGGGCGCCAAGTTCGATGGTCGAACAAATAAATTTGATGATACAAAGTCTTGGTGCGAATTTCATATTATTCAAAACATATAAAATCACATAGGACTTCACGACTGCATAAGATTGCCGAGCAGACACGTTTGGCTGTTGCGTTACCATGGGTGCAAGTAGCTAATGGTGCAGGTTCAATCCACGCATATGACGGTCAACCTTACGTTTGGCGCACACAAGGAGTAGACACATTGCATGGAGCCAACATAAATGTACATATATATATGCATGGAAATCAACCTTCCAACTTACCGTGAACGTTGGAGTGGATATAACACAACGGTCAAACGTATGGTTGAACACGGATCACAACTATGGCAGAGTTTTATTATTTAGAAAGGATATATGGTATTGGGTCGAAAGGCATTTAAACGTGGAGTCCAACGTTCACTATCCACGTTGCATGAAGCCCAACGAAAACGTTATGCATATACGTGGCGGTCAACTCTCCAACTAAAGCGTGGAGCCAACATTCCAAGTCTACGTTGCATGAAGCCTTACGTCCATAATCCAAATGGAAATGTGTATACGTTACGTGGCGGTTAAAACTGAAACCTTTCAACGTTACAATGTTTTGCAAATACAGTTGGAGCGTCATCTCAAAGACAGCGGTGCATTTCTTCATTGAAGGGAATGGCGCCAGCTTATTTTTCAACAGAGGAACGGTCTCGTATGCAGTATAATAAAGGAGGTAGAAAAGTTGAACAGTCTTGATGTCGAGATATATGATCATACCCATGCATATACGGGGAGCAGTGTGCAAAGGTTCGACGGTGCAGGTTGGAGCGGGTATCTTTTATGGCGCAAAGGTGTGTTCAAGACGTGGCAGCAATTATTATAATACATGGATTGGTCAAACTGCATGGATAAAATGTTCGACGCGCCCACCTCCAACTCTGCATGGCAACTGTCATAAACAGAGCGTGCGTTTCTGGTAAGCGTATAAGGAAATAGTGCTGAAATGGAATCTGAATGATTTATGCCGACCTCTGTAGCCCTGACGGAAATATTCTAGGAGAGAATCACTCTTCAGATCTGCTACACTCGCCATATTTAGAAAAACGTTATCACCCCATATTCGCTGGGAGCTGATTTTTGATATTGCTACTACTGACCACGTCGAGCTGTTTTCACAGAGCTCAGCCTTCGATCATTCCCCAGGCGCTTGCTGTTACTATGTCTACAGGCACTGAAACTGGATCTTGCATGCCACACCGATTGTATCGATATTGTTTGCAGCACGTTCAATTGCAGGCCCGTGAGGAAAAGATAAGCTCACCACAGAAGAAATGGTCTCACAGAGAGAGCGACCTTTTGATTTATTCTGAATCCATCAAGATAATTCAGAATCCTCCGCAGACCTAGTCAGCACGATCGACCTGCAAAGTTATCCCTGTTAAACAATCTCCGAGATAGTGAGTTCGCTCACAGCATCAGCATGCATGCAAATAGAACCCAACAATTTCGCTGCAGACATATATACGTGTAAGAGACTTTTCGACTCAGAGGAGAAGAATCCACATCTAATTAGGCGTGCACAACGACAGATCTGGTTCCTGGAGGTAGGGTCGAAGTGCACAACCAAAAACTGGTATTTGAAGTTGCATGCTCTTGTTGAATGCATGTCAAATGGCATATGGATTCAGCTATATCGACTCTGTTATGGCCGTAGGATATATATCTGCCAGGAAAAGCGAAACACTCGTTCTAACTAGTGAATGCTCTGTTGCAAGCGCAAGAGTCCCACCTTGGAATTGAATCGAAGATGCTGTAGTAAATTTTCTGGGAAAGTAGCTTCAAAGCCGGTGAATCGAGAACCCCAGGTGGTACCTGTGTCGGCCAAATAAACCCCAGTTTGAAACAGGAGCTGAGTGCAAGTTAAACCACTGTGGTCATGGAAGAAGCGGTGTTCCATAAAATGGTAACAACCACCAAAACAAGTTAAACTGCAGATCTGCATTTGGCACTCAGTCCATAACCATACCAACAGAAATTATAGTGATTGAAGATATGCAGAGAAAAGTCTGCACATGCCATTTTCTCTGATGACAAAATCTTGACCACACAGGGGTCTAAATTCATTGTTTTCTCTCTTGCAAATCAATTAAAATACCCTTAGCTTTATTTTTATTATTTCATCATGAAGATATGTGACCTGTGTTATTTTATTTAAGGAAGAACCACTCAGTTTGCACATAAAGGGCAAGGTTTTCCCCAGCAAACAAAAGGACCGGTTTTCAAAGCATGTGAGATAAGGAATACTGCTACAAAATCCGCAGCTCTGCTTGGAGTCGCAGGTCGCCGACGGCCGAGGTAGCGAGGTCGCAAACTCCATTAGGTCACAAGGTCGCATTTCTATGGTTTTCCTCCCTTTTGCGACCCCGCGACCCAGCGACCTAGTCGCAAGGTCGCAAGGTCGCATTTCTTCAGTTTTATTCATTTTGCGACCCAGCGACCCAGCGACCTAGTCGCCAGGTCGCAAGGTCGCATGTGCATCTGTTTTCACGATCTGCGACCCAGCGACCCAGCGACCTAGTCGCCAGGTCGCAAGGTCGCATGTGCATCTGTTTTCACGATCTGCGACCCCGCGACCCAGCGACCTAGTCGCCAGGTCGCAAGGTCGCATGTGCATCTGTTTTCACGATCTGCGACCCCGCGACCCAGCGACCTAGTCGCAAGGTCGCAAGGTCGCATTTGTTCGGTTTTATTCATTTTCCGACCCCGCGACCCAGCGACCTAGTCGCCAGGTCACAAGATCGCATTTGCATCTGTTTTCACAATCCGCGACCCCGCGACCTAGCCAGGTCGCAGGTCGCAACAACAGCCAAGTCGCAGGTCGCAACAGCGGCTCAGGTCGCAGGTCGCAAAAAACACTGGGTTGCAAGGCAGCCCAACGGTCAGGAAGATGAAAGGTCCAGGAAGCCCAAAGGGCAGATGTTGTTTTATAAATACTCCTTCGGGATCTTGTAAAAGGGCTTTTTCTTCTGGAAAGAAAAGAGCTACATGGCATTGTACTGAAAGATTATACTCTTATGCATATGAATACAGATTCTTGTTAAAACACCCTATGGTTATGATGTGTTTTTCTGTGCGAACACTGTGTGTATTCTTTGTACAGTTTCAGAACATCCTATGATTAATGAAGCTGCACTTTTCATGTCATCATTTATGCGTCATGGCTATCTGTGTTGTATCAATGATGTTCAGTTTATCATCTGCTCTTTTAATGAATGTTAATGAACTATTTTGTTAGCATTTCGTTTTATCTTTCAGAAAATAAAGGGACATCTCGCCATAAAGAACTATTTCTTTCGTGGTCAGATTACCTTACAAGCAATACCCCCAAAGATGTGTTGCTAATGACATCTCCTGAGGTGTACATGTTTTATTTATAATCTTGCTATGCATAGTGTTTGATTCGTGTTTAATGCATCAATCATGTATTCTGTACCATGTGAATAAGGGTGTGTCCACAGGTCCAATCAGGTTCTTTTGAGACCGAAGGGAAGGCGTCTTAAGCGGTAGCCGGACCCACACCCCGGACGGGATCCCTACTCCAAACGGTTCAAGGTCTAATCGGGACTTTCTACCGAGGAGATCCCCTACTGTTGGCCGGACAAATTTTCCCGTCAACAGATTTTGCGCTAGGAGGGCCTGAACCTCCGACTAGATGTTTAACGAAAAAGGGGGGGCCAGATGACAAGCTGAGCCCTTAGAGCCTGCAGTTAATCTCATATCTGTAATGGCTCGTTCCCAAATCATTCTCCCGAGATGTTTGTTGGAGTTTTATGAGCCTGGATACTACATCTCCGATGAACTTATTTATCACTTGTCCCAGTTAAAATTTGATGGTGAAAATGGGGTGTCCATAACCCAACACTGTTCAGATTTTTGTGACTTTGGTGAGTGCTATGAAATTGACGATCAGGGTTTGTTTTGTTTGCTTTTCTTCCTCACCCTCGAAGGTCGCGCTAAGCAATGGTGCTGCACTTTGCCAGAATCTTCCATCCATTCACTTGAACAACTCGCTAGTGAATTACAACAAGCTTTTCACAGGTATGATTTTCATAACGTTTTGCTTAAGATAAATGACATCAGAATGGAACCTCAGGAATCTTTAGATGAGTTCTCTATCAGATTCGTTCATTATTATTTTGAGTTCCCTGATAAGGATGTCGATTGGAAGTTGTTAAGAGAACAGTTCGCGTATGCGATTCTCGTTTCCCTTGAACCATTTCAGTTAGCAACCCGACCTGAGCCTAGTGTTCCCTATGACAACCCGCAAGTCAACAGTTGTTCTGACTTTGAGTCTTTCACGTACCATGTCGAATCTGAAAACCCCAGTGGCTCATCATCTCGTCTAACTCATGAAACCTACCCCGAGCCCACTCGATGTCTCCCTGGACTTAGTCCAAAATCTGGTTCACATTCGGATTATGAATCTGGTTCACATTCGGATGATGAATCTAGTTCACATTCGGATTATGAATCTGGTTCACGTTCGGATTATGGATCTGGTTCATATTTGGATTATGAATCTGGTTCGGATTCGGATGATGAATCTGGTTCACATTCGGATTATGAATCTGGTTCAGATTCAGATTATGAATCTGGTTCATATTTGGATTATGAATCTGGTTCACATACGGACTATGAATCGACTCCTACCCCGCATAAGGTTGATTCCCTTACAAGGTCTGCCAGATCTTTGTGTCCTTTGAATGCACGTGTTGAAAATCCTTGTAGGGTTAACGCCCCTGCGACTCAATCTTTTCGTTCATTGTTCCCTAGTTTGTTTGTTGATCCCGCCATACCAGTAAATTTTTCTAGACATTCAGAGTTTTCTTACACTGGTATTGGCGAAAATCATAAGCCTACAGGTGGTGTTTCACAATCACAGTCTAAAATCGATGAATCTTTTAAATCTGATCTGTCTCACTCAGAACCTTTAGACAACGATGGGAGTGATTTCCTATCTGGGCAACTTCAAGATGTCCCCGTTATCAAGCCATCCAAGTTGGTAAACCCCAGGGAGCCTAACTTGCTAGGTACCGAACTTAACCAAACCGATGGTTGCAGCGATTACTCCTTATCTGAAAACATTTTCAATCATACCGCTGACGACCGTCACTCAAATCTCTGTGCTGACCATACGAAGACACTTGAATTCGATGATCCGTTTTGGGAAGATTCAAGTACCCACCAGAAAATTGAAACGCGTCAGCTTCCGCCGAACGTTTCTGAAATGACAATTCCCCAATACCATGCTCCTTCCAGCATAAACGCGTCGAATTCACCCCATCCTGGCAAATCCGGAGAATCCGACATTTTGGATTATCGATCTGTCAGTGCGCAAACATTCGACCAAATTGATACAAAGCCCACTGACATCTTTCAAATCACTACAATTGATGATCACGCCCATTCACCTGTTAATATCGCGAAGCAGTCAAAGTTGGAAAGCCCCTTGCTTGAAGGTCTAGAGTTTGTTCAAAGCAGTGAGGAATTTCAGGCTCCTTTAAATGTGGATTCAGATCCCCATACCCTTAAGCAAACCCAGGAGCAACCCCAGACTAGGGTTTTTGAAACTAGAATCTCTACGCTTGGATGTGCATGCATCTATAATTCGCCTGGCACTTGCGTATCATTTCCATTCCATCAAAATGCTGGTCCCCAACACCATGATGAGATTGTCGATCAACTCAACCAACCCCATTCGGTGAATGTGCTTGCAAATAGGAATTGGCTTACCCATCACCCCTCAAATCCAGGATCATGCATGAATGATTTTATGTCATTTATCCATAATGTTGAGTTTCAAGAACATATTGCTGGTTATCAAGATAAGAATGGGATTCATCTTGCACAATCTTTTATGCCATGTTCTTTGGCAAGTATCTATGATCGTCTTGCCATTGCACCTACTCCTCAGGTAAGTTTTGTTGCTACTACACTTTTTTGGATACTGGCTCTGATCCTAATCATTGTTGTCGTTGCAGGATGCAAATTAATGCGGTGGCTACACTGGAAAACTGATTTTACATAACCCGACCGCATCATTGGTTAAACTAGGGTTTAGGTGTAGGCTAGCTAGGACCTGCCATAAAATTTTCTAGTTTCAAGTTAATTAGGTTTACTTGCAAAAATTTTACTTCATAGTTTGAAAGTGTGCTTGTTGTTTTTGTTTACGACTGATATCCTAGGCAACATCATGTTACGAGTATTTTCTTTCATTTCCTTTTCAGTTGCTTGTTGCTACATAAATAATCATTGCTTGTATTGCGCCTCTTTTCCACCTACAACTGGTTGATCGTTCTCGCACATGGCATTGCATTGCACCTTGAGCCTCGCTTATTACATTGCGTCGTATTCTCTCTCCCTCACATCATTTTTGTCATATCGCCTGCCACTTCATGAGCCCTCATCGCAACCCTATCATCTTGCAGTCTTGTTTTGCCCCGATTGCTGAAACAGTAACCCCATTGTTTTGTGTGAGGTTGTGGTGGCTATCTCAAGAGGTAGCTTTCTCTTAGGACCAGTCATCGAAGTCGCATTATCAATAAGATGCCTATGAGTATAAACTTATTATCTGGGGAGATACGAGCCGGTTGTCTGTGGGAGACCTGATGAGTTGAAATGGCCCATACCCGTAAGCCTAAGCCTTGTGCCCAGCATAGTCTTGGACGTTTTAATGTGCTGTTCTGCGCGCTGCGCCTATTGTGGTGAATGGGATGTGAAGGTTTGGCACGAGGGAAAACCCAAATCAGGATATCTTTCAGTTTCTGTAAAACAAGAAACAACCTCTCATGCTCGTAAAATAAGTCGGGATCCCTCATCCGCCCATGAAAATAAGTGCCACGAGCACATGAAAATAAGTGCTACAAGCACATGAAACAAATAAGGGTAAAGGATCGAGAAAGGCTTCCTGCGCAGAGAGGTAATGCAACGACTCCGCCGGGGTACTGACCAGGCTCGCTGGCAGCGGAGCAACGTTTGTGATTTCTTGAAGTGACTCCACCGGGGTTACTGTCCAGGCCTGCTGGCAGCGGAGCAACACCAGAGACTTACTTTTAAAAATCTTGAAGATAATAAGCCCCACTGCCTTGCTGTTCACATCATCAACAAGCTACTGGCGTCTGTGAGCTTTCTCTTCGATGTGTTCTGATTAGTGAGACCTAGCTGAGGCACAAGGATTAGGCATACCTGTAAAGGGCAAATGTAATAAAAATGGTACCCGTGGAACTGGTTCAATATTCCCTTGCATCATTACCCGGACTCAGACTATTGTGGTGATATTGACAGAGATACTGGATTCTACTAGTGGTTCGCCATTTGTTGTAGCTGCTACAACACCACCCAAAATTTTGGGTATATTTAAAATTTCGGGTTCCCCCTCTGCTCGCCTAAGCGTTAAAGTCTCTCACCTGACCTGCAGTCAACGACATCCCTTCAACCTATCTCTAACCCCTCACGAGTTGTCTCATCACCATGACTTGATGTTGTCGCTGCAATCACGCCATATGTAGGAAGGATCATCCAGCGTACGCCGGAACACTTTTGTCGCAGTCGCGCCATGTGTAATGAGAATGCCATGCATATGTTTGAACGAGAACCTTGTGTGTATTGACGAGTAAAAGCCCTCCTGTTGTGGGTCATTAAGCATATTGTTTGAATGCTTCTCTTAAGCTTGTTAGTTTCGTGTGTTTTATCTGTGGTTATCATTATTGAAGAGTAATTATGATGTTGTAATATCCCACGCAGGTTGACCCCACGGGTGACAAAATCCTCAGTCATGTCACGACATCAAGGGAAATAAAATTGGGCTCAACGACGAGGTCAAAGCTGCGGAGCAGGGGAGGAGTAGGAGCAAACGATCAGTACTATTAAAAGGGGGATAGTGTGATACATATTGATCAGAGAGAACCTTCTATGTCATTGATGCAAAAAATTTCTTCACTAATGCGCACCAGATGCTTTAAAGCGCTCTATTGGAAATGTCCAGATCTTGCATCATACCATCTCAATGTCGGTAGGCGCACACAAAGAAGCATGTTTCACCACTTCGATGAATCTAGCCTGAAGTATAGCCCGGTGAGCATATCCAATTTAGGAGATTTCCCTACGGAACGACAATCTCATTCAAGGCGTGCTCGTGCCAGGCAGCAGTGCAAAAGCATATGTGTTCCTGTGGCAAGCCAACGACAAGGTTTCAAACATGTGGGCACACCCTTTGGAAGCAACATTTATGGATCTTAAGCTGCATAGTGTGGAATTAATTACGCTGCAAGGAGTACAACGTGGAGCAATAAAATGGCCTTACAACCCTAGTCGCCTTTACTCTTCCATATCCATAAAGTTTGTGTATGTGGGACCATATGAGATGGAGAATGTTAGTTTGAACCTAAAGGGGTCATGTTGAAATGCATACGTCTGTGGTAGCCAGGTAGAAAAGGCCAATGTGAAAAGGGCTATCAATGTGGTTTGATAAGTATATTTTGACATTCGATCTTTCAAAACGAGAACCTTTCGAATTATAAGGAAAAGTAAATGATCATATTAATACAAGGCGCAAGACCATGCATATATTAATACAAGGCGCAAGGTGATGTTGTATATATTAATACAAGGCGCAAGACCATGCATATATTAATACAAGGCGCAAGGTGATGTTGTATATATTAATACAAGGCGCTAGACCATGTGTATATTAATACAAGGTGCAAGGTGATGTTGTATATATTAATACAAGGCACAAGACCATGTGTATATTAATACAAGGTGCAAGACCACGTTGCATGGGTGCCAAGTTTGATGGTCGAGCAAATACATTTGATGATACAAAGTCTTGGTGCGAATTGCATATTATTCAAACCATATAAAAACACATAGGACTTCATGACTGTATAAGATTGCTGAGCAGACACATATGAATGTTGCATTACCATGGGTGCAAGCAGTTTAATGGTGCAAGTTCAATCCACGTTGGGCACACATATGACGGTTAACCCTACGTTTGGCGCACACAAGGAGTAGACACGTTGCATGGAGCCAACGTAAATGTACATATATATATGCATGGCAATAAACTTTCCAACTTACCGTGAACGTTGGAGTGGATATAACACAACGGTCAAACGTATGGTTGATAACAGATCACAGCCATGGCAGAGTTTTATTCTTTATAAAGGATATATGGTATTGGGTCGAAAGGCGTTTAAACGTGGAGTCCAACGTTCACTGTCCACGTTGCGTGGAGCCCAACGAAAACGTTATGCATATACGTGGCAGTCAACTCTCCAACTGAAACGTGGAGCCAACGTTCGAAGTCTACGTTGCATGAAGCCCTACGTCCATAAGCCAAATGGAAATGTGTATACGTATACGTGGCGGTTAAAACTAAAACCTTTCAACGTTACAATGTTTTGCAAATACAGTTGGAGCGTCATCTCAAAGACGGCGGTGCATTTCTTCATTGAAGGGAATGGCGCCAGCGTATTTTTCAACAGAGGAACGGTCTCGTATGCAGTATAATAAAGGAGGTAGAAAAGTTGAACAGTCTTGATGTCGAGATATACGATCATACCCATGCATATACGGGGAGCAGTGTGCAAAGGTTCGATGGCGCAGGTTGGAGCGGGTATCTTTTATGGCGCAAAGGTGTGTTCAAGACGTGGCAGCAATTATTATAATACATGGATTGGTCAAACTGCATGGATAAAATGTTCGACGCGCCCACCTCCAACTCTGCATGGCAACTGTCATAAACAAAGCGTGCGTTTCTGGTAAGTGTATAAGGAAATAGTGCTGAAATGGAATCTGAAAGATTTATGCCGACCTCTGTAGCCCTGAAGGAAATATTCTAGGAGAGAATCACTCTTCAGATCTGCTACACTCGCCATATTTAGAAAAACGTTATCGCCCCATATTCGCTGGGAGCTGATTTTTGATATTGCTACTACTGACCACGTCGAGCTGTTTTCATAGAGCTCAGCCTTCGATCATTCCCCAGGCGCTTGCTGTTACTATGTCTAAAGGCACTGAAACCGGATCTTGCATGCCACACCGATTGTATCGATATTGTTTGCAGCACGTTCAATTGCAGGCCCGTGAGGAAAAGATAAGCTCACCACAGAAGAAATGGTCTCACAGAAAGAGCGACCTTTTGATTTATTCTGAATCCATCAAGATAATTCAGAATCCTCCGCAGACCTAGTCAGCACGATCGACCTGCAAAGTTATCCCTGTTAAACAATCTCCGAGATAGTGAGTTCGCTCACAGCGTCAGCATGCATGCAAATAGAACCCAACAATTTCGCTACAGGCATACATACGTGTAAGAGACTTTTCGACTCAGAGGAGAAGAATCCACATCTAATTAGGCGTGCACAACGACAGATCTGGTTCCTGGAGGTAGGGTCGAAGTGCACAACCAAAAACTGGTATTTGAAGCTACATGCTCTTGTTGAATGCATGTCAAATGGCATATGGATTCAGCTATATCGACTCTGTTATGGCCGTAGGATATATATCTGCCAGGAAAAGCGAAACACTCGTTCTAACTAGTGAATGCTCTGTTGCAAGCGCAAGAGTCCCACCTTGGAATTGAATCGAAGATGCTGTAGTAAATTTTCTGGGAAAGTAGCTTCAAAGCCGGTGAATCGAGAACCCCAGGTGGTACCTGTGTCGGCCAAATAAACCCCAGTTTGAAACAGGCGCTGAGTGCATGTTAAACCACTGTGGTCATGGAAGAAGCGGTGTTCCATAAAATGGTAACAGCCACCAAAACAAGTTAAATTGCAGATCTGCATTTGGCACTTTGTCCATAACCATACCAACATAAATTATAGTGATTGAAGAGATGCAGAGAAAAGTCTGCACATGCCATTTTCTCTGATGACAAAATCTTGACCACACAGGGGTCTAAATTCATTGTTTTCTCTCTTGCAAATCAATTAAAATACCCTTAGCTTTATTTTTATTATTTCATCATGAAGATATGTGACCTGTGTTATTTTATTTCAGGAAGAACCACTCAGTTTGCACATAAAAGCCAAGGTTTTCCCCAGCAAACAAAAGGACCGGTTTTCAAAGCATGTGAGATAAGGAATACTGCTACAAAATCCGCAGTTCTGCTTGGAGTCGCAGGTCGCAGATTTCTTCAAGTCGCAGGTTGCCGACGGCCGAGGTAGTGAGGTCGCAAACTCCATTAGGTCGCAAGGTCGCATTTCTATGGTTTTCCTCCCTTTTGCAACCCCGCGACCCAGCAACCTAGTCGCAAGGTCGCAAGGTCGCATTTCTTCAGTTTTATTCATTTTGCGACCCAGCGACCTAGTCGCCAGGTCGCAAGGTCGCATGTGCATCTGTTTTCACGATCTGCGACCCAACGACCCAGCGACCTAGTCGCTAGGTCGCAAGGTCGCATGTGCATCTGTTTTCACGATCTGCGACCCTACGACCCAGAGACCTAGTCGCAAGGTTGCATTTCTTCGGTTTTATTCATTTTGCGACCCCGCGACCCAACGACCTAGTCGCCAGGTCGCAAGATCGCATTTGCATCTGTTTTCACAATCTGCGACCCCGCGACCTAGCCAGGTCGCAGGTCGCAACAACAGCCAAGTCCAGGTCGCAACAGCGGCTCAGGTCGCAGGTCGCAAAAAACACTGGGTCGCAAGGTAGCCCAACGGTCAGGAAGATGAAAGGTCCAGGAAGCCCAAAGGGCAGATGTTGTTTTATAAATACTCCTTCGGGATCTTGTAAAAGGGCTTTTTCTTCTGGAAAGAAAAGAGCTACATGGCATTGTACTGAAAGATTATACTCTTATGCATATGAATACAGATTCTTGTTAAAACACCCTATGGTTATGATGTGTTTTGCTGTGCGAACACTGTGTGTATTCTTTGTACAGTTTCAGAACATCCTATGATTAATGAAGCTGCACTTTTCATGTCATTATTTATGCGTCATGGCTATCTATGTTGTATCAATGATGTTCAGTTTATCATCTGCTCTTTTAATGAATGTTAATGAACTATTTTGTTAGCATTTCGTTTTATCTTTCAGAAAATAAAGGGACATCTCGCCATAAAGAACTATTTCTTTCGTGGTCAGATTACCTTACAAGCAGTGCCCCCAAAGATTTGTTACTAATGACATCTCCTGAGGTGTACATGTTTTATTTATAATCTTGCTACGCATAGTGTTTGATTCGTGTTTAATGCATCGATAATGTATTCTGTACCATGTGAATAAGGGTGTGTCCACAGGTCCAATCAGGTTCTTTTGAGACCGAAGGGAAGACGTCTTAAGCGGTAGCCGGACCCACACCCCGGACGGGATCCCTACTCCAAACGGTTCAAGGTCTAATCGAGACTTTCTACCGGGGAGATCCCCACTGTTGGCCGGACAAATTTTCCCGTCAACAGATTCCTTCTCTGCGCGTCCGTGAATTTTTTTGTGGAGGAAATTTCACAATCTGATTATAATGATCGACTGGGGCCTGTCGCGGTTGCGGTGGTTTTGTTCGTCTTGCTGACGCCGGGGCTCTTGTTTCAGTTTCCTGGCAACGAGCGGAATATAGAATTCGGCAACTTCGAAACTAGCGGCATATCGATTGCGATACACGCCCTTATATACTTCGGGCTCCTTGCGCTGTTCACTGTCGTCATCAGAGTACATATTCAAACTGGATGACCGATGAGGTTTTCCGGTGCTCTGAGCTTATCCCTCGCTAGATTTTTTGAATGCTCATCTTTCTTTAATTTTCTCACTTAAATCACCTCTAGGTTATTATGATTTTCCTGCTGTTTCATATATTTGAATTCCCTAAATCTGGGAGAACTGTATGGATTTGACATTTTAAATTCTAAAAAAAGATTGGCAAATACACAGTGTTTGGGAGGAAATTGTTTCACGGTTGACTATGTCGTTGCATACTTTTCAGATCAGAATGTAAAATAACTTATATATCTGTATTACAATCACTGGAAAACAAATTCCAGGATTATACATACCAGAATGTAAATACAGAAAGAATAAATTGTTCTTTTTTCCGAATAAATTGTTCTTTTTTCCGTTCCTATTTCTACAGTATATCAAAGTTTCAAAATATGAAATTCCAAGTAAAATATAAAAATCAAACTGTCTAAGCTTAAGCTTAAATTCCGAAGCTTCAACGACTGAAGCAGTTAATTTTATACTCATTCAATGGTCATATACTCTGTTACTGTTCAACTGATACCCTG
Source organism: Pinus albicaulis (assembly GCA_034641835.2). Classification (NCBI taxonomy): domain Eukaryota; kingdom Viridiplantae; phylum Streptophyta; class Pinopsida; order Pinales; family Pinaceae; genus Pinus; species Pinus albicaulis. The sequence goes on along the minus strand of CM076582.1, from coordinate 1,207,946,027 downwards.
TTACTGTTCAACTGTTCTATAAACGGTCAGCGATGGCAACTTAATTTCAATTTGAAAGGCATGTAATCATTCAGCCGTTTCAATAATTAAAAGTAACAGAGTTTCAAAGAAAATTGTAATTCAGCATACTGAGCTAAATTTTTAGGATATCGATAGATCCACCAAGAAAATGATCAGTGAGGTTGATGGCGAAAACTCTGGAACGATGGCGCACATAGCGGCAGTCCAATTGTAAAGGGGACTGCGCAACTCCAATCGGCCATCAAATCATCGGGAAATCAATGAAAAAGGAAAAGAAGAAAGAGAAAGTGAAAGGGAGAAACAACATAGAAAGAGCTAAACAGAAAGACTACGTCATGATGCTGTTTTTTACTCTTTTTTCTTGAACTAGGCGGAGTTAGGCCAGGGCTTGGTTACAGGTTGGATGGAAGAGTTATAATTTTTTTTCCTAAATTAGGTTAAGGTCAGGTAAGAGCTATGTTTAATGTTGGAGGAAAGAACAATCTACTTATGAGTGGAATGTTATAATTAGGAATTGCGATTTTTTTTTTGTTTTTTCAAGTTTAGGCTGGGCCAACTTTAAAGTTGGATTGAAGAATTCTCTGCCAGACTGGGAGGCTATTGTCAGGATTGTGTTGGGGCTAGCTCTAATGCTAGATGGAAGAATGACCTGCATATTAATGGGCTCTTATCACCAAGATTGTGACATTACGAAGAATGATCTGCAGATCAATGGGATGCTATCATCAAGATTGTGCCATTTTTTTTTCAGCGCCAATGTTGGATGGAAGAACAATCTGCCAACAGTGAAATGCTATCACCAAGATTTTGTGATTTTTTTTCTTTTTTCCCAAACAAGGCTGAGCCTAAGTTAGGGTTGGAAGAACTATTTGCCCACCAATAAAATTATATTTTCAAATTGAACAGAGCCTAGACTGGATTAGCCCCAATTTTAAATAGAAAAACCATTAGATAAATTTTGAGTTAAAAAATGAGTCTCAAAACATAAATTTACAGCGAAAATCGATTTTATAAAAACCAATAAAAACTTATTCACCATTTTTTGAGTAAAAGACTGAAATAAAAATGTTTAAAAAAACATAAATTTACAACCAAAATCAATTCCATAATAACCAATTAAGGATGATTGACCATTTAAAAAGAAAAAACAACACTGTTTTTTCAACTCATACTTATTTTCTTAAATTTAATTTTACATCCAAATCATGTTGTCTTCGATGCAAAAATTAAATTCTGCATCCCCGAAAGTTTCGAAAGAGGAAGCGGACAATAATAGGAGGTGAAAATGCAGAGGAAAATTCTTTCAGCGTCATCAATACGATTTTCACAGTACTTAAAAGCGGAAAAAGAGAGATACTGTGAATGCGAGGTCTGCGTCTTTCGCCGTGGCGAAGACGGAGTGAACAGGGAACTGTGCTATTTCATCGGATATTCCACATTTCCACAAAAATCCCAAACTTACTTTCCCTCATTTCCACCAAAAATCAAGATATCCCGCTTTTCATTCCATCCTGTCATTTCATACCCCCTAAACTTACTTCTCACACATTTCCACCAAAATTCAACGGCAGCAAAGAAACTGGATCGAAAATAGAGAGATATCATGATCTCCTTCTCAATGATGTTTGACTGTTTTTGCAACTTGGCAGGAAATCAATTAGATTGAAACGCCGTAGTCTATATGTTGTAGCCATTCATGCAATGCCAGCGTTCAACACGCAGACCGGTCAAATGTCTAAGACCTGAGCATTCAATTCAATTACAGTAGAATTCGTAGGCTAGACGTTCAAACCCTTCACTTCAAGACATGCGAAAGTAGAGACTGCAATATCAACGAAACTTCAACGCTTTTACAGATCATCCACTTGGAAGAAATCTCTAGTTATCTTTCGTTTTCTTTCCTTTCAAGCTCTTCAAACGAAAATTCCAAATTTTATGGATTCAATATGTCTATTTTCCAAGAATTCTAAGACTTTTCCTAAACCAAGTGCTTCCTAGTTTTTAAAACACAAGACATATTCCAAGAGTTTCGAACACGCGACCTTGGGTCAGCCATCCATATTCCTATTTTGTCTCCCTCTTTTGTCACTTGCCTGCGTTCGATACTCATAAGTATCTCACATCTGTGCGCGTCCGTGTTTTTTCCAGTGGAAGATAACAATGGCGGATTGGGGAACGGTCGCTGTCGGCGTGGTTTTGTTCGTGTTGCTGTCGCCGGGGCTGTTGTTTCAGTTTCCCGGCAACGATCGGATCGTAGAGTTCAGCAACTTCGAGACTAGCGGCAGATCGATTCTGATGCACGCCCTTATATTCTGCGGTCTCTTTGCGCTCTTCACTATCGTCATTGGAGTACATATTCATACCGGCTGACCCACGAGGTTTTCCGGCACTATGTATCTCATCCCTTGCCGGATTTGCCTGAAGAGTCATATTTTTATAAGTTTCCCTGTTAAATCACCCCTAGGTTATTGTGATTTTCCTGATTTTCCTGTCGTTTAATATATTGAAATCCCTGGGTCTGGGATCACTGTATGGGTTTCATATTTTAAATTGTAATAGAAGTCCGTAAGGACGTGTTTTTGGGATTAAACTGTTTCAGGATTCACTATCTCATTGCATACTAAATTTTGAGGCAGGAAAATAAAATAAATATTAGAATATTGACAGATTTTGTTGTAAATTTTTGTGGCAGATCAGAATGGAAAATAAATTTGAGAAGATAGATGAATGATGTTAAAATAAAGATGAATATGTTTCACAAAAATATGAAATAAAATTTGTAGTGCGAAGACCAGCATTTTAGGTCATAGGGAAGAATGGCTGTAATCTGTTGTTTGGTCAAACATTTTGATTTTGTTTAAGTAAAAATAAAATAAAATAAATAATTATAATTATAATTAATAACTAAAATAATTTAGATTTATGGATGTATCAAGTATTAATATGAGTATTAATATGGATTTAGTTTGATATTATAATTAATTTAAAAAATATTAATTTTAAATTTATTATGGTTTAATAAAATTTATAAATATGATATGTCGGGATGAAATTGTTTAATGTTTGATTATTTTATTATAATTTTTTTTATGATAAATTAGAAATATATATATATGTATATATATATATATATATATATATATATATATATTTTAAGCTCTACATTCTAAAAAAGGTTTGCACCCAAGAAATTTGATCTCTTTCCGCTATATATAGAGGGATCAAATTTCTTGAAAGTGCAAACTTCTTTTAGAGTGTAGACCTTGAAAAGAAGATTGTATATATATATATATATATATATATATATATATATATATATATATATATATATAACTTAGAGGGATCATATTTGTTGAGGTGTAAACTTTATTTAGAGTGCAAAGCTTGAAAATAATATTGTCTCAAGAGATTTGAACTTTCATGATCCAGACATTAAAAATAGCCTAAAATGTGAAGGTGCTTGGAATCTCCCGAAATCAATGTCAAGATGTAGTGTTCGTCGTCCTGATTCCAACGACACTTGAATCACCTCAATACGACGTCGTATGAAGAAGTTATGACGTTCTAAAGTTTTTAACCAATAACAAAAACAATTGTAGATGGGTTGACTGGGCTGCTGACTATGCAGTCTGTATTGCTGACATCATGATGATGTCAGCATGCCAACTAGGCGTATAGAGGGCCAATCAGAGCCCGCCAAGTGTTTCTCCGTACAGGGATGAGTTGGAATTGTTTGATTGGTCAAAGTTATTTTAGTGGCCCAATAGAAGGCCGCCATGTGGCCCTATCGAAGGCCACTATGTGGCACCTCCTCATTGGTCAAATTATTTTGTATATGCTTGAATGCCTCGGTGGGGTTCAACCCCCAAACTTGCCACATACAAACTCAACCCTTCACCATCGTGCCACTGCTTTGGTTCTTAACCATATGGGTGTTGGGTTAAATTTAAAGTTTATGTATTTCTCAATTGGGGGAAGGGGCCGGGCGGTGAGCCTCGACCCCTGGTGATGTCATCGTCCACTGGACCCTAGTGTAGAAGCAAAAACGAAGGGGGCAGGGACCAACCCCATCCCCTGGTCACAAACGACTCCACAGGACCAAGCGCGAGTCAGAAGGGTGCTACTGGAGTGGAGGCATGGATTCAACCCTAGCGTCCGGTGTTTTGAGACTCCATAAGACTGGAGCGGCAGCAATGCCAGAGGGCGCAGGCAGTTGGCCCCCACCCCCGATGATATGGCCACGATAGTACCGTTACTAGGAGCTTCGACAACGGGGGCAGGTAGTTGGCCTCGACCCTCGGCAATGTTGCCACCATATGACCTTGCCCAGCGAAGAAGGAGCCAACAATGGCGAGGAAAGACCATTGGCCTCAACCCCCGACCTCATGGGTGCCATGCAGGCCTATTTTTGTGCATGGTGGTTATTTGGAAAATTAATGAGGCGAAAAAATGCACCTTTTGCGGGTTAAATTGTCGCTCGTTGAACTATGAAAAGGGCGAAAATGTTGCGCAGTTAGTAGGTTTTGGCCAAATTGCAGGACAAATACAGAGCTTGGGTTGGAGAAGCATAAATTGCTCAATTTTTTACCTTTTTGAGCTCAAGAAGAGCCTAGATGGGGTTTTTTAGCGTTCTGAACTCATTGGAAGCCTCAGTTTTATGATTTGAGCACTTTATAAAGGAATTTTTACGAGATTGAGTCTTCTAGTGTTAGAGACAATCAGAGTTTTGAAGCCGTTTGAAGGCATTTTGAGCATGGAGAGCCTACCCAGAGGTTTTCCAACCTTCTAATTTCATCTGCAGCATCTATTACTTCGTTAGTGCAACTCTTTTTAGTCTTTTCTCATTGTGTGTTCATGAGAGAAACTCTTTTCAATACTTCAATGTGGAGTTGTTGTATGTTTTTGTGCTTGGATTTCAAGTGGAGTACAAGGACTTGATGTGTGAATCATTTTTATGTTGACCTTTTCATGACTTACTATAGGGAGTCATATTTTGGGAGTGAGAAATCTTTGTAGGAGAAAGTTTCCTTGTAGGGGAAACAAGCCACTCAATTGTAAACAATTTGTATGCACTCTTTTTCCACTCAAATCAATAGAGTGGTCTATTTGTTGGAGCAAGCCCGAAGATGTAGCCTAGGAGGGGTGAACTCCATCATCAAATGTTGATTTCTTCTCTTCATGTTTTTTTATTTGAGTGCGTGTGAATGTGTTACTCCTTAAAATTAATATGAAAACCAAACTCACCATCTTGAAGAGGTTGTGGAACTTGTTTACCTTTTAAGACCCATTTTTTTTACTTGCAAAGCGTCAGAGGACGGTCAATTTTTGAGAGAAGAAGTTCTCCTCCAATTTTTTAGTTCACTTAGGCATTATATATATATATTTTTGAATGCTCAATTCTAACAAATTTTACTACCTATTTTAAACATGTAATTCCAACTAATCTCTACTACAATGACTAACAAATATAATTTGAAAGAGTCCAAAATATAGAATAATGAAAATACCTGAAATATTTTAAAATAAGCATTTTACATTTAAATATGTTATTTATGCACCATATCGTTCATATTAATTTGTTTGTAAGTTATTCATAAATTATAAATACACGACAATATTACCGAATTTTGCATGTTCAATTTTTTTTTTAAATGCCACATATCAATTTTATATTAGGAATTTTTTTTTTAAAATAAAACATATCATTTTTATATTAAGAATTAAATGAATTACTCATCTATCTCTTATTAGAAGTAATATAATTTTTTTACTTTCATTTTCAAGTCTCTCTCACACACATATTTATTTACTTACTTATAGTTACTCTCTCTATCCACATGTATGCATATGAAATTGATATTAAATCATATTAGTTAAGATGGATATTAAGTGATTTTAATTTAATTTTTTATTTAATAATTATTTGCCCTTTTTTAATATCAATCACCAACCACACAAGCACTTTGAGGGTGGAATAATCGATGCTTTATAATATTTTTAATTAAAACTAGTCATTATGTAGATTCATTATTAAAAATTATAGCCCAAATTGTTTTTTAATTTAGAGAGTCTCAACTCCATGTTGAACATGAAGGTAATCACACAATTAGTGTAAATGTATTTCAATTTAGGTTTTATGATGTATGAATATCAGTTATAAGCAATTACCATATCATGAAATATTATGTAAAATATGAGATTCAAGGTTTAAATCCAACCAAAAAAATATGGATTTCATTTTTAATATTATATTGAAGATAAAAAGAATCACACATCTAACAACACACCATTGAAATGTTTTAATACTTAGAATATATTTTTTTTTACTTTCAGTTACCCTTTATATATACACACATTTTAATTGACATAGATTATTTAAAATATTTTATTTATTAAATCTATTTTATTTGTTAACTCTATATTAAATTTATTCATTTTTTTTAATATATTAATTACTTTTTCTCTTCTTTTCTTGTGACAGCTGGCTTAAGTGCCAACTAATGGTTAAATTATGTTTGTTAAGACACTAAGGCATTTATTTTGTTTCTTTTTGAGAAATATTACGTGATGAACATAAATTAATTTTTGATTAAATAAAATTGAGTTATGGAAGTGATTTTCATAAAAAGTAAACGACTGATGGTAAAAGTATTCCAAGAACTGAGAGGTAGTTGAACGGAAACAGTTCAAATAGCTACCCCATCCTCCAAGGATAAAGGCATATCCCAGTGAGGAAGAGGGGTTCTGTTTGGTAACTGGAAAAAGGAAATAGAGAGAAGAATTCCTGAGCAGGTGGTGACCAGTGGAATTACTCAGATTCCTGAAATTCCTGGAATAGAGGACTGGACTGGTCTCTGTCAACTCACTTAGCTCAGGAGTGGAGCACGGGGGAGAGACGAGGACGTAATTTCCTCTCTCAAGGTAGGGAGGATAGCATCAGTCAATATTTCGAAGACAGATAAGCATATCTACCATTGGAAATCTGAGTTTGATTTATGAATGAGAAATTAGTTATATTTTTAATAGTCTGTAGTTGTTAGTGTATTTTATTATGAGATGAGGAAACCTCTATTTATTCTCTTAAAATAGATAAGAAGGCTAGACAGTATCTCTTAGTATAGTCAGAACTGGTGGTAAATAAAGGCATGTATAGAGTTAAGAAAAACTGAGATACCAAATGAAGTTATGAACTAATTCACTTCTAGCCACTATAAAACAAAGAACTGTTAACCCAGAGCATTCGAGATGAAGGCTCTGAGTTGGTTGTTCTCTGCAACTATGATAAACAAAGACAGAATGGTCCGACTATTTCATTTTAAAAAAAGAAAGAAAAGTGAATGTCAGAACCTTAAATCACAGAAAAGAAGAATCTGTAGACAACGGTAGAACAAGCTAAAAACTTGTATAATGAACTTCAGATAATAGGATGCCTTAGAGAGAGGGCATTGTAAAGAGAACAATACTACAGTAATAGAGTGCTTCTGCATCTTTAAATTCCTATAATTTGGAAATATCATATTACAGTATTGTTACTCCTAACTGGGAATTAGTGTAAATGAATTGAAGCGAAAGATCAAAGAAACAGAAGCGTAATATAAAATGTAACTAAATGCTAGAAATTAACTATGCCCTTTCTTCAGTTTCACATACATATGAATCATGGAAAAGTATGTTCACCATAGATGCAGGAAATTAACACTTATATATATATATATATATATATATATATATATATATATATATAATAAGATTCTAGTTTGAACTATCTCGCCACAACCATGACGCATATCAAGTGCGCCACACACAATGAGGAATAGAGTCGGAGACTTGCCAAAATAAGCCATAGACAAAACTCTGAGACACTGAAGTCAAAAGCCAAGAGCCATATATAAAATTATGTAGGATTTAGATTCTATAAAATTACAACTGTCATACATTTGCCTACGACAAGCCCGAAAATGGGCAAAGCCTGTGGAATTTAACTAATGATCTAAAAAAAATAGAACGAGGCAACAAGCCTCATAGTAAGCCCAGATTCTTGCAAACTCAGGTCACCCATGACAAAATTGATAGTGGATAAGAGTACCTGGTGGAACAGGTATTTTGAAGTTAGTAGGAAAACTGGAAGCCGAGCATTCTGAGGGTTGTCATCTACATGCCGGGCCAAGAGATTACCTACATGAAAAGGTGAAAGAGAAGAATGTCAGTTAAACTAGAAATGAATTCACCTGAAATGCAAAATGAAGGAGTTAACACTAATAAGATAGCCTTACTTGTGTAAACCCTTCGCAAAAACCGGAAGGCTAAACTACAAGAAAAAAATGGGTCAATGCATTGCAGACAAATGGGAAACATGCTATACAAATTCAAATTAATGAGTACCTATGCAAATAAGTCATACATACCTGTGAGCTTCACTAGAGGGCAGCTAAGAAGCCGAGGTGCTCCACCCGGAGGATGAGCTTGAACCACCCCTATGGATGAGGCAAAATGAAAAAAAAACTTAGAGACAAGTAGAGAATGAGACACAGAGTAAAATGGTAAATGCTAATAACCAGAAAAATATAAATTGAGCTCATAGTTAATGAAAGAAGAATCAAACCACAACAAATAGATACCAAGGTTCACGACATCCAGAAGGTTTACTCACCGTCTATATTGAAAGAGAAGCTGAACAGACATCGAGGAGGGCTCTGATGGAGGTTCGACACAACGACAACAAGACCCTCTCACAGAGCTTTGCAATGGAAGGCTCGAATGAATGGGAAACGGTTATGGATTAGGGTAGTTATTACCCCAAACGAGAATAAACCCTAAATGAGTATGGCCATTGGATTCCAGACTTGTGCAGATCAATGGTGGGAGGAGAAGTACATGCATTCACCGGAGGTGAGCTTGCCAGACGGAGCGACTCTACAAATCAACAAAATATCATTGCAATTTTTCATAATAATGGCACAACTAACATTAGGTTAAATTTAATCGAATTGATAATGGGTGCTATGAAAGCATAGTACGTGTTAATAAAATCTGATAGGACGGACAATCTCATTTTAACCAAGTAATATTTGTGGATAGGTAACCTCCTCGTAACTGGCGAAATGGTGCCAAAAACCTTATGAGTTAATACCTTAATATATATAGTTTTATTCAAAGAGCAATACAACTATATATTAAGTGCTATGTTTCGGTTTCACGCATGTATATATATTGAATATGATTTTGGTGTATATTGAATATGATTTGGGTGTAAAAAATGTGAAGTTAAATTTTTTTTATGAGTATATGGTAATACGTTACAAGTGGTATCAGAGCAGCGTTCGCACGTTGGGACCCTATGGGTCACCCAATATGACAAATTGTGTGTAAGTGATGCACAGCTAAGAAAGCATAGCAGGAGACGATATGAGAAGGGGGTCAACACAACAACCACCCCAACACACAAGGGGGCGTGTACCCCAACCACGATTAGAAATGAACCCTGAGATGTGGATTCAGCTGAGTGTTGATCAACACCAACAAACTAGTAGACTACTGGAGGAACATCAGCACCAAACTAGCATTCTGCTAAACATAGTGTAGAAGCTACAGGAAGAAATGGTCTGGGTTAGGACTGACAATGAGCACTTAATGCAAGAGCAAGAAATGATACTCAAGAGCCTTTCTAACAAACAAAATCACGGTTTGGTACAACCCAGTCCTGATAGAGATATGCAGGAAGGAAATTAACAACAAGCAAGGGACCAAACCACTGACAGAATGGAAAAAAAGTCATTCACAGTGAAGCAATAAAAATAGAAATTACAATGAGGCCGAGTCAGGTAATGTGTCAGAACAAAAAGAAATTAAGAAACAGAAAGTAGAACTACAGGGTGAGTTTCGGAAGATAAAACCACCCACATTTGATGGAGAAGCAGAGGAGGTGGTTGAAGCATGGTTAATAAATATGAACAAGTATTTTCAAGTCTACGAGTATAGCAGCAATCTCAAAGCTAGATTAGGCATCTACTAGTTGAGGGAGACGACCACATTATGGTGGGTGGAGGTTAAGAATGTCCGCGGCATAGAAGATCAGGACGTGACTTAGGATACGTTCCAGAATTTTTTTAAAGATAAGTACCTAACTGAGCGTTTCTATGACGAAAATTCTAGAGAGTTTCACGATTTAAAATTGGGTCAATTGATGATGAATGAGTGCATAATCATGTTCACTTCCTTACTCCATTACGTTCCTTATCTAAGGGACAAAAAGGATAAATTTCAGTGGTTCCTAAGTAGTATTCTGACTCACATGAAGGAACGAATTGAGTTCGTGAATCCAAGAACCATGGACGAGGCAATTTGGAAGGAAAGAATGTGTTATCAGCAATCTGAGGCAAAAGGAGAGCTGGGTAAAAATTGGCAATCGAAGAAAGAGCATAAAAGTAGCTCAAATTTCAAGAAAAGTAGAAACATTAATTTTAAGAACGCTGCAAGGAGTTCAGTAACTAAACAGTTCGGCAGAAACCATCAAAGAACCCGGTGGCCTGCGGAAGATAAACCCATAGAGGCTTCCAGAAATCTGGACCAAGGAAAAAAATCAGAAACCACCTCTACAATGCTAGGGATGTGGTGATGTTCATTAATATAGGAACTTTCCACAACAGGGGAGGGGCGAAGCGGTTGCTAATTTACAAGAAGCTTCTACAGTGGGAGATGTAGCCAGAAATATACCTAGAATTAATGCAACATTGGAAGATCATCAGCTAGATTACCAACCAACGATGATAGAGTTGGAAGGTAAGCTACTTTCACAACCTATTTCTATTCTGGTTGACCCAGGTGCAATTTTAAGTTATGTAAATCCCGAATTAGTAGATATATGTAAGTTACAAAGACATAAATTCAAGAATCCATGGCTGGTACAGTTAGCCACTAGAGCAAAGAGAAAATTTTGTGCAAATATTCCAAACTATACATTGGAAATTAGTGAACATTAGCTAACTGTGGATCTGAACATATTACCCTTGGGATCCTACGATGTGCTACTGGGCATGGATTGGTTGGAGAAGCACTGGACATTGGTAGATTGTAAGGAAAAAATTATATATTATAGAATGCAAGATGGAACTCGTAAGGAGATTCAAGGAATAAAGAAATATGTACAATTGTGTCCTATTACAGCCTCTCAAATGAGTAAGTGCATGAGGAAGGGGTGTCAGATATAAACCATTCAAGTGGGTTTTACTAATTCCAAATAAAAGACTCCAATCACGGAAAACATTCTAGTAGTGCAAGGTTTTATGGATGTGTTTCCAGAGGAAGTACCGGGTTTGCCACCTAGAAGGGACATTGATTTTACTATAGAGTTAATGCCTGGAGCATCACCGATTTCAAGGGCATCGTACTGAATGAGTGTACGAGAATTGACCGAACTGAAGATGCAGCTACAAGAACTGTTGGATAAAGGGTATATCCGACCAAGTGTATCCCCTTGGGGAGCACCAGTGCTATTTTTAAAGAAGAAGGATGCAACCATGCGAATGTGCATGGACTATCAACAACTCAATAAGTTGACTGTAAAAGATAAATATCCACTACCGCGGATTGATGATCTGTTTGATCAGGTGAAGGGGGCCACTGTATTTTCAAAGATAGACCTAAGGTCAGGATACCACCAGATCTGGATAAAAGACAAAGACATATACAAAACTGCTTTCCGTTCCAGATACGGGCACTACGAATTTGTGGTGTTACCATTCGGATTGACTAATGCACCAACAACATTTATGAGGCTGATGCATGGTATATTTAACCCTTTCCTGGATAGTTTTGTGTTGATATTTACTGACGACATATTAGTTTATTCAAAGAATGTGGAAGAGCACAAAGAGCACTTAAGGATAGTGTTGGAGATGTTACAGAAGCATCAACTGTATGCTAAGTTCAACAAGTGTGACTTCTTCGAAGAAGAGATTCAGTACCTAGGTCACGGTATTTCTGCCGAGGGAATCGCGGTTGATCCAGAGAAAATTAAGATGATTATGGAATGGAGGGTACCCCAAAATGTGGTAGACATCCTATCCTTTATGGGTTTGGCCGGTTATTATCAACGGTTCATTGAAGGGTTCTCAAAGATTTCTTTCCCAATTACCTCCTTACAAAGGAAGGGAAAAACATTTAAATGGACGAAAGAATGTCAAAACAGTTTTGAAAGGTTAAAGCTTTTATTGACTATTGCCCCAGTGTTGAGAGTAGCTAATACCAATAAAGAATTTGAAGTTTTCACGAACATGTGTAAAGAAGGAGTTGGGGCAATTTTGTCTCAAGAGGGTAAAGTAGTTTCCTATGAATCACAAAAGTTAAAAGAGCATGAGCAGTGATACTCAGCTTATGATTTGGAGCTAACAACGGTAGTGCATGTGCTCCGAGTATGGAAGCACTACTTGCTTGGAAAGAGATTTGTACTAAAAACCAATCATAGCAACCTAACTAGTTATTTTAAGCAAACTTATCTTAATTCTCACCAGGCAAGATGGAATGCCTTCCTAAGTGAGTTTGACATTGATATGTAGCATGCGAAGGGTAAGGAAAATAGAGTAGCAGATGCGTTGAGTATAAAGTTGCATGGTGTTTATGAATTGTACTACAACTAGATTGAATGCAAGTTTCTGGAACAAATAAAAACATAAGCTGAGAAGGATCCAGAATACCAATTTATGTGGCAGCAAGTAGAGGAGGCCAGAAAACAAGAAAAATCAGCTGATTATGGATTTAGAAAAGATCAGTTACTAAGCTTCAAGGAAAGGATTTATGTTCCAAATCGAACGGAATTCAAGGAGCTGATCTTAAACAAATACCACCAAAGTAACTACTCAAGACATCCTGGGTATCAGAAAATTCTAACAACAATTAGAAATAACTACTTCTAGCCAGGTATGTGAAGAGATATTGCAGAATATTTGAACAAATGTTTGGAGTGCCAGCAAGTGAAGGTAGAGCATCGACATCCAACCGGATTGATGCAGCCTATACCAGTACCTAAGTGGAAGTGGGAGGTGATATCCTTAGACGTCATTACTGGTTTACCAAAGTCAAATAAGCACAATGACTCCATTATGGTGGTGGTTGATCGATTAAGTAAAGCAGCACATTTCATACCAGTACAATCCACTTATAAAATGATGCAAATAGCAGATATATTTATTGGAGAAATATTTAGATTACATGGCATACCAAAGACTCTCATATCTGACAGGGATGTGAAGTTTACTTTAGCATTCTGGAAAACGTTATTTACGGGTTTGGGAACCCAAATTAATTTCAGCACTGCTTACAACCCACAAACAGATGGAAAAAATGAGAGGGTGAACCAGATATTGGAGGATATGTTACACATGTACGTAATGTAGCAACCAACAAGATGGGAAGAGTATCTGCATTTAGTAGAGTTTGCGTACAATAATGGTAATCAGGAATCTCTTAAGATGAGTCCGTTCGAAGCATTATACGGACAACAATGTCATACTCCTATTAATTGGATCAGCCCTGAAACTAATTTGATGCTTGGACCAGAAATGTTAGCCAAGATGGAGTCAGAAGTAAGAAAGATCAGGCAAAATTTGAAGGCAGCTCAAGATCGACAAAAAGTGTATGCAGATAAGAAAAGGAATTATCGTGAATTTGAAGTGGGATATCATGTGTATGTAAGGATTAAACTAAATAAGAGCACATTAAGGTGGGCCTCTTGTGCCAAGTTGGCCCCAAGTTTTGTGGGCTTTTCCAAATATTGCAAAGGGTGGGACCTGTGGCTTACTGATTGGTCTTACCCAGCCATATCCGTGTACACTATGTCTTTCATGTATCTTTACTAAAGCGATGCGTACATGAACCAAAGCATGTAATCCACTTGCAAATAATTCAGGTTGGTTATGAATACAAAACCTATCTTGAAATACTAAATTTTATGAGAAATTAACTCAAAGTTTGTTGATTGCAGGTCAAGCCAGACGACGAGTTACTAGTCGAGCCTCAACATATAATCGATCGGAGAGAAATAATGCTCCGGAGGCGAGCCATAACCCAAGTTAAGGTGCAGTGGAAGCACTTCAGCCCAGATGAGGCTACCTGGGAGGATGAAGGATTTGTTCGAGATGTTTACCCAGAACTGTTTGCTGATTTAGAATGAAACACTGAGGACGGTGTTTTCTTCTAGGGGTAAGTTGTGAGAGATGGCTTAAGTGCCAACTAATGGTTAAATTATGTTTATTAAGACACTAAGACAGTTATTTTGTTTCTTTTTGAGAAATATTACTTGATGAACATAAATTAATTTTTGATTAAATAAAATTTAGTTATGGAGGTGATTTCCATAAAAAGTAAAACATTGATGGTAAAAGTATTCCAAGAACTATTCAAACAGTTACCCCATCCTATGAGGATAAAGGCATATCCCAGTGAGGAAGAGGGGTTCTTTTCGGTAACTGGAAAAAGGAAATAGAGAGAATAATTCTTGAGCAGGTGGTGACCAGTGGAATTACTTAGATTCCTGAAATTCCTGCAATAAAGGACTGGACTGGGAGTCCCGAGGTCTCTTCCAGAACCTCTGTCAACTCACATAGCTTAGGAATGGAGCACGGGGGAGAGACGAGGATGTAATTGCCTCTCTCAAGGTAGGGAGGACAACATCAGTTGGTATTTGGAAGACAGATAAGTATATCTGCCATTGGAAATCTTAGTTTGATTTATGAATGAGAAATTAGTTATATTTTTAATAGTCTGTAGCTGTTACTATATTTTATTATGAGATGAGGAAACCTCTATTTATTCTCTTAAAATAGATAAGATGGCTGTACAGTAACTCTTAGTATACTCAGAACTGGTGGTAAACAAAGGCATTTATAGAGTTAAGGAAAACCCATATAATGAATGAAGTTATGAACTAGTTCACTTCTAGCCACTCTAAAACAGAGAATTGTTAACCTAGAGCATTCGAAATGAAGGCTCCAAGTTGGTTGTTCTATGAAACTATGATAAACATGGACAAAATGGTCTGGCCATTTAATTTTTAAAACATAAATAAAAGTGAATGTCAGAACCTTAAATCATAGAAAAGAAGAATCTATAGACAACAGTAGAACAAGCTAAAAACTTGTATAATGAACTTTATATAACAGGATGCCTTAGAGAGAGGGCACCGTATAGAGAAAAATTCTACAGTAATAGAGTTCTTCTGCATCTTTAAATTCCTGTAATTTGGAAATATCATATTATAGTATTGTTACTTCTAACTAGGAATTGGTGTAAATGAATTGAAGCAAAAGCCCAAATAAACAGATGCATAATAGCAAATGTAACTAAATGCTGGAAAATAACTAAGCCCTTTCTTCAGTTTCACATACACATGAATCATGGAAAATTATGTTCACCATAGATGCAGGAAATTAACACTTATATATATATATATATATATATATATATATATATATATATTCCGGTTCGAACTATCTCGCCACAACCATGATGCATATCAAGTGCACCTCACACAGTGAGGAATAGAGTCGGAGACTTGACAAAATAAGCCATACACAAAACTCTGAGACGCTGAAGTCAAAAGCCAAGAGCCAGATATAAAATCACGCAGGAATTAGATTCTACAAAATTACAACTGTCATACATTTGCCTACAGCAAGCCCAAAAATGGGAAAATCCTATGGAATTCAACTAATGATCTAAAGAAACCAGAACGAGGCAGCAAGCCTCATAGTAAGCCGAGCTTCTTGCAAACTCGGTCACTCGTGACAAAATCGATAGCAGAGAATAGTACCTAGTGGAATAGGTATTTTGAGGTTAGTAGGAAAACCGGAAGCCGAGCATTCCAAGGGTTGTCATCTACATGTCGGGCCAAGAGATTACCTACATGAAAATGCGAAAGAGAAGAATGTCAGTTAAAATGGAAATGAATTCACCCGAAATGAAAAATGCAGGAGTTAACACTAATAAGATAGCCTTACCTGTGTAAACCCTTTGCGGAAACCGGAAGGCTAAACTGCAAGAAAACCCACAAGAAAACAATGGGTTAATGCATTGCAGACAAATGGGAAACATGTTATACAAATTTGAATTAATGAGTACCTATGAAAATAAGTTATACATACCTATGAGTTTCGCCAGAGGGCAGCTAAGAAGCCAAGGTGCTCCACCTGGAGGAAGAGCTCAAACCACTACTACGACCGAGGCAAAACGAAAACAAAACTTAGAGACAAGTAGAGAATGAGAAATAGAGTAAAATGGTAAACGTTAATAACCAGAAGAATATAAATTGAGCTCCTAGTTAATGAAAGAAGAATCAACCCACAACAAATAGATACCAAGGTTCATATTAGCCAGAAGGTTTACTCATCGTCTGTATTGAAAGAGAAGCCAAACCGACGCTGAGGAGGACTCTGATGGAGGTTTGACACAACGGAAGCAAGACCCTCTCGTAGAGCTCTGTGGCGGAGGGCTCGAATGAATGGAAAACGGTTAGGGATTAGGGTAGTCATAACCCCAAACGAGAATAAACCCTAAATGAGTATGACCATTGGATTCTGGACTTGTGTAGATCGACGGTGGGAGGAGCAGTATAGGCGTCTGCCGGAGGTGAGCTTGCCAGATGGAGTGACTTTACAAATAAACAAAATATCATTGCAAGATTTCATAATAATGGCACAACTAATGATAGGCTAAATTTAATCGAATTGATAATGGGTGCTACGAATGCATAATACGTGTTAATCATATCCGATAGGAAAGACAATCTCATTTTAACCAAGTAAGATTCGTGGACAAGTAACCTCCTCGTAACTGGCGAAATGGTGCCAAAAACCTTATGAGCTAATACCTTAATATATATAGTTTTAATCAAAGTGTAGTACAACTATATATAAAGTGCTATGTTTATTTTGTACAAGTGATAAGTGAGATCCATTTGCATGCATGTATGTATATTGAATATTATTTGTGCGTATTTTGAATATGATTTGGGTGTAAAAACTATGAAGTTAATTTTTTTTTTATGAGTATATGGTAGTATGTTACATTTCTCCATAGTTTTAGAAATTCACTTTGCTTCCCTCTTCCCTTTATCATTCTTCTTTAATTACCCTCTCCTTTATAAATCCCATTTCTTTTAGAGATTTTTTGTTTCTCTTTATTTTATTTTCATTATTTCTATTTCATTCACCTTTTTCATTTCAATTTTGTATATTTCTTTTTCTTTTTCTTTTTTTTATTTAATCTTATTTTTAAAAATTTATTTTTTTATATATTTTCTTTTGGAATACCCACTATTCTCTTAAACGCCTCACTAAAATTATCTTTTAATTAATTCCTCTCTTCTTATTCAATTTTTATTTATTTCATAACTACCCCAAATCTTGGGATTCCTTCCATTTTATTTTTTCTTATTTCTTTTCAATCCCTCTTTCATTATACAATCCTATATAAAAAACATGTGTAATTACTTCCATACTAAACCTCAAATTTGTTAACTTTCACTTTTCCAAACTATACCAATAAAAAATATTTCTTTTTCTACTTCTTGTCTTATTTTTCTCCTAACCACTAATTACAAATTTTTTGATTTGATACTCTAGAGGTGCATTTTGCATTCCAATATGATGACATATATTCCTTTTAAAATATAAATAAAATATTCTCTAAATAAAAACTTAATATAATAAAAGAAAAAATTACTATACATATTTGGTTAGATTTAATTAAAGTATTATAAACCAATGATAATCTCACTTTCGCTATGTTTTGCTTAGTTTTTGATATTTCTAGCTTAATATGAAAGGAATGTGGTAAAAATATTCCACTCCCACTCTCAACCATAAATAAACTATTTTAATGTGCATGTTAAAATAAAATATGTATATCTTATATATGGTTTTAAAAAAAACAACTATGTATATTTTATATAAAGTGATTGAAAAAAATAATTTCTTATGGTTAAAACATTTCAGATAGTCTTAGTATTCTACATTTTGACCATTTTTCATCTTCTAAAGTGCAACAAAGATAAAAAAATTGCACATGGTATATATAGAGAGAGAGAACCAAAGATCTATCTTAACCATGTCATCTAAAAATTTAATGCAAAATAAACCAAACTTACCTCCAACCATGGTGATTATATTTGATGTTGGTATCCTTTCTAATCCAATAGAGAGATTTTCTGATCTATCCAAGATTTAATGCTCCGAAGGATGGAATCACAAGGAATTTCTTTCTTGATAAACATTAGTGACCCTTATAATCCGCCCATATTTATAATTTTTTTTCCATCAAATATCATTAACTAACTTGAATTTAATGGGTTCACTGTTATTTTCATCCATAACCAACACTTCATGGAAAGTTAACCACATGTATGGGTGTGTAGTAGTTTGGGCCACAATAAAAAAC
Source organism: Pinus albicaulis (assembly GCA_034641835.2). Taxonomy (NCBI): domain Eukaryota; kingdom Viridiplantae; phylum Streptophyta; class Pinopsida; order Pinales; family Pinaceae; genus Pinus; species Pinus albicaulis. The sequence continues at coordinate 1,207,927,577 of CM076582.1, read as the reverse complement.
TTTTCTAATATTTTCCTACTTGTTCCAAATTGACACAAACATAATGTTTTTATAATGATTATCTTCCATTTTCTAGTTTCAAAATAATGAATGAATCATGACAGTAAACAATCTATTAGACGAATACTACCTTCCATGTATTACAATGTCATTGATTCCCTCTAAATAAACACTTATGTGGCATAATTATTTACGAGTTTGTAGAAAAATACTCGGTATTCAAGGTCCAACTTTATTCTCCCAATGGAAAATCTATCATTCATTACTCTTTTATGTATATAAATTTGAGTAGACAGATATACCATGAATCATCAAAAACATAATTGAAATTATGGAATTGAATGGTGTCTCAAATGTACATAATAAATCAAGCATGAAACAAATTAATGAGTCCCATATGCTCCACATGTTCTCAATACAACTTAGGTGGCAACCCTTTCATAATGAAATCCACAATCATTAACTTAGTGTTGATTTTATCAACAGTCACTCGATGATTCTAAACACATTTTTTTAGCAAAAAGGTACTTTATGTCAATTTGTTTGTTTGAGATAATATTCTTATTGTTTTTAGTGAAGTGAGGTGCAACATAATTATCACAATAAATCCTTAATGGCCCAGATATTGAGTCTGCAACTCTAAGATCTATGATGAAATCTGGTAACCATAAATCCTATGACCTAGCCTCATAACATGTTATATGCTTTGTTCCTATAGTGAAAGAAGTGATCAACTTTTGCTTCTTCCTTCCCCGCGAGATGGAACCTTCTACAAGTAGGAAGGCATAATATTTCAATGTATATTTTCTACAATTAAGACATCCTGAATAGTTTGATTTTGAATACTTGATGACTTCCAAATTGTCTGATTGTCTATATGTGAGCATGTAGTCCTTTTCACCTTGTGGATACTGCAATAACTTTCTTTTCAACTCTCTTATGATTAATTCCTAGATTGCTTAGGTATCTACCTAACATTTCAACTGGAAATAGAATGTATGGTATTGTATAGACCTGAGCATATATTATAATTTTGACTACATATTCCTAAGGAATGGTATTCATATTTTCCCGTTCCAAATAAAATTTCGGACAATGATTAAGAAAAAACTTATCACCTTTAACAATGGGTGCCACACTATGTGAAAATTCATTGCAAAATATTTCTAGAACGTTATTAATGTAGGCCTTTTTAGACAATCCTAATAACCCTTAGGATACATCTCTATGAATCTCTATGCCAATGACAAGAGATGCATCACCCATATCCTTCATGTCAAAGTTCTATTTAAAAAACTAGTTAGAATCATGTAGAAAGCCCAAATAATTTTTGTAAAGAATAATATCATCCACTTATATGACTAAGAATATGAATTTTCTCCCACTGACCTTAAGGTATATACATTGGTCCATGATGTTCCTTATAAAACTGAATGAAGAAATGACACCATGAAATTTAAAATACCATTGGCATGAAGCTTGTTTTATACCATATATGGATTTTCCGAGTCTGAAACCAAATGTTTTTCTTTGTTTGAAGGAAAACCTTTAAGATGACTCATGTAGACCTATTTCTCTAGATCCCCATTAAGGAAAGTTTTTTCACATCTACTTGATGCAGCTCTAGATAAAAAAGATCTATTAATGTCATGAATATTTGAAGCGAGTCCTTTGTAGAAACTAGAGAAAATAACTCATGGTAATAAATACCTTATTTTTGAGTGAATCCTTTGGCAACGAGTCTATATTTATACCATTATATACTACCAAGTGAGTCTTTTTGGGTTTTCTAGATCCATTTATATCCAATGGATTTAGCTTCCTTAGTAAATTCAACTAAATCCCAGACATGGAACTTATGCATTGAATCTAACTCTTCTAACATAACGTCATGCTAGAGATTGGATTTTCCTTCACTCATGGCTTGTGAAACACAAGATTGGATCTTCCTCAATTCCAATTTCTTGGTAAAACTCTTGTAGGTACACAACATAATCAGAACTAATTTTAGGTTTCCTTATTCTTGAGGATCTTCTTAATCCTATCTATCCATCCATATTTTCTGGTATTTGAATAATAGTGTTGGGTACTTTGTTTTGGGGGACAGAGTTTTTGACACATTTTGACCAAGTGTGACTAAAGGGAAGTTGCGAAGGAAAAATCTAAGGGAAAGAGAGAAAATCCACCAAGATCAGTCAGACATCGAAGTTGGAAAGAGGAAAATATGGGGACATGCAACCACAACCGAGCCATAAAGGCCATCAATGAGAGATGGAACAGTCGCATCCGAGACACAAATGCAACCAAGGAGGAAAATGCATGGCATCCGAGGAAGAGATTGGCAGTTCAAGCAAGCGGAGTTTATAAAAGCTAAAGGGAAAGAAAACAAGGAGGATAAGCTCATATGTCGAGATGTTGTGGCGGAGTCTATTGTACTTGTCCTTGTTCTGTGTTTACCTAATTCTGAGCTAATGTGTATGTTGATTCTTTTGTTCCTATCTGAAGGGCCATAGCACATGAATGTAATGGTGTTTACATATAATGGGAAGATTTGCGGGATTTCTCTATTATTCTGAATGTGTTAGCGTTTGTATGGGCCTCTTTAATTTTTTTTTCTTAGGAATGAACGTAGATGTCTTTTGTCTCTTTGAATGATTTTCTAGTTACACTTTGCGATGGTTATATGTCAGACACTATGATTTATATAGTAGATGTGAATGATATCTTTGTGAAACTCTCCTTGATGCATGATCCTAATCCCTATCCTAGTAAGGTCGTGACACACCTCGGGTGAGATGCCTTACATCTCTTGAGTAAGGTGAAAATGTTGACGTTGCACTAGACTATAGCAGATCCTTTGTTGGCCCTTGTGTCTAAACCCATGGTCTCTATATTTTACAATTTTCTACCAACAAATGGTTCTGATGTTGGGACTTGAAATTTCTCTAAGGGATTTGGAACATGGTGTAAAATATTTTCAAGAAGGATCTTTAGGATTGGTGGCATGAGAAAGTAGAGAAATTTATTTCTCAACAAGCGCATATCCATCACAAAAGTGTGAAGCGAATGAAGGAATAAGTTTTTTATATCGAGCATGCGAGTGATCAGGACGAGATATTCTAGTGTAAGTTCCTAGAATATCTTTAAAATTGGTTGTGAAGGTTGCAGACAAAAGAAAACACTAGAAACCAGAGTAGATCTCCCCATACCTAGTCTTAGGATGACCTAGTCAACTTACACCGAATTGATACAGACCTAACTCAGGTCGTCGATTTCTGGGTACAAGTTACTTTAGAATGCTACATTATCTAGTTTGTTGCAGAAGGCCATCTTTCCTTTTCCAAGGATGAAGTCGTGTTCAATTCAGGGTTGCAACAGATATTACTGCAGGAAATTCCGTTGTGTGTTAAAGTTTTAACGGTGGAATAGAACCTATTTCTGGCTCAAGGCCACCCATGGTCTCTTAAAGCCCCAGTACTAGGGGAGGGGTATAGGGGTAAGAATGTTACCTGGCTGCGAGCTATGAAAATTCTTTTGATCAAATAGATGCAAATGAATTTGATAAGGCTAGAGATATGAGGGCACAAAGGAGGGCACTGATAGTTAAATAATTGTGGGAGAAGGTTTTACATGAGATCTATTGATGGAAAAGGGAGTTTCACTAAGTAGGAGTGGTGTTGAGTATAACGAAAGTGCGAGAAGGATGGGTAAGCTAGATGTAGTTGCAGAACGAAAGGGATATAGATAAAGTGGTGCTTGGCCTAGTAGGAGAGGTCATAACTGCTACGAAGATGCAAGTCAAAAGAGGTAGTAGATATTTCCTCCCACCAGGAAATATGGAGACACCAAACTTGGATGAGGCCCTACAAGCCAAAGAGAGGTCTTCGATGATGACATGCACTTCACTATGAGGAGGTTGTTTCTAAAGATGACGTGTCTCCCAAGAATAGTAACTCATTGCCTAGTAGCTCAGGTAGCACTTTCCCTGACCTTCCCTTGGTACTTTATCAAAACCATGTTCAATTTATCTCTAAACTAGTTAAAATCATAAAGGTTCACAAAGTACATAATACCTATAAGAATGGTATCTCTGGACTTAGAAATAGTCGTTTTAATTCGTGTCTCCAAGGATCATCACAACTTAGTTCACAAGGGTTCATACTTATCTTGTTGGTTCAACTGTGTATGAATGGAAACATGGCTAGATATTTTACCTGGTATCCTGACTTCTCTAGGAAAGGGAATGAGGATGTCGAAGAAAATTGGTACTTGTCTGAGGCTATTTGAAGGGATTTTCAAACTCTGGATGCGACTAAACTAATTGAGTTTCAGACCACTCTCCAAAGAAATGTCATTAAGATGGTTCATTAAGGGGTTCGCCTAGCAGCAGAATTTGGCAATAGATGAAGTTCGGTGGGAATTCATTCAAGAATTAAAACTTCCACAAACTAACCAACAAGGGTTATCAGAACTGTGGGAAATCAAGAAGCGAGAGGGATAAACCGTGTGGTAAATGATGCAAAGGTTTAAGGATGTGTTGACGGTGCTTAATACTACCAACATAAAGGGGATCTCCTTGATGTTATAAGGTACCAATTAGACCTCACACTATTTTTTGTAGGAGTCCCATCCAGAATATGACCCAACTTCCATTTACTTAGATATATGCCTTGGATTTAGCTATTAGCAAGAGAGATAAGTGAAAACATGCTTTTGAATAAGCAAGCGGGTGTGCCTTATGAATGTTTGATTGTAGATGTATCAACGTTATCTTAATGCGAAGGGGAAAATAAAGTGATCCTCTAACAATGAAGTAATAGTACTACCTTAATGGAGGTACACATGGATGCGAAAGAATCATATAAAATCAAGTGAAATATTTCACATAGATGTGACGATCATTATAAACATTACAACATAATTCCAATAAGTTAAGCACCGAAGTCACTGAAATAGTTCAATTACTCTAGTACATGTGAAAGAAAAAATGAATCATAAACATCAAAATAATAGTATTATAAACATTCACAATCAATGTGTTAAAATGTGATGGCATGGAAGGCTTCGAGTATTAAGCAAAAGTTCCAAGATACATTAATACAATGAACATGACTAGCTCCAACAGTGGAGGGTTAGAGCCACTACTTGCTCCCCAAAAGTAGTAACTTTGTCCCTTTAACGCCTTTTGTGAGAAGAAAGGGTTAAAATTCCTTTACATGAGGAACAAGGATACTTTTATAACTTGATGCATGACCTTTCACATCTCCATGAATCTTGACTTTCCAACTCCTAATGACCTTTGGAATTCCAAATGACTTTTGAAATTACACATGAATCTTGGTATTACATGTCTTTTGGACTTCCATGAATATTGTGTCCATGCATGATTCTTGGACTTCCACTTATTTGTATTTACAATGATTACAACATTACATCATACTTCCACATCATCATGTGATGAAAATGTGACATGTCACTATCTTTGATGACTAGGACTAATAATCACTGATGACATCGAATTTATTTAGTGGTGAAATCGCTGCCACATTTGTGTTCGTTCTTCATGCAGCTTCAATTTTTGATGTATTCAAACTCCAAAGGGTCCTTTATTTAATGGAGTCTCCAAGTTTCTTTGATCATCAATATTTCAATGTGTTCTTTGTTCTTTAATGCTTCCTTTGTTTCCCCCCTTTTCCCGATATTCCTCACACGTGCTTTCCATGTTGTTCTTAGAATACCTGTATCTTAAATCACTCATGAAAAGCAACCAAAAACCTAAAAATATCCTTTTCTACCATGTTTTTGTTGAAAAAGAAACAAAAAAATATACTTTTGAATTTTCCTTTGTCAAACCATATTAAAATTCAAATTTCAATTTTAGCAAAATACTTAGAGGTTGTTAACTAAGGTGACATGGCTCTTGGCACTCAGTTAACTTAGTTAATTTTAGTTGGAGACACTTGAGTTCAATTTTGTATGATTATTTTCTAATTAGTAGCAATATATTTCATTTAAGTTGATTTATTGTTAGTTAAAATAGTTCCAACTATTGGAGAAGCTAGTGGAGGGTCAAGTTGTGCAGCGTAGCTTCAATCACTGTTGGAGCGGGGTCCCCTGGGGTACACTTTTTGGTATCTTTTTGTATAAGTTTTGTATATGCACATTGCATGAATAGGTCAAGGGGCTTTGGGGTGGGTCAAAGTCCCTCTTTTGATGTAGAAGGGTTTTAAGGGTAAACTATGAGCCATAACCATGGTTTGAGACCATAGTATCTGCGTGCTAAATTAGATATAAATATATAGATAGAGTCTAAGGAAGTAGTCAACTATTATTAATGTTTTTGATCTAAGTGTATGTGTCTATGATACTTTTGTAAGGGTTTCAGTCTGGGTTGGGTAGAAAGGCTCCTGTTGGTTGTGTGCGCAGAGACCTAGTCCTGGCTATGTGCGGACTCCGCTGGATGTGTGTGCAGAAGGGTAAAGTGTAAGGGAAAGTCTGATGTACTGAATTTCTCTGAATTAATACAAGGACTGATTTTTGTGGAAACATTGTGTTAACTATATAAGCTATATTTTTACTGTTCTATCTTAAGATCAAGTTTACTTATGTTATGCTTATTTGTATCTGCACGAATACATCTATTATTTATGCATGAAGTTATATTGATGGTTGACTACGTGGATGAATATGCTTAAGAAATTGCACATTAGATAGATCTGGATCTGGTTATGCTATGATATATCTGCGACGAAGTGATTAGTGATTCTGATAAGTATTCTATATTTGCGCATATGTGTTAAGATCTGTATAAGTTTGCAATCAATCTGTTTAGGGCCACTACAATATTTTCTTCCTTAGGGTGCAGAAACCTTGTTCCAACACCCCCCATACTGCTTCGGGTGAGACTTTGATATGCACAAGCAGGTCATTTCCAAAAGGGCCAGTAGTTGGAGGATTTGTTAGTTGCGCAATAAACTCTGAACTTGGGTCAGGACCCCTCAAGCAAAAAAATGGTTATGTTGTTGGGACCAGGATCATTTTGAAGGAGATTTGATGTTGTGGCACCCTTCACGGAACAAATTGCAAGATTGGTTGGATAGAAATATCCTTGAATTCACACTTCAAGAGAATCGAAGTACTAAGCTATCTGGCGAAAAGTGGGTACAAAAATACTTCTATACAAAAGTTCATGAGATTTTATTTTGCTCATTTGCCACTGAACTGGAGGAGTGGTTGTCGCAATTGATTGAATTCAATACTTGCGTGAAGGATGATGCAGTCACTGATTGGACTCCTGAATTGATTCAACAATTAGAAAAGTTAGACAATAAGATCACCCGCACAGTAGAGCATTGGATCGATCGCCTGTTGGGAGGATTTGTGACAAAATTTTCCATTGATCAATTTGTGTCATATTCTGAAGTAGAGAGAAGGGTTTTTAAGGGACCTAGAGGTAAGTTCTTGCACTCTTTGAAGTTGTTGCTGAAGATGCTATTATGGGAACAAGGCTCTCTATGTCAACATATTGCTTGAATGCCGTGAAGAGGCCTGATTACGCGTAGTGGAAAAATTTACTGCGAAGATCCAGAGAAAGGATTTATTTATAGTCCTTTGAAGCATAGATATGATAGTGAGGGTGAACCAGAAACTAGTAGCTCTAGCAAATCTGCGCACTCTGAAGGAGAATAAGTTTCATATAACCAGACCAATCATAGATCCTTGATCCTTTTTCCAACCCCGTCCACTCCACTTCCAAACTCATCTCATAGAGCACCCAGTCCACTGCGTAGTCCATCTCCACCCCCACCTCCATCTCCCCGAGGCATAGATATGGTCGCATCGATGAAACTACCTAATTTCAGGGGTATTGGGAATGAAGATACTGAGCATTTTTGTTTTATGACTCATGTTGTATGGCAGGCTCAACAGGTTAATAATGATGATATTAAGAAAGCACAACTAGCCACTGCTTTCCAAGATCGCACATTAGATTGGTATATCAGATATGTTCAAGCAAACCTTAATTCCACCTTGGACCAAATAAAAGATTCCATGAAAGAGAAGTTAAAGAATCCTTTAAGTCATACGTGCAGTTGGTTACAGAAATGAAATACATCCATCAGGAGGTTAATGAATCTGTGTGGGAGGCAGATCAAAGGCTGAAGCACACTATCAGAGATGGTGGATTTAACATCGATGATACTCAACATAAGGAATGGTTTATTGCTATGTTGCTCCCACATATGCGCCAACCATTGGGTCAGCAGAAGATTGCCACAGAGGCTAAGGTTGTGGATATTGCAATGAAACTATAAGCTACAGTAACACCTTTTGCGCTTGGAACTCAACAGATTCAGAATCAGTTCCACACACATCTGAGTGAACTCTCTCAAGGATCGCCCTTGCTCGGATTTCCTTGTTGTGAAATGTGGCTTTCATATACTTTCCCATTTTACACCCTTTTCATGTATCTCACTGTGCAAGTGAACCCTTTGGAAGTCGCGAAGAAATATGTTGCATGATAGTCAAAGCGCCATGGTGTAGATGGCCCAATATCCTATGGCATAGCTCATTGATGTCTCGGCTCTCCACCTTCTTTGCTTTCATTCTCAAGGCAGCACAATCTTCTACATCCAATTTTTAGAGGTTCTTTACTTGAACCCCAATCTTTTTCACCTGTCCTGTGGATTTGTGATGAAGGAATGCCTTTCCTTCACTGAATATGACATCATATCCACGATCTTCCAACATAGCAACATAAACCAAATTCCTCTTTAAATAAGGAACATACATGACATATTTTAATGTGAGAGGAGTACATGACTCCCTCTGAAAGGTAATTGTACCTATGTCAGTAGTGGTATACCTCCTATCATCTCCCATATCGATGTGCATCTGGAGATCCTTCTCCTCCATGTTACTGAAGAATTATTTGTTGTCGTTCATATGGAATGAAGCTCCACTATATAAGTACCACAAAAAACACATCACAGATGAAATTATGTATGTGATGAGGTTGAAATCCAACTCGAACTGTGAAGGAAGTGCCTCACCTATCACTCCTCCTGAGGACTTCTTGCTCATCTTCTTGTGTGTACACTTTATAGCATAGTGTCCAAGCTCATGATAGTGAAAATATTTTACCTTTGACAAGTCTTGTTTCTTGCCTGCGTGACTGGAATCCGATTTGGAATGGGACACCTTCCCTTTCCCTTTATTCGAATTTCTAGCCAAGACACATTTCTCCTCATTATTAGTATTTGATGAGGATCCATCTATGGTGTTCCGTTGAATCTCTTCTTGTACCAATTTAGACCACAATTGCTCCCACTTTGGTAGCTTCTCCCTCCCATTCACCAAGTCTTGGTAGCTATGCTAACTCTTGGGAAGGCCTAGAAGTGTTAGGCTCGCCAAATCATCCTAGGAAACTATCACCCCAACACTTTCAAGCTCATCTCGACATTGAGTGAACTTCGTCAAGTATTTTGGAATCATGTCGCCCTTCTCCATCTTGATTTTTCTGAGCTTGTCCTTTAGCACAAGCTTCCTATGGTTGCTGCTATTTTGAAACATATATGTTAAGGCCTTCCACATAGCATATGGAGTTTCCTTTACATGGAGGTTCAAGATAATATGATCTCGAAATCCTTGTAACTGAATCCATCTCTCCTCTGCTACATTCTTATTTCATGCATCAAGAAGTTGAACATATGTTATTGCGGGTTGGGGAATATTGTTGTCTATGAATTCATTTGATCCATTTTCCTCCAACAATCAATCCATCCTACCCTTTTATGATATGTAATTCAAATTACCTTCAAGGAAATATTCGAGTCTCAATCTAGAGAAATACATTTTGATCTGTTGTTGGTCTTGAAGAATAAATCTGTAAATCCAATTCACCTGTTCAAAAAAAACTCTGTTTCTTCTATTTTATAGTGATTCCTACATTGATACCATGTAGAAATATCTAAATAGATTCAATTGATCTTTAAATATACTAAAACAAAATACTGAATCAATTCTACAAATTGCGGAAACCAATTACGATCACACAATCACATGAAAAAAAAACAAAAATAATTTCAATTACACACCACAAATATGTATCTAGGGAAAGCCTCAGCTAAAAACCCCTCTATATGTATATTGCATTAAGTCAAGAACATGAAACAATACAATGTTATTTCCCTTCTTGAAAAACATCTGCACTATCTGATTGTCTCACTATGATCCTGGAAAGTTGGGTCCAATACTTAACCAATTCCCTGCCCCTGAATGAATATCCTTTCTCACGCATCCCTCAGGGAATTGAGATCCTATTAATTAGGAAATTTCCATCAATATATTGTGCAATACATCTAAGGCATCCTGATGACCTCGTGCATGACTTGTACAATTTTCTAATTATACAACTGATAGTTCTCTTCCCTCTAACTCTAATATTAGCTTGTAATTCCTTATAACTAACATGAAACTTCTATTTATAGTGAATTATTAGTTATCTGATTGATCACTAAATTTGAATTAAATCATATTTAATTCATTAGGCCTATCACTAGGTCATCTCTATTAGAACTAGTTAAACTTATTTTAACTCAAATAGTTGAGTTAACTAATTACAACTCAAAATAAACTGCAACTGGAGCCCCTAAAAATTAGGGAGAACTCTACATGCCTCCATTTTGACCCTCAACTCGAATTGATTGAGCTAACTTATTCTTCCTAACACATTTAACTCGTACAGGTTGTCATAAGATGTGTAATTACAATTTCCTTCTAATTTAATTAAGGGGAAATTAAATTAGCCATTTCTTGTTTCCATTTCAACAAGAAATTTATAAAGCATTTTGGATAAAGGATCATATCTTGTTTCAATGAATTCATATATTAATAAAATCTCCATAGTGCATGTCATCATTTATCAATGCTTCTAATGATTTCTCTACCCATGTGAGGTACTAAATTACAAATAACATTGATAATATGAGGTACTATTGTACAAACAACACCAATACTATATAAGAATCAATAAGTGAAAAGGACTCTGAAAACTCTATATGTTCAGAACGAAAACAATAGGAATTAGTGTCTTTCACATTCATTCATCTCACACTCTAAATAAATATGCACACTCTTGCTTTACTTTATTCATTGGATGTACATTCAATTGACACCTTCATATAATGTGTTAGGTCCCCGTAATTTGTTAGATTGGCAAGACCAAATGTACAGGGGTAACATTAAACCAGTCTTTAGAGTCCTAGGACCTAGCCTTCCTGGACTTAGAGAGGGCTCTCTCTATGCTTGTGCAGAAGATTTAACTTGTTTGATTTTAGGCTAATTATAGGGATTAGGGTTTGCTTTTTGTTTGGTTGGTTGGATAAGTTGTCAAGGAGAATATGTAGAGTAAGAGAGAATCAATCCATTGGGCTATGGAGTCTACAAACGTCTTGAAAAGTGTAGAATAGGTTAAGGGTGTTTCATAGGGAAAGTTAACAAGGCCAAATGGATCTAAGTAGGTTTTGTGTGAGTGAAATGAACATGGAGTTTTGAATACAGTAAGTTAAGGGGCAATCAAGGATCCTTTAACATACTAAGAACAAGAAAAATCTTTCAGTATGATAGCATAGAAAAACTTGAAGAGCAATAAAGGATTATTCAATCAAACAAATAGAACTTTTAACATAACATTTGAGTAAAACTAAATAACACTTAAGGATTCTTTAATTAAACTTCAAGGAAGAAAACATAGAGAAAAAAAGGAGGTAGGCAGAAGTAGGGTGCCAAGAAAGCATATCCTATTCTCTAATTTCTGTCCTATAATCATGAACATAATGAGAACTGAAGAAAAAAATACAAAGGTGGAATACATCACCATCCAACAGAGCCCATGAATCCTAGGAATGTGCTCAATCCATGGATGCTTAGTCCAAAACCATCACAAGACACCAAAGCCAATTTCACCAATAAACTCAAAGTATGTATCATATTATGCTCAACAACCAACCAACATGTACAATGAGGCCTCAATGCTATATTTAACAATCAAGGAGGACCAAAACCCTAACTAGGGTTCCCAAAATATCATAAATACATCATAAATGCCAAATTTGTCCATTAAGACCATGCAAGGCCCAATGCACAGAATATCTAAGGTAATAAATGAAAAATAACTTCTAACACCTAAATTTGGCAAAAATTGACTTTGAGGCTCCTCAATAACTCCAAAATATCTTCTAGTGTGTTTTATTGACGTTGCAGGCAAGGGCGCAACATTGAAGTCCAAGGGCGCAACACCTGCACCAGAAAAATAGGTCACCTTGCAGCTAAGTTTTGAAGGCCTTTCCGGTGTCAGAATGAGCTCCGTGATAGCTCGTTGGAAATCTTGTCATGTCTACTTTCAAAAAATGCCTTTATTTTTTCATTTGGTGTCCATTTTACTACCCAAAAACCAAATCTCCCAAGACTGCTAAGGGCGTAGTTCCGGCCCTGAAAATAGGGCAGAAAGGTGGTTTTTTGCATGTTTTTGACCCTTTTGGAGGACCAAATTTGCCTCAAATGATCTAAAATTTTGTGTGTGTAATGTAATTGGAAAGATGAACCCAAAAATTTAAAACAATCCTCAAGAAAGTGCCCCAAAAAATAGCGTAGCGCTAGGGGCACTGCACCCTTAGCACTTTAAATCAGTCAAAAACCAAAATTTACAAAAACCTGCCACAATTTGAAATTGTCTTCCTCATGATGTTTGGGATGCCTGTAGGGAAGCATCAACAAGGATTTGAAGGTTTTATTTGCCTTTTTCCTCCTTGAGGGATTGAATTTTAGCAAGGGCTCTTTTGAGCTTGGCCCTTGCAATTTGATTTCTTAAGGCATAGTGCTTGGCCATCTTCTTTTGAAGGCCAAGGTCTCTTTGTGTCTTTTCCAGCTGATCCTTCAAGTGTATATTAGCTCTCTCTAACCAAGGTTCCCGATCATACTCTATCTCCATGGAAAGCAGCTCACTTGGAGTGAGCTGCTCTGCCAAGGCTGACTCTTGCTCTTTCTCTTTGGCTAAGGCCTTCCTCAAGCCAATTGTCCTTGGCCTTCTCCTAGACAACTATCCTTCTTCATCTTCACTCTCATCAAAAACACCCAAGACCTCATCTAGCCTAACCTTGGTCCTTTCAGTCTATTTCCGGGCTCTGATTGCCCTAACCTCATAAATGGCCTATTGTGCCTCTAGCTTCTTGTTTTCAACCTCATAATAATGAATGACATTCCTAGCTCTACCTAGATTGGCTTGAAAATATTTGATTTGGGCATCTCTACTCTTGAGAAACATTCTTGAGATCCTTGCCTCGTTCTCATCATCACTGTCAACATGAATGAGTTCAAATTCCTGTTCAGTCTTGTGTTGATCTTCTTCTTCTTTATCCATGACCTTTTCTTTGCCTTTGTCAAGTTGGTTAGTTGATGTGGAAGGCATGGCCACTTGCCTCTTAGAGGCAGCAAACACATGCCTACTTCCCCTTTGGTAAGTTAAAGGAAAAGGTTCAATTTTGATCATTTTAGTGTCTTCAGTCTTGCTGCCACCATGAATGCCATCATCATGGCTATCCTCACTGTCTTCATGGCTCTCATCAGTACTGATCTTATGGCTGCCTTCATCATTGGTATCACTATTTCTGTCATGGCCTTTTAACCCACTTTCATATTTGCTACTCTCTGTTTTATCACTGGCATCATCATCATCATTACTATCATATGTTTCCATGTTCTCTACCTTATCACTGATATCCTCCATGCTGACATCATTGATTTTTTCTTTATTGCTTTCCCTTGCACTGACATCTTCTGTATTACTGATATTGGTTTCATAGATATCAGCCTCATTTTCTTCTTCTTCACTGATATCTGCCTCTTCTAACCTATTTACATCATGGCTCATTTCCTTGATTCTTTTTGCATCTTTGCCCTCACTTTTTTCTGCACTGCCTTCATCACTGTCATGAGCCTCACTATTTTTTGACTCAATGGCCTCCTCTTCACTTTCCTTATCCTTACTGTTAGGTGTTTTATCACTATTTCTCCCACTGTCTTCACTGTCATCATGGCTCTTTTTTTCACTACCTTCTGCATTCTCATTGTTTTTTATACTGCCCTCATCTTCTTCACTGACTGATTTTTTATTTTTTGACTCCTCACTATTTTCCTCTTCATTTTGTTCCTTATTGACCTCTACCTCACTGCTAATATCCTCCTTACTGTCATCAGCATTATTTTCAACATCCTCACTACCCTCTTCTTCACTATTTTCTTCTTCATTTTGTTCCTTACTAACATTTGCTTGTTCATTTTCACTTCCCTCATTGTCTGACTCGTTATTTCCCTCTCCCTCATTATCTGATGCATTGTGAGAGGGTGATGAAGGAGGGTTGTCCTGAGGTGAAGGAATATGTGTGGATGGTGAATCATGATCAGCAGGAGATGATGGATGAGTAGGGACATGAGGATGAGATAATGAAGGCATATTTTGTTGAAGATGGGTTTGTGGATTAGTGAACACCTCATGGGCAATGAAAACCTCCCATGGGATGCCCTTCTACTGCAATTGATGCATCACAACCATTTTGATAAGAGAGTGGTGAAAGAGGCTCTGCATCTGCTGTGGATGATCTCTCTTTTGTAAAATATAAGACATTGTTTCAATACTCCTGTAGAGGTAGTAGGGTAGATGCAACATCTTAACCCTAGTAAAGTGCATGAGCAACCTGATGTGATAAGCATAAAGTTGAGAGAATATTCCTTCAGATGTGAAATATTTCATAATGACCCTCATCATGGGTGCATACCTCTCAAGCAAATGTGAGAAAGGAAATATGGATTTATTGCAGTCTTTGTATCTGGGTTTAAGGTATGGCTCATAGTAGCTCATGTCTAAATTGGCCTGCTTAAATAATTTTTCACCCACACTAGGTATCCCAGTGGCAATAGCAATGGCATCTAAAAACAACTCAAAGTTTACCCCTGCAAGGTTGACTTGTTTCTCATGTAGGTTAAGTATGAAGAGCCTAGTCAGCTCGGGGTGATTCTGCACCTGCTGTAATTTCTCACAAAATTCAAAGCAACCTACATTTTGGAAGCAGGAGATAGTTAAGGTAGATGCATTTAGCTCCATTGTGTTTAGTGGTTCAAACCTGTTGATCCTCCCACATTTGTGTTGAAGTATCCTTGGCATTTTTCTTTCTCCTTCACTACCACTGTCCCCTTCTCTTGACATTTTAGCAACTCTGCCTTTGAAACCCTAGCTCTACTTATGAAACTAATATGGAAGAGGGTGATGAAAAAGGAAGATTTTTACAATTGAATGAGATGGGCGGGAGAGGGTGAAGGTATATGAATGTGCGTGAAAGGAAAAACTTAATGACCACCCTTGCTGATTTATAAAAAAACTCTGTTTTGAAACACCTTGCACTTATGTCAAATTTGAAATGGAGAGGGAAATGCAAGGTCAATCAGTTTGTATTGTAGGGGAAAAATCTTATGAATGAATGGAGTGAGTGTAGGCACAGCCTTAGGTGAGTGAAAAATCCTTCAACAAGGCACCCTTCTGGCTATCATTGGTCTTCTTAGCATACAAATGGAGAAGTGTTTTAAACAATGATGTTTAAGCATGAAAATTAGGTTTTCCTCCTTAGGTCTTCAATTTCTCTTAATTATAAGTTACCACAAATTCTTGAAGAAGGGCTTGATGAGTTGTACTTACCCTTTAACATCGCTTGGGAGGTCCTTTCAGGAAGCTGCAAAAGTGCTTGAGTTGAATTGAGGGTCTGCATGGTGTAGGAGGCCCTCCTGGCCAAGCGTGCATCGCCTAGGCAACTGATGAGTCGGGTCGGGCAAAGGTGTAACGCCTTGTGCCAGGCGCGTAGCGCCAGAGGTTTTTTATTGGACCTGTCGGGTGAATCGGGAAAACGTACAGCGCGTTGCCAGGGGCACAGCGCTTTGATAAAATGCACGGGAGAAATGGGTAGGGGCGCAACGCTCAACTCCAAGCGTGCAGTGCCGACCTGAACACGCAGCGCCTCAACACTTAGCCAAATTTTGGCTCAAAAACTCACAGTTCCTTCTCCTTTAGAAATTTAAAATTCTTTTCAAGGAAACAATGATTTGTTTGAAGTGTAAGATGACCTTATATAGACTCAAGGATTTGATTTTAGCTTCACAACCCACTTTCCTAATGTTTTTAAGCCCCTTTCACTTTTTCATTGATATTTCTTTATACTTTTGTCATGTAGGTGATAAAAACATTAACTTGGCTCCTACTCTTTCTTTTTGAGGCATGATGACTTCTATTTTGACATTCTTAGGATGTTTATACAATAGCTACATCTTCAAAGCCTCTATGGTTTCCTTTACAATAATGGATTTATCTTTTTCACCTTTTCTTACTAACAATTTTGCACTGTTTGTATGCAGGTTGGCTAAAAGGATGAATTTGATTTCCCCTTTGATCATTTTGTCATGATAAGCTCATTAAAGCACCTCTGGGAGAATTTCATATGGCGGTAACCTCAAAGCCCTCTCTTGCTTGCATTATGAAGTTCTGATCATGTTTTTACCCCTTTTGACACTTTTGATGGTAGGTGACTTGAAAACATTGATTTTCCCTTTCTCACTGATCTTGAGGCATAACAGGTTTAGCTTAGCAACTCTTTAGGATGCTTACACACCCTAGTATCTCCAACCTAAATTCAACTCATCTTTTTCTTTGTAAGTGATTGAAAACTTCTGACTTTGCTTTTCTCATTGATACTCTTCACATCTGCTTTGTAGGTTTTTCTTGAGTCACTTTGGCAATCTTTGGGATGTTTACACACATTAGCAGCTTCTAAATCTTCCCTTACCTGCACCATGGAGCTCAAACTATCTTTTGACCATTTTTGGCATGAAAAACTCCTTCTTGAAAATTCTGGGATTTGATCACAGTGACATCTTCAGAATCTTTCTTTGTTGTCATCATGGAGTCCAAACCATGGTTTCACCTTCTTTGAACACTTTCCCAAAACCCTAGGTGTCTGGAATACTTGAAAAAAATTATCAGTGTTGTCTTCTAAGTTCTCTATAGCCCTTTTAAGTTCATTCATTTCTGTCCAATTCACCTCAACCTTTTCCCTTTTTATTTTCTGAAAAACTTCTCCTCATGTTTGGTTTTTGGTGTACCTCTAGGTTATTTCTGCCATTTGATTCATTGTTTGAAACTTTTTTGGGCCATCAAGCTCAAAACCTTAGTTCTCCTTGAAACCAAATTTCTTCCCCTATCCTTGCTATGAATGTCTTTATTGAGGAGCAGACCTCTTACCTTACCAACTTTTTGCTGATAGCCATTTTAACACTCCTGTAAAAGTGTCAAAGTTCACATTTACTTCTTGAAGAACTTGAATTTGATAAGGCAATCCTTTTTAGATCTTCTCTTGAGTACCATGTCTCAAAATTCCAATACCTCTGAACTAAAAACAAACAAGGAAAAGCAGAGTATGAAACACCAATGATTCACCTTGGGACATATGAAACCCTAATTGACCTAGTGGGAAGGCACTTTGAACTGACCTTGACTGAAAATTGGCTTGGAGGCTTCAAGTGTAAAAACAGAGTATTGACAAAGTGGTGTATTGAAGATCCAAAATCCAATGTACTTGATTTATCTAAAGAGCCTACAAAGATAGTTTTGAGACCATCAATGCTTGAGGAACCTGGTGAACATGGGGAGGAGTAGGCTTATAGGTGACCCTAGATGTAAAGTGGAGTTAAGGTCAAGGGAAAAACAGAGTGATGAGGACATAGGTAGGAAAAATGATGAGGATGAGTGGTACAAGCCCATAAGGAGTTTTTTAGGAGTAGCAGGGTGACCATGAAAAGGAAAGGTTGATAGAATAGTGAAAATTTTCCTATAAGGATAATGAAGGCAGTGAGATTTCTAAAACTCACAATATTCAGGGAATTTTGTTTTTAGAAATCTATAACCAATATTTAGTCATCTACAGATAGTAAAAATTACTGATGACTAACATAATGTTATCTCTATAATAATTAACTACATGAATGATGCTATATGGAATAATTTAGATTTAAATTATATTTATCGATGTCATCATTTCTAGGATTTAACCTTGGTTGTAGAATGCATTATGATCTTCCAATTGTTTTGGAAGTAGTTGAAACAAATGAAAATGATAGGTAACAAGATGAAGGGTGGATGATATCTATACTTATAAGATAATTGATATCATGGTAATTGTGAGCACATATGTGATTTATATTTTCTAGAAAAGAAACTAAACAAATAGATGAATTAGGTTAAAACATCATTTATGCACCATTGGATCTTTGTAGTCATACGAATAAATATCCAATTACATATCCATTCATTGCATATTACACCAGTAATTGATGCTTTGAATGCATGGGACCACAAACTCTCCATTTTAAGGAATAGTATTTTCCATAGTCTTTCAACTTTGTGGGTTACCATGTGTTGTTATACATAATACATTTTCTTAAGAGTGGCGTGGCCATTGCACTAGATGTCAACCTTAATTAGGTTGTTTGAGAAAATTTGAGAATCCTCATTGAAATTTAAATAATGAATCACCACAAATAATTAATATTATGCAGTTCAATGCTTCTCATGTTTAATAATGCTTTTCCATCTTGAGCCATAGATGCAGTGGTGAGAATGGATAAACAATATGCACCCCATAGTAGTGTTATCAATGTTATACTATTTTAGATCCATCTCAACGACTGATCTATCAAGTGCTAAGAGGGATCAAATCTCTCGAGGTGCAAATAATTTTTTCGAGTGCAAAACTTGAGGAAAGGTTGGCACCTCGAGAGGTTTGATCCATCTTGTCACTTGATAGATCCCGGGTTAATATGGATATAAGATGGTTTTATTCATGCGCGATCAAAGAAAATATGTGGAATCTCTAATTCTTATGATCATTTTAAATATGTTAAATATGTCTAAAATTAATCAGGTCATTTTAATTTTAAATTTTCCTAATCACCTGAATTTTTTGAGATGATAGAGTATGTTAATAACTTAAATGATGAATATTTATGAAATAAAATTTTTGAATACAAAGTCACAATGTAAGAGTGTTGAATGATAGAAAAGGTGAATAATAAGAATGTATTCAGTTACAAATACTATTCATTGTGATCAATCTCAAATTATTTTCTTCTACTATTCTTATTTTCACACCTGATAATTTTGATATAATTTCATCTCGATCATATCAAAAGGGAGGTTGAAATCATAGTAGTAAATTTCATAGTTTGTCTCTCTTGCTCTCCAATATTAATAGTATCTTTCTCCAAAGTCAATCATTGTGACTTATGTAGTGCTAAAGCCTGAGTAAGTTTCAATGGTAGTTGTTTTCTTTTACCTCATTTGAATACAAAGTGACTAACAATTTTAAATGATGGAAAATGGGAATAATAATAATGTAGTCAATTACAATAGTTTACATCTTCAAGAAGCAAGCATTTCAATTAAGTGAACATTTTATTTGAGATGAAAATTCAAGTATTTTATTTATAGTTTAATTACTATAACATCGAAATCAATGTATGTCTTCGATAATTTTATTGTGCTTAAACCAAAATCAATGAATAATGTTAATGTTATTACATTGAAATTAATCTACAACATACATCTAGTTATATCAAATAAAAAATCAACATATTCAATGAAATCAATGCATCTAATGCAAACAATCAAATAGGATGAGAAATCAACATCGATAGTGAAATCAATGCATATAATGCAAGCAATCAAATAGGATTAGAAATCAACATCTACACTGAAATTAATGCATCTAATGCAAGCAATAAAATAGGATTAGAAATCAACATCTACACCAAAATCAACGCATCTAGTGCTCATAATCAAACAGGATTAGGAATCATCATCTAAACTAAAATCAATGAATTGAAATCAATGCATATAATGCAAGCAGTCAAATATGATTATAAATTAACATATTTTCTAAAATAAATGCATCTAATGCAAGAAATCAAATAGAATTAGAAATCAACATCTACATTGAAATCAATGCATCTAGTGCAAGCAATCAAATAGAATTAGAAATCAATGTCTACATAGAAATCAATGCATCCCATGCAAATATCAAATAGGATTACAAATTAGCATCGACACTAAAATCGATGCATCTAGTGCAAGCAATCTTCTTCCCTTTCTCTCCATCCTCCATCTATATCTATATTTCCCTCCATATCTCCTTCTTTATCTCTCTATCTCAACCCCCCCAAATACACACACACTCTTTCTTCATATATCTCTCTCTCTCTCCCTCTCTCTCCTCCTCTCTCTCTCTTCTTCCCTATCTGCCCCTTCCATCTATATCTCTATCTTCCTTTGTATCTCCTTCTTTGTATCTCTATCTCACCTCGCAAACATACACACTCTCTCTCCATATATATATATCTCCCTCCCTCTCTCTATCTCTATCTCTATCTTCGTTTGTCTCTCCTTCTGTGTATCTCTATATCACCCCACAAACATAGACATTGTTTCTCCATATATATCTATATCTCCCTCTCTCTCCCTCTCCCTTTCTCTCTCTCTTTTCCCTTTGTCTCCCTTTGTCTCCCCTTTTATCTCCCTTCCTTCCTATTCTCCTTATCTCTCTCAAGTCCTCTCTCTATTCCTTCATCTCTCTCTCTCTCTCTCTCTCTCTCTGTGTGTGTGTGTCCTCCAACTTTGTCACTATCTCCCTACCTCTCTCATTATCTCTCATTCTCTATGAAATCAATGCATCTAATTCAAACAATCAAATTGAATTATAAATAAACATCTATATTGAAATTAAAGCATATACTGCAAGTAATCAAATAAAATTAGAAATCAACATCGACACATAAATCAAATATATATCTATATCTCCCTCCATTTCTCCTTATTTGTCTCTCTATCTCAGCCCCCAAACACATACACACACTCTCTCTCTTCATATCTTTATATCTCTCCCTCCCTCCCTCTATCTCTTTCTTCTTCCCTCTCTCCGCCTTCCATCTATATCTTTATCTCACTCTGTATCTACTTCTTTTTCTCTCTATATCACCTCACAAAAATATGCAATGTTTCTCCATATCTACCTATATCTCCCTCCCTCTCCCTCTCCCTCCCTCTCTCTCTCCCTCTTTCTCTCTCTTCCCCTTCTTTCCATCTCTCTCTCTCTCTCTCTTCATCCTCCACCTCTATCACTATCTCCCTCCCTCTCTCATGACCTCTCATTCTCTCTGAAATCAATGTATCTAATGCAAGCAATCAAATATAATTAGAAATCAACATCTACATTGAAATAAATGCATCTAGTGCAAGTAATAAAATATAATTGGAAATCAACATTTAAACAAATATCAATGCATCTAGTGCAAGAAATCAAATAGGATTATAAATCAACATCTACACTAAACTTGGTGCATCTAGTGCAAGAAATATTCTTCCCTTTCTCCCCCCCCACGCCCCTCCATATATATCTATATCTCCCTCCATATCTCCTTATTTTTCTCTCCATCTCTCCCTTGTCACTCCCTCTCTCTCTCTCCACCTTTCTCTCTCTATACCTTTCTTCTTCCCTCCCTATCTTTTCCTCCATCTCTCTCTCTCTCCTTCTTTCTCTCAAGTCTACTCTCTCGTTCTCCCCCCCCCCCAACACCTCTCTCTATGTTTTCTCTCCAACTCTGTCACTATCTCCATCCTTGCCTCCTTCTCTATCTCTCCCTTCCACCTTTGTGTCTCCCTCTCTCTCTTTTACCCTGATATCCCTCTCTCTCCCCTCTCTTTCTTCACTCATCCTCTTCTATGTCCCTCACTTTATCTCCACCTCTCCCTTGTCACTCCCTCTATGTCTCCACCTCTCTCTCTAGGTCTTTTTTCTTCCCTCACATATATATTTGGAGCTAATATATATTAGAATATAATTTTTTATATATTATATTAAAGTTAATATTATATTAATCCAAAATTATCGAATTTAATACTATTAATATTAAAATATATTAATATTAAATTTTAATATTAATATTGGATTTTATAATACTAATATTAATAACTTTTTATTATTAATATTAGATTTAATGATGTTTTTGCATGACATGATAACAATAATTATAATAAAATTACATCAAATTAATATTTTCAAATATTACAACTTTTATTACAATTTTGACTTGGAAAAAGTTTATGTATTTAAAATTTTTAATATATTAATACTAGATATGTTTTTTCTTTTAAAGATTCATATTGTAAAGATTTAATTAAACGGAATATTAAAATATTTTGGAGTCAATTTATATAAAACTTAAAATATTGTTTATTCTTTGTGTTAAATTAATCTTTTTCTTTTGATTTAAGAAATGGTATTGAATTTAGTAAAGAGTAAAGATGTTTAAAATTCTACATAATTTGGAATTTTAATGTGGTAAAAACTTTTGTGGAAGGTAAATTTATGATCCATTCAAATTCAAGGTATATGATAAGATATATTTTGAGCATGAACAAACACACTTACACATTGCCCCCATACGGATGTAGAATTCACCTCTCGACGCAATAAATACAATATATATCATTGGATATACAACATTTAAATTAAATGGAAACATATTCCAACCTATACAACATTTAATTCACTATTGCAGAGTGCATATTGTTAGTCATTGGACTGTGGAAAACAACTTATTGCTGTTTTGAAGTCCACAATTGTTGTAAGCCCTAGATGGCTAATAGAAATAAGAGCACATAGATCTTAACTTTTCCACAAAAATCAACAATGGTAAGCCACTAGGTACTTGAAAACCTTATGAATTGGTGTAGTCTCATGTCCACTTTTCCCATAGCATCTTCCATGCATTCTAGAGGTTATACCAAGGGAGTAGTATCTAAAATAAATGTTATATTATGTTACAATGTCAAGTAGTTGGAGATGTAAGTAAGTATAAGGGAATGCAATTTTACAAATATGGGAAGAAATTCATTTTTTAATTTGTCTTAATAATTTACAAATTAGCCTTATCGTTTGGATTTTTCATTGCCTTGAAAGAGTTTAAGGTGCCTCATAAACTAATGAAAATGTATAGAACAAGAAACATAAGAAATACCATAGGCCTATTGATAGTAACTATAAACATAATTTGGGAAAGCAAATGAATATATACTTTTTTCGAGTTACCCTACTTCAAGTACATATGTTTTAAGCAACCTAGCACATGCCTCTTCCAATCAAATTTTGGGAAAACACATGAAAGTCTTGATTATGAATGAAATCCATGACATAAAATGAAAGATATGGAATATTGATGCTTGAAATCCAACCAAAGTATTGAGAATTTGGAAGATAAAATGCCTCTTAGGAAAGCAAGCTTGGTTCTTGGAAGTGTCAGTGCAAATTGTATGTGATATGGATAAGGGACCATATATTCACAGTGCTCTTAATCAATTTGAAGGGATTCAAGGTTAGGTTCAACATAAATTTTCTTGTTTTGGTTCTAATGATTGATTTGAATCTCTTTGAATATAAATCCTCTCAAGGTTGGAGTTAGGGTTTCACATTGTATAAAATCATAAAAGATTCATTTTTTTGGCGTTTCTAGGCATGATACCATGGAGTTTATAAATTCTTTGAGAGCCTCATAAAGTACATATTTAAATAATTTTGTTGCGGAAGCAATCCAAAATACTAAGAAGTAGGGTAGGTTTGACTTCTACAGTCAACCTTAACATGTTTAACTTCTTTGTTGCATTGGAAAACAGGTTATCCTTTTGATATTCTATTAGCAATTTTGTGCATAGGAAAATATTGTATTTGCAAATTTCAAATATATGATAATTCTATAAGAAAGGTAAAAGAAAATTGAATTGAACTATGGGAAACTAGTTAATAAAATTATTCTAAATCTTAATCTAGATTAATATTTAGCCATGTTTATGTGTAATTGTTTGTAGAGTTGAGGATATAATTATTTTTTATCTCAGTCGTAAGTTAATAGACATAAATGAGTGAAAGCTCAAATTAATTGCTTCTTTGTATTTTTCTCCATTGACTAACAAGTCAATGTTAGGGAATGAATGGAGTTTCAAAGTGCTTACTTCTTATATGTTTACTTCATTTAGTAGCAAAAAATATGTGAGAAAGGACCAATCAAATCTAAGAGAAAGTGTGAGAAGGGAATACTTTTTTCAATAGTGGAATGAAGCAATCAAGCTCTATTGTGCAAAGAAATTTTCCTAGCTAGATAATTGGGTTAATAACTTTCAACACTAAAACAATTGCAATAATAATTATCATTATATATGCCTTAACATTGGAGAGGTATCTCATCTTTTTTTTACGTGCAATAAGAGCATGAGAAGACCTGGAGTACTCCACAAATGTAAACCTTGATTATGAGTCCTTGACCCAAGAGAATCTAAGAGAGTTGAACCCATTGTCATCAATAGCTAGCAACAATATCAAAAAACTTCACATTTTTCTCTAGACAACTTGAGCTAACCCTTGAGACTAGAGAGGTATCACATCTATTAACCTAACACAGAAGTTTCCACCTCAACATTGATACTTCAAAATTGATATATATATATATATATATATCAACAACTAGAAGACACAAAAATTTTACATCAAGCTCTAGACCACTTGAGCTAACCCTTGAGGCACATGAAATATTTCATATATCAACTTAAAATATAGTCATTTCCACCTCAACTTTAATACTTCAAAATTGGTATCTAATAATATTAACTTTATATATATAGAGACAAAAAATTGATTCCAACTCATTACAACTCTTACCTACACTACCATGTTTGTCATTAACAACACGAGAGCTAGACATATGAAGGATTAAACATACTTATATTTACTTTACACTTTTACTGACTTACCAAAAAAGCTATTTAATTTTTTTTTTTAAATTTATATTAAATAATATAATAAGTAATATCTATTTTTTCACATATTAAATTTTATAATTACTAATAATATTAAAAATAAATATCCTGGCTGCGGGTGATCGGTAAGGAGTTTATGTTGACAGGACAGGGGATGGGCAAGGCGGATCGACACCTGCCCACCCAGGACGAGCACATTTACACGCCATCGCATGCCAGATCTTGGCATTTATTCAACGTTGAGCTCAAAGGCACGGCTTCTGGGGAGATGGGAGCTCACAACATGGCTTCTGCTTGGAATCTCGTCTTCGCATGCTTTGGCATGCTGGAATTTGCCTCTATCATCAATGAGGCCATTATTGGGCAGGTCTGTCACAGCAAGAAGGGAGAGGTTAAAGAGCGAGGAGGCGAGGAGTTTTTTGCCGAGGTTTAGTTGCAGGGCTCCCTCTGTCGTATGGTCTCGCTCATTCATTCTTCTCCGCTGCACATTCACTCCATTTTCCTGGTGTTTGATGTCGATCACCCAGCCTTTCTGGTGTCTGTTATATTTTATCATATCCATGCTGCCCGGTGCCTCCTAGTCGCTGAGTCTCATCCAGGTTTGTTTGTCACTGCGCCCACGCCAGCTTCCACCATGCCTCGATTACGCCATCGCATGAGGAGCCGAAGGGGCAGCACCAGGGGCCTCCCTCCCAGAGCATCTACCAGCCACTCGTCTGAAGTGCCATCAAGCTCAAGTGGCATGAGTGCTGGTCGTTATCCGCGAACCCGCAGTGGGAGAGGGAGGTCCCTTCCGACAGCTTCTGTTCCTCCGCCCACCACTGGTAGCGCATGTTTCATATTTGACAGCGCCCTGAACCGTCCAAGAATTTCTGTTCTTTTCTCTGTCATTTTTCAGGAGGAGGCCCAGCCGGGGGCGCCCATGGTTCCACCACCTGGCCTCGATCAGCACACTGCTCCTGGTTCCCATCCTCAGAGTGGAGCTGTCAACGCGCCCTTTCATCCCCTGAATGTTCCTGCTTTCAGTGTGCCTGAAGAAGTGCTAGAGACTGCGAAACAGAGGCCCTCAGTGTCTGAAGAGGCCCTGGCGAGGGATATGCAAGCGTTTGGTTGGTGCCGCGTAGAGGAAGTTCCACCTGATGAATAGTTTGTGTAATGAATTTCCCACCTCTTTCTTTTTGGCCCATTCCTGGGGTTTTGTTTATGTTCAGATGGTTAAGGGCTCGTCCCTGGTTTGTTTATGTTCAAATGGTTTTGGTTATGTTCCGATGGTTTTGGGCCCGTCTCTGGTTTGTAGTATACACACTCAGAATGTCTATGATGCTGAACCCCTGCGTGGGTCTTGGTTCTCTCCACCAGGCTGGTCCCCATGTCAATGGGCAGTCTCTTCTCCAGTTTCTTCCTGTTAGAGTCTGCCATCCCAAAGGCAGTTGTTTTTGACCTCGGTCATATTGTAATATTACGCACTTGTTAATAGATCAATATTATTTAGAAAAAAAAAATATTAAAAATAAATAAAAAATAATTAATTAAATATTATTATACATATTTAAACAATATACTAATTGTATAAATATCATTACACTAATATTAAAAACAAACTTTACCTATATAGACATACATATGAAACATTTTTGTGAATCAGCAACCTCCATGCATTGTATGGTTAACCTTGCATATATCATATGCATAACAATTATTATATAAATATGGGGTTCAAGGGTCTAATGGTTTTACCTATACAGTCTCAGTATTGACCAAAGATAAAGACATAATTGAATTATGTTTTTGAACTTTTTTATAGTGGTAAAATTTATTATAATTTAAGTTGTCAAATCAATAGTGGAACAACCATTTTTGTTGAGATATACTCATCACTATTATTCAAAGAAAACCAAGCCATCTAAAATAAAAAATTAATTAATTAAATATTATTATATATATTTAAACAATATAATAATTATACAAATATCATTAAGCTAATATTAAAAACAAACTTTACCCATATAAACATACATATCAAACATTTTTGTGAATACAATTATTATATGGAGATGGGGATTAAGGCTCCAATGGTTTTACATATGCACTTTTCCGGTATTGACTAAAGACATATTTGGATCATGCCTCATTTTAAAATTAGATAAGTTGTAACTCACTCGTGGTCCGTAAGGGCACAGGCAAACCATGCCACCTAGAACATGCCACCTAGAATAATTAGCTAGTAGTCCGTAAAGGGACAAGCTTTCACTCTTGCGAGATATCTCTAGATTTTGGAAAGTTAATTTGTTTTCTTAGGTTTCTTTACATCTAAGAAAACAATAGCTTTAAAGCATACATGTTTCCTTATTCTAAAAAAGACAACAATTTTAAGACATACTCTAGGCCCTTATAAGTTCTGAATTATCATATATTTTTGTTTCATAAAATAAAATTACATATATATAGTAATAATATAAAATAAGGACGTGATGTTAATTTTTTAAATAAAATTTGATATTTTTGAAATAGCATAATTTATAAGTGGATTTTATTATTATTTTAAAAAGTTAAAAAAAAAATTTAGTAATTACTAAATCAATACCAATTTATTAAATTATATTTAATTTATAATATTTGAAATGAATTTACATAAATATTAATAAATTTAAAATTAAATAAAAAGTCTTAAAATTTGGAATTAAAAAAAAAAAGGAAATTCAGTGAGCAACAAATTTGACTGCTGTGAGTGTTTGAATAGCTTTTCAATAATGGAAATGAATTCAGTATCCAAAATAGAATATCTTAAGTATCCAAAATTTTGAAGTATCTAAAATTAGAATATCTCAAGTATCTGAAATCCTGAAGGTTCACATTTATAACAGATTTCCAAAAAAATGATAAAATCTTACCGGACTTTTCAATTCTTTTTACAAACAAAATTATTGCCTCATTAAAAATAGCATTATACCCGTCAAATCATGGGTGCCGAAATCGACGCAAGAAACATCATCATACAAACTTGCAGGCGAGCCTTATTTCCACTGCCATAGGCCCATAAATGCGCCCAGGCAGGGAATGCTCGCTGCACGATGATCAACAGCTTTAATCTAACGGCGGGCATTCCCTGCCTGGGCACATTTATGGGCCTATGGCAGTGGAAATAAGGCTTGCCCAAACTTGCAGGCCACAACTACATATAAAAAGAAATCAAACCCTGGTGTGTTCTAGTTCTTAAATATAAGACATTCTCCCAGGAATTCGAACACGCGACTTGGAGGTACCCCGTTTGGATTCCCATTTCTTCTCCTCCTTTTGATCCACCCGCCTGAATTCGATACTGATCATAAGTTTCTCGCATCTGTGCTTGCAAGGATTTCATCTCTGTGTGTTTATTGATGTGGAAGAAAGCTGACAATTTGATAAAAATGGCGGACTGGGGACCGGCCGTGGTCGGGGTGATTTTCTTCGTCTTGTTGTCGCCAGGTTTCTTGTTTCAGTTTCCCAGCAACAAACGGTTCGTGGACTTCAACAACTTCGAGACTAGCGGGAAAGCCATTATGATGCACACCCTTATATTCTTCGCGTTCTTTGTGCTGTTCACTGTTGTCATAAGAATACATATTTATATATCCTGACCTACGAGGTTTTCCGGCGCTCTGTAACTAATTATTCCTAGCTATATTTGTTAAATGTTTATTTTTAATAAATGTCTTTAGAATTAATCATATTATTAAGATTTGTTTTAAATTCACGTGATTTTATTATTCCTAGTTTGATTTGTTAAATGTTTTTTAAGTAAATTTTTTTCTTATTAATCATATCATTAAAATTTGCTTTAATTTCAAGTGACTTTATTATTCTTAACTTAATTTATTAAATATTTTTCTTTAATAAATATCTTTCGAATTAATCACATCATTAAAATTTGTTTTAAATTCACGTGATTTTATTATTCCTAATTTAATTTTTTTGCTATTTTATAAATTTGAATTTCAGTGTTTTTCTCATTTGCTTTTCTCATTTGCTGTTAATTTTGTAATATACTTATTAGCCATGGTGTGGAATGCTTAACCACCAATTCTTTGTGCCCATGCATGAAATCATGAAATTTTATTGGTCTTGGTGTTAAGATAGACTGAGCACAACAGTTTTCTAATTTTCTTCTTGGTGTTAGGATTGACTGAGGACAATAATGACTATAGGTACTCAATGTCTCAGATGTGGAATAGAGACCTTTACTATTCACCTTCCTCATTTCTAGCTCTTATAACAACCTTTAGGATTCACCTTCCCAAATATTCTTGTTGTAAAATTTACAGGAACTATTCATGATTAGGAGTAAGACTAAGTGTTCCACTAGTTTATTAGGAGTAAAGACATCATGATTATTTAGACAAACTACAAACTAATGAAAAAAAATTATCTTTCATTGTGTTTATTGTTGGAATTTCTGAATATTCCAAACATACAGGAGAATAGAAATTCCCCTCCTTTTAACACAGAGAAATACAAACAAAATTTTCTTGCTGGTAGACAGAGGTTGCACAAAATTCTTCTATTTCATTAAAAAAAAAAAAAAAAAATTACGGTCTGATAACTTTCCACTGCTGGGAGATTACAAAATATGGAACTGCTTCACACGCAATGTCCAAATCACTCTTCTCTGTCTTTCAAAAAAAATCACATTGTGTGCTGCACTTCTGCCTCTGCTGGCTTTTTTTCAACTATCCACAGTCTCACTACACTCTGTTTTTAACACTCTCTGTATATTAAAAAATACACAGCACTTACTTTTCACTTTCGGGCCTTTTTCTTTTTTTTCATAACCAAAGAAATATAAAAAAATAATCTTAAAGTTAAATATATTATAAACATTATAAATGTTTATAATATATATTACAACCCGTATGCATATTCAAAAACTTAAAAAAAACTTTTGCCATGAGTTTTAAAACATAAAATGTATAAAGTCAAAGTGACTTTTAACTGAGGTAAAAAAAACTTTAATACATCTTCCCTATAAAAAAGATATTTAACCAAAGTCTATAACCTTCGTGCCAGACTTCAAAATAAATTAAACCCTATTTCAAAGGATATTCGCGTTCCAAAATGGGATGCTGACGTCTGCCAACTTTGTAACGCGAATTCTCAATCAAATGTGCCTTATAAAAATTCAGGTCCGGTTTTTCAAGTTTTCAGATTCCCTTCAAATTCACCCGATCCAATATATTTACTCCACGTGTCCTCCTTTTGAATTAACGAAACTGGCGGCTAAATTCTCCCGGTGTTTGGTGAGGGCTTTAAGGCTAGTGGGTGAATCATTAAGTGCAGAGGAGACTGGTTGCGTGAAGATCGAATGAGGATATTTGTTGTTGCTACTGCTGTCCTTTGAATTTCCATTAGCAATTAAACTTGCTATCTTGCCAATCCCATCTGCGTTGAAGTTTTTTGTCCTACTAGTGTGTGCAGCAATTGAAATTAAATTCCAACACTCCCCCTTAATTTCAACTGCTGGGTTTTTCTGCATACCCAGGCATTTCCTGAAATGTTCAAAGCTTTTCTGTGCAAGTGGCTTTGTGAGGATATATGCAAATTGATCCTTTGTTCTGCAATGTTGCAAAATTATCTCACCATTGTTAACCAATTCACGTATGAAGTGAAATTTGGTGTCAATGTGCTTTGTCCTTTTATGAAAAACTGAATTTTTAGACAATGCAATAGCTGAGCTATTGTCACAATAAACCACTGTCCCTTTTACCTGTTCTTGGCATAAACTTCTCAACATTTTTCTCATCCAAACTGCTTGACATGCTGCTGCTGTAGCTGCCACATACTCTGCCTCTGCTGTAGACAATGCCACAATTGGTTGTTTCTTAGAAGCCCATGAAATGGCTCCTGAACCCATGTGAAAAACATAACCGGAAGTGCTCTTCCGATCATCTACACTTCCAGCCCAATCACTGTCAGTGTATCCAACTAAATCTAAACATTCTGAAGCAGTATATAAAATGCCATATCTTTTGGTTCATTTAACATACCTCAGAATTCTCTTCACTGCCTGCCAATGTGCATCCTTTGGCTTCTCCATGAATCTGGAAATTAGACTAACAACATGCATTGTGTCAAGCCTAGTTGCAGTCAAATACATGAGGCTACCAACTATGCTCTTGTACAAGTTGGGATCAAAATCCTTGTTGTTGTCCTCTCTCCTGAGTTTTAATCCCATCACTGTGGAGTGATTGTTGCTTTGCTCTCCTGCATTTTAAATCTTTCCAGCACTTCATTAACATATTTTTCCTATGAGATAAAAATCCCATTTTAATATTGTTCTACTTCTATTCTTAAGAAATATCTCAACAAACCCATGTCAGTCATCTCAAATTCTTCTTTCATGACTGTTTTAAAATTTTCAATAAGGTAATCATCATTACCTGTGAAAATAACATCATCAACATATAAAACTACAATCAACATTTTACCATCCTTTTCTTTGATGTAGAGGGTGGGTTCTCCCTCACACTTTTCAAATCCATTTTCCAGTAGATAGGAATCTATCATACTGTACCACGCTCTTGGCACTTGCTTCAGCCCATAAAGAGCTTTCTTCAACTTGCACACTTTGTGCTCTTGGCCTTTCTTTTCATATCCGAGAGGTTGTTCAATGTAAACCTCTTCCATTAACACTCCATTTAGGAATGCTGACTTCACGTCCATTTGGTAAACTTTCCACTTGTTTTGTGCTGCTATGGATAGCACTTCTCTCACGGTTTCCATTCTAGCAACCGGTGTGAAAGTTTCCTCATAATCTATCCCATGCTTCTACTTATAACCTTTGAAAACAAGTCTGGCCTTGTTTCTCTCTATTTTTCCTTCAACATTACTCTTGGTCTTGTAGACCCATTTAACTCCAATGACATCTTTAACTTTTGGGAGTTCAACCAAATCCCAAGTCTTGTTTCTTTCTATGGCATTAATTTCCTCATCCATAGCTTCTATCCATTTTTTATCCTTAATAGCTTCTTAAAAGTGGATAGGGTCTTCAACATGACAATATAAAGCAAACAAAGAATTGATACCTTCATTTGCTGCATCTTGTTCATAAATTTCTTTCAAATTTCTGAACTTCTTACCTCTTTCATTAGATGTACAAATGCTTGAAGAAGCACTTGAATTTCCTCCTTGTGGTGTGCTTGGAGAAGCACTCTCATTTCTCCTCAAGGGTGTGCTTTGCTGCTCTTATGTTGGTGCTCTTGTTTGGGGATGTATTTCAGCCAACTCATCATCATTTTTATCATGAGATAAACAGTGTTTAACATTCACTGTTTTCTCTATGCTTCCATCCCAAGCTTCCTCTTCAATAAACTGAACATCTCTGCTCACAATAAACTTCTTGGTGGATGGGTTGTATAACCTGTAAGCCTTGGATTCCTCACTGTATCCAATGAAAATACATTTCTCCCCCTTGCTATCCAACTTCTTCCTTAGCTGATCCGGTATGTGTGCATAAGCCACACATCCAAAAACCTTCATGTGTGTGACACTTTGCTTTGTGCCACTCCATGCCTCTTCCGGCACTTTGTTCATCACTGCTTTTGTAGGGCACCTATTCAAAATGTACGCTGCACAATGTATAGCTTCAGCCCAATAATCATTAGGCAAATGACTTGCCTTTAACATACTCCTCGCCATGTCCATTATGGTTCTATTCTTCCTTTCATCTACTCCATTTTTTTGCGGAGTATATCTAGTTGTAAACTGCTTGTGTATCCCATTTTCTCTACAAAAACGTAGAAAATATTTAGAGATATACTCACCTCCTCTATCAGTCCTTAGGACTTTGATGTGCAGCCCACTCTGGTTTTCAACAAGTGCTTTGAAATTGCAAAATCTTTCAAACACTTCACTTTTGTTTTTCAAAAAGTAAACCCAAGTTTTTCTTGTAAAATCATCTATGCATGTTAACATGTAGTGGCTGCTAGCAAGCGATGGAGTTTGCATCAGTCCACACAAATCTGAGTGGACAATTTCTAAAGGTGATTTTGCCCTAATGATTTTCCCGGAAGGAAAAATTTCTCTGTGTTGTTTCCCCAAGATACAACCTTCACAAAGGCTATCTGGTTTCTCTATCAATGGTAAACCTCCTACCATTCCTTTTCTATTCAAAAAATTAAGACCTCCAAAGTTGAGATGTCCAAATCTCAAGTGCCACAACCAATTATCATCTTTTGGTTCGCTTTGGATAGCCTCTTGTGCCACTGCTACTTTCTCTTCACCATTCTTCAAATCTGATCTCATTCTGAGAGGGAACATCCTGTTCCTTGTCATCTTCACTTCAGCAATAAATTGTTTGCTGGGTGGTTTGTCCATGATGGTACAAACATCATCCTCAAAAAATACATTGTACCCCTTGTGGACAAGCTGTCCAATACTTAAGAGGTTACACTTCATTCCTGGAACATAATACACATCTGCTATGGATTTCTTTGCACTTTTCCTTGTTAAAACATTTACATTTCCTTTTCCCATAATAGAAACTTTGCTATCAGTTCCTAGTGTGACTTGTGACTTCACACTCTCATCTAGCATAGAAAACATTGCTAAGTTTCCAGTCATATGGTTACTGCAACTGGAGTCTAGAAACCATAAATCCTCATTCTTTTCTTCAGCCATATTACAAGCTAAAAATAAATTATCTTGGCTGAGATTTTCTCTAGTGAAATTTGCACTAGTTCTTCCCATATCATGCTGCTTCTTTCTACATTCATTAGCATAATGACCATATTTTTTACAATAGTGACATTGGACATTGGATTTATCATACCTTTGTCCTTGAGCATTCTGTTGACCACTCTGGTGGTTGCTGCCTTGGCCTTGATGCTGATTTGGATTGCTGCCCCTTCCTTGAGCATTTTCTAGACTGTACCTTCCACCTCTGTTTTGGCTTCTGCCACTTCCTCTCTTGTTTCCTCTACCTTGCCCTCTTCCTCTTCCGAAAGACATTTGGGTCTTAAAGGCATGCTCAAGAGATTAGTTTTCACTCCTACCCAATATCTGCTCTGAGTCATCAGTGATGCATGTAGCTCATCCACTGTGAACTTTGTGAGATCCTTAGTCTCCTCTATGGTGGTGACAATCACATCAAATCTTGAGGATAGACTCCTCAAGAGTTTTTCCACAATCCTCTTATCTTCAAGAGTATCTCCATGAGATCTTATTTGTGTGACCATTCCAATCACATGAGTGAAGAATGAGGCAATAGTATCTGAATCTTTCATACAGAGAGTCTCAAAGTCTCTCCTCAACAACTGAAGTTTTGTTGTCTTCACTTTTTCCATGCCTTGATAGGCTATCTTGAGAGTTTACCATGCTTCTCTGGATCTTTTGGCTTCGGAAACACACTCTCATGCACTGCTTGATACAATAAGAAGAGAGCTTTGGAGTCTTTCTTCCTATTGCTCTTCATCATCTCTCTCTCTGCCTGAGTTAAATCATCAAACTCTTCTTCATTTGCTGGCTCTTCAAAGCCATCCTTAACAAATTCCCATAAGTCTTGTGAGACAAATAAAGCTCTCATAGTTATTGACCAGTAGTCATAATTTTTCTCATTAAATAGTGGGAGGTGGATATTTCCCATACCCATACCAGTGCTCGCTCCAGCCATTCTGCACTCTTAACTATGATTCAAAAACACTTGACTGTGTATTTAAAATAGCTGACTGTTCTGCAACAGTAACACAATAAACTGTATAGAGAAATAACTTGAATTCTTTTTGGCTGAGTCTTCACACTGCTGGAGAAGTTGTTGCAACAAAGAACTCATTTCCTTCAGCTTCTTTGATCTTCAAAGAGCCTGGACTAGCTCTGATACCATGTTGGAATTTCTGAATATTCCAAACACACAGGAGAATAGAAATTCCCCTCCTTTTAACACAGAGAAATACAAACAAAATTTGCTTGTTGGTAGACAGAGGTTGCACAAAATTCTTCTATTTCATTAAAAAAATAAAAATTTGTTACAGTCTGATAACTTTCCACTGCTGGGAGATTACAAAAGATGGAACTGCTTCACACGCAGTGTCCAAATCACTCTTCTCTTTCTTTCAAAAAAATTCACACTGGTCTCTGCACTTCTGCCTCTACTGGCTTTTTTTCAACTATCCACAGTCTCACTACACTCTATTTTTAACACTCTCTATATATTAAAAAATATACAGCACTTACTTTTCACTTTCGGGCCTTTTTCCTTTTTTTCATAACCAAAGAAATATAAAAAAATAATCTTAAATTTAAATATATTATAAACATTATAAATTTTTATAATATATATTACAACCCGTATGCATATTCAAAAACTTAAAAAAAACTTTTGCCGTGAGTTTTAAAACATAATATGTATAAAGTCAAAGTGACTTTTAACTGAGGTAAAAAAAACTTTAATACATCTTCCCTATAAAATATTTAACCAAACTCTATAACCTTCGTGTCGGACTTCAAAATAAATTAAACCATATTTCAAAGGATCTTCGCATTCCAAAATGGGATGTTGACGTCTGCCAACTTTGTAACGCGAATTCTCAATCAAATGTGCCTTATAAAAATTCGGGTCTGGTTTTTCAGGTTTTCAAATTCCCTTCAAATTCACACGATCCAATATATTTACTCCACGTGTCCTCCTTTTGAATTTACGAAATTGGCGGGTAAATTCCTCTGGTGTTTGGTGAGGGCTTTAAGGTTGGTGGGTGAATCATTAAGTGCAGAGGAGACTAGTTGTGTGAAGATCGAATGAGGATATTTGTTGCTGCTACTGCTGTCCTTTGAATTTCCATCAGCAATTAAACTTGCTATCTTGCCAATCCCATCTACGTTGAAGTTTGTTGTCCTGCTACTGTGTGCAGCAGTTGGAATTAAATTCCAAAATTTATGATGCTAAGGCAGATTCTGCAGCCAGCCCCTCCCTTCAATTTTTTTAATGATGTCTTCAAACATCCCCTCTATTCTTTTAAAGCTGGAAAGTCCCAAGTTTTTAATCTCACTAGCGTTCAAATTTTGAGCTATGTCATTCCCTAATCAATGAATATCACCTTTAGTCCTATTAGAGTGTTGTTACTTATCCCCCACACCCCAATTTTCTAGACCAATGGAGTCCTTGGCTGATGGATAACTCTAGTGATTCAGAAGGTAACAACAATTCCAAATTGATGAGTGAGTCACTGAGACCAGGGTGAGACATGCATACATATTTTTTATTGAATGCATGGGGTTTACCTTACTAGATGGAGCAGCGATGAGTGTGCACATATTCCTTATGTTTTTGAAGCTAAACGTTGTGTTGTAGATGCACACCACAATTTCAATCAAATACAATCCACTTGATAATAAATTATTATATCCTATACAAGTGCAAGAATTGAACTTCTAGTTTCCTTTTTGCTAGGGATGGTAATTAAAAAATCTCTTTGCAAAAGATAATTTTTAACTGATTAGTCATCTTACGAAGAATTTCAGCTCATATGTATGGAACATTTGCTTTTAGAAAACTTGATTTCATTAATTGCAAGAAAATTACCTTTGCATTTGTTGAAACACTTATGAACCATAAGATCTCTTCAACCACACCACGCCAGAAAACTCGCTGCAATAAAAATTAAATTACATGCAGCAGGTGAATCAACGATAAAACCTTCCAAATAGAAAAAGGCATGTGGCTATTCACATTAATATCTTCAAGCTACTGAACAATATTATGTCATAGACCGAAAATAAAAACATGTCCTGTGACTGAGAAAAAAATAAATAAAGAAAAGAAATATTTACTACCAAATGAAGAAATAATCCAGTAAAGCACACTAGACAGAGACAACCACTCACCTTTGTTGTGAGAAATGGGAAATATTTTCACAAATTGAACTGCATCTAGACATAACAACTCTAGTGAGCATGTTTTAGTACACTCTAGCGAAGAAATATTGCACCTCCAAAAAGTGCCAACAGGTGCCACCACCGCCGCCACCGCCTCTACTCATCATGCCCTTCATCCTAAGTTCACAGTTAGAAAAGATGTTGTGTAGAAATCTCCAGAAGTAGTCAAGGTTTTTCAGTCATTGACGAAGCGAGATGCCGAAGCAGAAACCCGTGGAACTAAAATTTTTGATAATCAAAATGTAGCTATTGCTCAGAGTGAGATGATTGGAGAATTCAAGAACCATTTGCACATTTACTCGTAGTGAGTTAAAATTTTCCCTATAATTTGAAATGTGCTTCAATTATTGTTTTGATTCGCTAGACCAATGTCATAAACATATTTTTTCTTTTTTTCGGAAATTTAAAGATCAAATAAAATGTGGAGACAAAGGTGACTTCGTCCGATCCTTGATAAGACAAGCTCGGGCTGCAGCATATACAGACATCAACGATGTTTAGTGGCTGACAGTGAGCTTGCTTTTCTTGTAAGTAAGATGATCCTCTCTCAGATGATATTTTGTGCCATTCTCCTCAATTTACAACTATTCACTATTGGAAATTGGAAATAAACAAAACAACAGAGCGATGTGTTTCCCCCACAACACAAAGAATGCAGATACATAGAAATAAACAATTCACACAGACAGATAGAGCGAAACACAAAGAAACTTTTTAATTTATTCAGCTCTTATCTATTCATTCATCTCTTATTAAATATATGAAATTACATTCATTTAATACAAAAATGGCGGAAGCCTGAAACTTAATGCTAAATCAATGTTGATCGGACTGTTAACAACCAAAATTTCCTTCTGCATGTTCTGCTTTTTTCTACACGAAGCATCGTACAAAAACATAAATCGCCAGACTTGAAATATTATGGGTTCCGCCTGCGAAACCACATCGCATCCGCTCCTCCATCGCAAATCGGCGATTTTAACTTTTAACATTACGCGATACGGGAAAACATAGGTTCTTGCGATTGCGATGTGCGATGCCACTTATCGCATCACAACTTAGATTGTTTACTTTGCAGGTATTATCCCCCTGAGCTTGCGAGTGCTTATGTGCACTATCCTCCTAAGCTTGCCACGTGCGATTGCAATCGCATCGCAACATAAATAACATAACTTGCGGGTGGCTAAATGGTAAGTCTTAAAATATGTGAAGTATGAACTTGCGGGCAGCAGAAAAGGTAAATGATAAAAAGTGTGAAGTGTCGGCGGCTTAAAAAGGTAAATGGAAAATCATGCGAAGTGCAAAATTTATGTTTTGTGATGTGCGATGACGATGTCGCATCCCAAAATCACAAGGTTTCGATGCAGGCGTTAAAAGGTAAATGGTAAAGGTTGCGAAGTGTAGTATGCAAGTGGTTAAGCGGCGAGACGTGCGAAATGGTGAAAGGTAAGAAATAAGCGAAATGCAAAGGTTTGTGGGCAGTCTTGGTAATGCGGCAAGGTTGGTGGGTCCTATCGATATCACATCGGTGGAAATATAACTTTTGACGAAGGCGTTAAGTGCTAAACCTTAAATATTGCGGGCTACGACATGCAGGAAAAAAGGTAGGTGAATACGGCAGGTAAAGATTTAAACACAGAGTGTGGCTCAGGTACTTTATTCTTTGTTTTTGCGTAAAGAAACGCCTGCAGATTTGGATCTGTGCTTTGTCCTTCCTGCAAAAAAATTCAATGAAGTGTGGGCTGCTGCTAGAATTTATTCATGGCGGTGGTTGGGAGTATTTCCAACACTCCCCCTTAATCACAACTGTCGCCATCAATCATTCCTAGACACTTTTTGAAATAAACAAAACTTTTCTGTCCCAATGGCTTTGTGAAGATACCTGAAAACTGTTCCTCTGACCTGCAATGTTGCAACACAATTACACCATTGTTAACTAATTCCTTTATGAAATGGTATTTGGCATCAACATGCTTTTTTCTCTTGTGGAAAACAAAATTATTTGAAAATGAAATTGCTGAGTTGTTATCACATAAAATTGTGGTTCCTTTGTCTTG
Source organism: Pinus albicaulis (assembly GCA_034641835.2). NCBI lineage: Eukaryota > Viridiplantae > Streptophyta > Pinopsida > Pinales > Pinaceae > Pinus > Pinus albicaulis. The sequence goes on along the minus strand of CM076582.1, from coordinate 1,207,888,661 downwards.
TTCATGACATAAATCCCTCAGCATCCTTCTCATCCAAACTGTTTAACATGTTGTTGTTGTTGCTGCTACATATTCAGCTTCTTCCATTGATAATGAAACTATTGGTTGCTTCTTGGAAGCCCATTAAATAGCTCCCGATCCCAAATAAAAAACATACCATGATGTGATCTTTTTGTCATCAACACTTCCAACCCAATCACTGTCAGTGTAACCAATTAGCTTAAAATCATCAGTTTTGGAGTATAGAACACCATACTCCTTTGTTCCATTTACATACCTCAATATTCTCTTGGCTGCTTGCCAATGTGTCTCCTTGGGTGTCTCCATGAATCTGGATATCAAACTTACTGCATACATTATATCAGGCCTGGTTGCAGTCAAATACATTAGACTTCCATCCATGCTTTTGTACAATGTTGGATTGACATTCTTGTTGCAATCTTCCTTGCTCAACTTCAACCCCATGACAATTGGAGTTGATGATGGCGTGTTGTTTTGCATATTGAACCTTTTTAAAACTTCTGCAACATACTTTGCTTGGGAGATAAAAATTCTCTTTTCTGTTTGCTTTACTTCTATGCCCAAAAAATATCTTAACAAACCTAAGTCAGTCATTTCAAACTCACTTTTCATGATTTATTTGAAATCAAAAATGAGAGAAACATCATTGCATGTACAAATTAAATCATCTACATACAAAAAAACAATAATAATTTTACTGTCATTTTCTTTGATGTAGAGTGTGGGTTCACCATCACACTTGTCGAACTCAGTGTCCATCAAGTAAGCATCAATCCCGTTGTACCATGCACGTGGTGCTTGCTTCAGCCCATAAAGAGCTTTTCGCAACTTACTGTGTTCTTGGCCTTCTATCTCATAGCCAGGAGGTTGCTCAACATACACCTCCTCTTTCAACACTCCATTCAAGAATGCTGACTTCACATCAATTTGATAAAATTTCCATTTTTGTTGTGCTGCTATAGACAACACTGTCTGCACTGTCTCCATCCTTGCAACTAGTGCAAAGGTTTCCTCATAGTCTCTTCCTTGTTGCTGCTTGTAGCCTTTGACAACTAGCATTTCTTTGTGCCTTTCTATCTTGCCTTCAATGTTGCTCTTGGTCTTATAGACCCATTTCACTCCAATAACTTATTTTCCTTGTGGGAGGTCCACTAACTCTCATGTGTCATTATTTTCTATTGCTCCTATCCCTTTATTCATTGCTTCAATCCATTTCTATTCTTTCATTGCATCTTAAAAATGGATTGGGTCATCAACATGAAAAAATAATGCAAATAAAGAATTCAGACCAACATTATTATCAACTTATTCTTGCTCATAAATTTCACTTAAATTTCTAAATCTTGGTCTTCTTGTATTTGTTGAAGATGTGCTTGGAGTTTCACTTGAACTCGAGGGAGTTGTTGATCCCTGTGGTGTGCTTGGAGAAGCACATCCTTGGTTTCTCAATGTTGTTCTATTGCTTGTTTGCGGTGTGCTCTGTTGAGCTTGTGTAGGTGGAGGAGGAGCCATCGTTGAGGAATTACTTTCTGCAATCAATTCTCTTTGTCTTCACATTGATTGTCTTCTCTAAACTTCCATCCCAAGCTTCTTCTTCTATGAAATGAACATCTATGTTGATTATTACTTTCTTGGTTGATGGATTATAGAGCTTGTAAGCCTTGGATTCATCACTATATCCAAGAAATATACATTTATCCCCCTTGTTATCCAACTTCTTCCTTAACTGATCCGGGACATGTGCATATGCCGCACATCCAAACACTCTGATGTGAGTGACAAATTTCTTTGTTCCACTCCATCCTTATTCTAGAACTCTGTTCATAACACTTTTGGTTGGACATATATTTATGATATGTGATGCACAAGATATAGCTTCTGCCCAATGCTCATTTGGCAAATACTTTGCCTTTAAAACACTTCTTACCATGTCCATGATTGTCCTATTCTTTCTTTCTGCTACACCATTTTTCTAAGGGGTATACCTTGTGGTAAATTGCTTATGTATTCCATGCTCCCTGTAGAAACGTAGGAAGTCTTTGGAGATATATTCTCCACCTCTGTCAGTTCTCAACACTTTTATGTAGTGTCCACTTTGCGTCTCAACAAGAGCTTTGTAGTGGTAGATATGTTCAAACACTTCAATTTTCTGTTTTAGAAAACAGACCCATGTATTCCCTGTGTAATCATCTATAAATGTCAAAATATAATGACCGCGAGCTAATGATGGCATTTGCATTGGTCCACATAAATCTGAGTGGACAATCTCCAAAGGTGCCTGTGCCCTTATACTCTTTCCTACTGGAAATGATTCTCTGTGTTGTTTGCCCAAGATGCAGCCTTCATATAGGCTGTCTGGTTTCTCTATGAGTGGTAATCCCTTTACCATGCCTTTTCTATGCAACAAATTCAAACCTCTGAAATTGAGATGACCAAATCTCAAATGCCATAACCAGTTCTCATCTTTCACTTCTTCTTGAAAGATTTCTTGTGTGACAGCTGCTACAACACCTCCTTCCTTCAAGTCTGATCTGACCTTGAGAGGAAACATTATATTGCTTGTCATGTGCACTTTTGCAATGATCTGTCTACTTGGAGGTCTATCCATGATTGTGCACACATCATTTAAAAAAAATAAATTGTAGCCCTTTTTCATGAGTTGTCCAATGTTTAGAAGATTACATTTCAGGCCAGGGACATAATAGACATCTAGCACGAAATTCTTCTCTCCCTTCTTTTTCAATATGTTTACTCTTCCTTTTCCCATGACAGAGACCTTGCTATCAGTCCCCGTTGTCACTTCAGATTTTACACTCTCATCTAGATAGGAAAACATTGCTATGTTTCCAGTCATATGGTTACTACACCCTGAATCTAAGAACCATACATCTTTTTTTTTTATTATCCTACATTACAAGCTAAAATCATGCTACCATGGTTCTGATTTTCTTTTGTAAAATTTACACTTGGTTTACTACGCATGTCATTTTGCTTCTTTCTACATTCATTTGCATAATGAACATACTTTTTGCAATAATGACATTGGACATGAGATTTATCATACCTCTGTCCTTGTGCTTGATTTTGGCTTGAGCCTTGGCTTGGATTCTGATTGCTAACCTTTCCACTTGTGCTTGCAGGGATGCTTCTTCCACCTTTGTGTGGGCTTCATCCTCTTCCTCGGTAGTTTGATCTTCCTTGACCTCTACCTTGAACAAAAGACATTTGTGTCTTAAATGCATGCTCCAATGAGGAGTTTGTTGCTCTGTTCAGTCTGTGCTCATGAGAAACCAGTGATGCATGAAGCTCATCCAATGAAAACTGTGAGAGATCCTTTGTCTCTTCTATTGCCACTACTATGGCATCAAACCTCGATGGTAGACTTCTTAAGACTTTCTCAACTATTCTCCTTTCTTCAAGTGTCTCTCCATGAGACCTGATTTAGGTAACCAACCTAATCACATGTGTCAAGAATGAGTCTATGTTATCATTCTCTTTCATACAAAGAGTTTCAAAATCTCTTCTCAGCATTTGAAGTTTTGTTGTCTTCACCTTTTCCATGCCTTGATAGGTTGTCTGGAGGGTATCTCATGCCTCCTTGGACTTCGTTGCTGCTGCAACCCTTGGGAAAATATTGTCATGTACTTCTTGGAAAATAAAGAAGAGGGCTTTGGAGTCCTTCTTCTTATTATTCCTCAACAAATCTCTTTCTACTTGTGTCAAAGCATTATATCCTGCTACATCTGCTGGTTCTTGGAAACCATTTTCCACTAGCTCCAAAATATCTTGTGAGGAGAACAGGGTTTTCATTTTAATAGCCCAATAATCATAATTATTCCCATTGAACTATGGTAGTTGGGGATTAGTCAGGCTTGTGCTTGTTGCTGCCATCTTGACTGTGTAAACGAAACCTTCTCACTGTTGTAGAATCTACTTCTTAAAACAACCTTTCAGCTTCTTCAGTAAAGAGTGAGCTTGTTCTTTTACTGAGAGGCTAGACCTGGTTTGATGCCATGTTGGAAATTGGAAATAAACAAAACAACATAGGGATGTGTTTCCACCACAACATAGAGAATGCAGATACGTGGAAATAAACAATTCACATTGGCAGATAGAGCGAAACACAGGAGAGGAAATTTTTAATTTATTCAACTCTTCTCTATTCATTCATCCCTCATTAAACATATGAAATTAAATTCCTTTAATACAAAAATGGTGGAAACTTAATGCTAAATCAATGTTGATCGGACTGTTAACAACCAAAATGTCCTTCTTCCTATTCTGTTGTTTTCTACTAGAAAAAGCATACAAAAACATAAACTAACAGACTTAAAATATTATGGGTTCCGCCTACGAAACCACATCACATCTGCCTCCCCATTGCAAATCGGCGATTTTAACTTTTAACATTGTGTGATACGGGAAAACATAAGTTCTTGCGATTGCAATGTGTGATGCCACTTATCGCATCGCAACTTAAATCGTTTACTTGTGGGCGCTATCCTCTTGAGCTTTCCACATTCGACTGCGATCACATCGCAACATAAATAACATAACTTGTGGGCGACTAAATGGTAAGTCTTAAAATATGTGAAGTGCGAACTTGCGAGCAACAGAAAAGGTAAATGATAAAAAGTGCGAAGCGCGGGCAGCTTAAAAAGATAAATGGAAAATCATGCGAAGTGCGAAATTTATGTTTTTTGATGTGTGATGACGATGCCGCATCGCAACATCGCAAGGTTTCGGTGTGGGAGCTAAAATGTAAATGGTAAAGGTTGTGAAGTTCGGTATGCGGGAAGTTAAGTGGCAGAACGTGCGAAATGGTGAAAGGTAAGAAATAAGCGAAATGCGAAGGTTTGTTGGCGGTCTTGGTAATGCGGAAAGGTTGGTGGGTCCCGTTGATATTGCATCAATGGAAATATAACTTTCGGCGAAGGCGTTAAGTGGTAAACCTTAAATCTTGCGGGCTGCAACATGCATGCAAAAAGGTAGGGGAATACGACGGGTAAAGATTTAAACGCAGAGTGTGGCTCGGGTACTGTGTTCTTTTATTTTGCGTGAAGAAATGCCTACAAATTTTGATTTGTGCTTTGTCCTTCCTGCAACAAAAATTCAATGAAGTGTGGGCTGTTGCCAGACTTTATTCATGGCGGTGGTTAGGAGTATTTCCAAAATTCACTAAAATGTGGATAGAAGGGGTGTTGGATAAGGTTTTGCATTGTGATCTCGTCAACAAAAAATTCCTTGTTGCAAGTAGATGAGAGAGCAATCCTGAAACATTTTGACTAGCCAAGAACAAATATGACATAATGCGGGAAGCCATATTTGGATACCAGGATGCGAAAAGGTTGGAATCAAAATTTTGGCAATAAGAATATTATCTTCGTTAGCCTTGTGATGTTGCTTTAAAGAAGATGACAATATTATTAAAGTAAGAACTTCCAATTATTCTAATTTTCTAATGTAGTTCTATGTCTAAGGTATGCCCAATATAACTATTTTTAATCATATTATTGTTGCGTCAGGCTAGAGAAAAGTGTTTATAACCTACATCGTAAAAGAGAAACATCAATTCCCATCTAATATCACAAAATGAATTGATCATATTCCAATTGATTGGATGCTTGACATTGGCATGATAAGAATGGTGGTCCTTGGGGAATTGAAATGACTTCCGTACTTGCATCAACGCTTTTGCATTCCATTGTATTTTTCTTGATATTCACATCATTCCCTCTGAATGGAAAGACTTTATCTTTTAAAATCATGCCAAGAGGAATATTAAGTTTTCTTTCCAAAACGTTAGATCCCATGTTTCTGGGGAATGATATTTTTTAGAACTCTTATGATGCCATTCCTTCTCGTATATTCATCTCTCGAGACTACTAATTTTCGGTAGTTATGTTTGACATCCTTTAAACCTATGAGATAAACTGGGGACAAAAAAAAGTTATTTCTGAGAAAAAATTATAAATTATGATGAATTATGATTGTCTGATAAACAACACTCTCGATTTCAAACCTTCTCACCAATTCCCATTATAACCACACATGAAGCTGGTTATTGGTTGCAGTTCTTGAAGGCTCAGAAAACCAGCTCCAACTCTCGTACAAGAGTGAATATTAAAGCATCTTATGCTAATGGTGATACAAAGCATGTTTTTTCTTAAAGCTACAATATTATATTCAGTGCAAGTTATAGTAGGAACCTGGATTCAAGGGAGATCGAGATAAATAATAGGTTGAGGAATAATCTTCAAAGTATTATTAGCATTGTTGGTTTTTATTTATTTAATATATTAAAAATAAAAATAAAAACTAAATACAATAATTAATAAATAAATTTAAATAAAAATAAAAATAAATAAAGTTAACTTACCCTATGGAATCATGCAATAAGTAATAAATAAATTAAAATTAAAATTAAAATAAATAAAGTGAACTTTCCAACTACTAAGTGGGGCTTGCATGCAAGTGCTCCCTATGGAATCATGTAATAACTAATAAATAAAGTTAAAATAAAATAAAAATAAATAAAGTGAACTTACCAACTGCCAAGTGGGGCTTGCATGCAAGTGCTCCCTATGGAATCATGCAACTGCCCAAGTGCCTGTATGGCCCCTTTAGAATTTAGGTGTGATCAAACTCTTCATTTAGCAACTTCCTAAGTTCCCCCTTTGCCCCCTCGGGAATTTAGGCGTGATCAGACTCTTCATTTAGGAGCTAAGAAAGGTATATTCAGATTTTAATGGCGTCAAAAGCTAAATGATTTTTTCTACCAGAAGCATGGAATATGTTTCAGCTTTAAAAACCAAAAAAATAAGCCATGGAATATGTTCAAGCTTTAAAAACCCAAAAAATAAGCCATGGGACGTGTGTCTGGAAGAATCAACGAGACCACATTTTGTCAACAGCCTAACCACATGCTTCGTTACCACTACCCCACTAGTCACTTTGATCTATACTATAGTGCGTGCAATGTTTGCCAATAAAACTATAGAAATTACTCAGTTTTGATCCATCATTTCTACTCTCACCCATAGAAAGAGATGTGAATCATAAGAAGAAATATTAGGGGGGTCGGGTGCATGTTTGGCTTATTTTCAGAATTATGAGAAGTCTCTTCGCTTTATAGAGAGAAAGGGTCGAGGGACTTCACTGCTCGGTCGAGCGGATAGATGTTGATCTTCGATCGATCTAGAGCATTACAATAGTGTCGGTGTAATGCCTTAGTTTGCGTTCGCTCAACCCAATTTCCATATTCCTTCTTTAGGGAGAGGAAGAACTCCATAGCTGGCCATATGACATACATTTAGAGTCACTTAAAGACTACCCGATCAACCAAAAACCTAAGAGAACATAATCTATTTAGTTACACATATAAGTAACTTTGGTAGAGAAAAATGGAAAGCACACTACTAATAAATCCAAAGGGGTGGAGCGAGTGGAACTGTTGATAGAAGGTAATTAAAATGAAAATTTAGATAGTTTTTTATATCTTCCTAATGATCCTCCTCGTTAAATCTTCACTTGAGTTGCTCGTGAATTATTTGATAGCGAGTCTGGGGATTTGAAAAGGAGTAAATAATTTACCATTCTCACAGGAAATCAATAGTTTCAATAATCGTAGAATAGCTGCACTATGCATGTGTCAAACGCCATCATCTTTGAGTGGTACTACAATGGAGGATGGAAATGTCTCGAGATAGAGATTCAAGACTGGATGGGGCTGAAAACCATTTAAGTAGTTCTTACTTGGAGGCTTCACTTTCGTAAAAGAACACACAAAATATAGATCTTCCTATTGTAGTGTATAGAACAACCCAGCAAAGCAGAGTTTACCTAACCACAGAGAAAATCCAAGCAGAGCGGGGCAGAGGTCAGAATTATGGGGCACATAGGGTTAATAAGACGTCTCCTTAGCTTACACTGACTTACTGCCTGACATGTGGTTGGCTTGGCTTTCTCACTTGCATTAGAGGAAATTTTTGTCTAAAAGTGGCCTCCTAAGGAAAAACAATAAAATAATAGTTAAAATAATAAAATAAGAGTTATGAATTTTGGAGGGAAAAGAAAAAACTACTTTTTATTGTATTTTGGGCTTATCTCCTTATAGGTTCACTCAAATTTCAAGTGTAGACACTCATTGGATGCATAATTAAATTCCACATCCAACGAATACCCATTATGCATACTTTTGAGAAGACCCACATTGATAAAAATTTAAGATACATTAAAAAATCGTGTTGAACACGTTTTTTTAATGTATCTTCATTTTTTAGCAATGTGTGTCTTCTAAAAAGTATACATAATGGGTACTCATTGGAAGCAGAATTTAATTCCGCATCCAACGAGTGTCTACACTGGAAATTTGAGCGAACTTATAAGGAGATAAGCCAAAAATACAATTAAAAAAAAGTAGTTTTTCTTCTTTTCCCTCCAAAATATTTACATGTACCTCTTTTTAAATTTAAAGGATTTTCATTGTTTTACACATTATGACATGGAAATTACATGAAAATTTCATGGGCACTTTTAGGTTGAAATTTCCTCTATTGGCTAGCCGATTTGTGTAGAAACACTACAATTGCTTTAGCGGGAGCTACTGTCGATATTGGAAACGTTCACTGCACTGCTAGCCAGGAAAGCCCATTAGTGAAAAGACCTAGAGAAGGAAGGTATTTCGTGAGCCATCCTTCCTTGTTTCGCAATAGCAATAGGAAACTTTCTATGAATCCTCTGGACTATGTCTGAGAGGCATGACAAAGATATTTATCTGCCTAAATAATTTGATCTTTTCTTAGGTTGGGTGGCAGATAAAATCATCAGCTTTTCATCCAAACAATATCTATTGATAGGTACTGCTTGCTTGCTTATATAACCCTAACCACATAGAGAGTTGTTTTCTAATATCCTTATTGATCATCAAAAAACTTCATTCAAGCAGGCTGACATTCTTGATCAATCAAATACGAAGCACAAGATAGGTGGTGCAACAAATAGCTCTTGGAAAATTGGATACTTTTGATAAGCTGCACCTCTGGCCCATAGCCTTTCATTGGCAGCGTGAGGTTATACCAGCCTAAGTAGTATCCATATTTTCATCTGGCTTACTAAGTTGAATGAAGCCCGATATGAGAATGGGACCTTTGGCTTCTGTATGAGCAATGGGAATAAAAGGAAGCTATATAAGACCTATGATAAAGTGGTAACATAGAGATTCAAGCTCAATGTTTGTATATTCAATAAGCTCACATAAGGAGTAAGTTCTAGTGATTACAACTCTTACATGCCCATAATATTCCCTCTTTCATTACCATTCCAGTATGCCAAAAGCCTCATCTTGCTACTTGTATCCTTGACGATGCCACTTGTATCATCTGTTCTCGCCACTTTGCATCCTTGTGCATTGTCATGCTGCCCACTTGTTTTCCTATAAACCAAAGTGAGATAACAAATGTGAGATAGGAGAAAAACTATGTTAATGATCTCAAACATTAAATGATTCAGAACTAATGCTAGCATTATACTAACATCTAGCTTATGTGATAGAAATGTTGTGTGATTTATAAAATATATCTTAAATTTTGCCTCAATATGAGGCCAAATAAGATGGAAAAATATTTTTCCATCTTTTATTGGATGAGATAGAATATTAAAATTAATAAAAGGAATATATATCAAATAAAAAGTTCGAATAAAATTTTTTATTTATTCATGAATTAATGCTAACAACCATAAATTGACTACTAAGAGTCCATGTCGTGATGACAGGGACTAATAAAAGATAGATATGGATAGATTTAAAAAGACTCAGGGCATGCACAACAAGACAATGAAAAATAATGTATTAGACTCACTTGTAAAAAAAATTTATGGGATAAATATACTAGGTGTAAATACTACGAGAGTAAACATATAGGATTGATTTTTTTTTTTTTAATTTTATGGTAGAAATGGATTCAACACTATCAAGAACCTTAAAGGCACCCAAAATCCTGAAGCTTATAGTTGTAAAGCCAAAATGGATTCAACACTATCAAGAACCCTAGAGGCACCCAAAATCCTGAAGCTTATATCTGTAAGTTGATTTTTCAAAATTCCTACTAGAAATATTTTTCAAAATCTTGCCAAATTCCTATTGGTTTCTGGGCAAAATTGTGGCCTCTCTAGACTACACTTTTTAATTTTAGACATAGAATTCTAGTCTACTCAAAACTTCAATAATGAAGCAACTTCTAGCAGACATTTTTATAAGCATAGTGTAACCTAAATGGTCTTTTTTTTTTTCTCTACCCAATTTTGCTCAAAATTTGGTACATATTTTTAAGAATTAGAAGCTTAATTGTTTAATCTACAAAGTTCTAATGCTTCTAAGATTTTTCAGGGTTTTAAATCAATTTATGCATTAAAAATACATTTTAAATAACAAAAACAATCATAGTGTATGTGCTAGATTTAAAAAAAAAAACCATTTTTTTCTATTAATTAGACTAACTCATTAAAAAACAGTTATGTCTTTTAATTAATTAACTCATTTAAAAAATTAATTCAATATAAAAAAGCTTTAACCCATAGGTCATCTCAGCAACACACTTTAAGATTTTGTTGTGTAAAGACTATGGGCAATAACATACTTTTCTCAAAAACAACTTTATCACAAACCGATCAAGTGACTAAAAATAAATCATTCAATAAGTTATAGACTCAAATGATATTTATATATAATATTTATTTTGATTAAAATTAAAAAAATAATAATATTTTTAAAATCAATTAAGATTAATAAGGTAGTTAAATTTCACCATCAAAATTTAATATGTTAATAAATTTACTATACAAATTATGTGAACAGTGATTTTTTTTTTTTTAATTTTTTTTTTTGTAGTTTAGACTAATCATAATCATCCATGGGTTTCAAACCAGTGACCTTGCAGAAAAAGTGCCTTAACAATGCACCCCATCACCGACTACTCTACACCACGTGGGCATGTGAACAGTAAATTGAGACAATTAATATAAAATATAAATGCATAAATTAATGATTTAATTTTACTATATTTATTATACAAATTATGTTCATTGTCCACACACACACATATATATGTGTGTGTGTGTTTGTGTATGAAAATATATGTATATGAGATATATACGTTAACAATAATTATAGTAAATATTATACATGAAAATGTCCATCTCAATTTATAAGTGAAATTCAAAAATTATAAATAAATAAATGGAGAATTAAACACTAATTCATAAACAGATTTATAATTAAAAGTTATGACATTTTTTTTATCAAGGTTAGAAATTAAGTTTAGGTAGTCTTTAATGAAATGGTTCTACTAGAAAAAAAAAATTTCCCAATTTTATTCAAAATCCAATACAAGTTTTAAAAAATCAGGTGTTTAATTTACAAAGATCAAGTGCCTCATGGGTTTTTGAGGGTGTAAAATCCATTGATACATTCAAAAGTGTATTTTAAATCAAATAACTCACAAACATGCTAGATATTGTATTGCCATATTCGAGCCAAAAAACTATTTCATCTATACTACATCTAATTAAATTTAAGATAATAATTAATTTTTATTAACAATTAAAAAGTAATAATTCAAACAAAATTATTATATATATTTTTTATTTTCAACATAAGTTACTATTAATATATTATAATTACTATTATTTTATAAAAATATTATTTAGCAAATAAAATATTATACTTAAGTTTATTTGAGACATGAAATATGTTAAATTGTAGCGAAAAGGCTCCATTTTACTTATGCCTTGGTCAAGTTGAGAAATTTGAATTTCCACATCAACAAGATGACTTGAGTTGAAATTAGCGAGAGTGACATGGCTAGGTCACTTAGTTAAGTCAGTCAATTTGAGTTTGTGGGCAAGAAGTAGAGTTGTGCATGAGTTGATTGCTAAGATCTAACAATATAGTGGAGTTATAGTTACTGAAACTCACTTATCTGAGCTCTGGCCATGAATAAAGTCAATGGGAGTTCAATTGAATAGTTGTAGTTGTTGTTAACTCACTAATCTCTTAGTCAACTAGTCAATTTACTAAAAATAGCCGTAGTCATATATACAATTCAAATTGCGTAGTTTATTGGAGGGAAAAGGCATAATTGTATTTATTATTTATACTATTGAGTGTACAAAGTTTGCATGTAGCAGGTGAGATAATTTTCTTAGGAATTGCGCAAGGAAATAAAAGCTTCCTATTCTTTAGGAGCAGGAATTGCGCAAGGAAATAGGAGGAAGTTGGAGGACTATTTTGGCTAAGTATTGGTCAAAGAAGGAGATCAATATTGTAGTGCATATTGAGCTTCAAATATTGAAGCAATAATTGTAATTAAGCATTGTCTCATCTGATATAATACAAACAACAGAGGGGATTTACCAGTTGGGTTCAATAGTAAAAACATTGTATTCATTGTGATTGAATGATTGCATGTGTTTCTATTATATGTTTTCCCTTCCATGGCTTGAGCAGAAGAAATTTGTGTCTATTGATCTTAGTATGATTTCATTAGCAGTTGCAAATTTTGAGTTATTTCAAGAGGGAATGATTGAAACCTAGACTTTGGTGCTTCATATCATATGACAATAAATAAGGAGTTCTTCAACAGCCTAGAGGAGAAGGACTTACAATTACCCATAGAGCTTGGAGATGATGGGAGATATAGTACCAAAGGGATTGACATTGTCACATTTAAGAGGAAGTTAGACTCTCATCTTCACCTAAATAATGTAATGTACGTGCTTGGTCTAAAGAAAAAATTAGTTTATGTAGCTATACTTGAAGACCATCAATATGATGTGGTTTTCAGTAAGGGGAAAGCTTGTATGAAGCATGTTGCTATTGGACAAGTAAAACAAATTGTTGTTTGAGTTAAAAATATCTACAAGCTAGAGGTAGATTTTTTCATGCATGTAGCTATACCTCCAGGAGTGAGGTGGGGCGATGTAGAGCCTTAGTCCCATAGTTGTCAAGATTTTGGCAGGGTCCATAGGAGAGTAGTAGCATCTGCAGTATACTCTTCTCATGGATCATTACCGTTGCTACATGAGCCCCATTATTCAATAGCGGAAGGATCAGTGTCAGTTGATGCAATCATATTTTGAGCGACAGTTCCAGAGGCTAGTAGAAGTCAGAGACTCATGAGACAGTTGTAGCTCAGAGACACAATTGATTCCATATTTTGGATGCTTCTTAGTTGCAGTTGGTGCAGTAAAAAAACAATGAGAGGGAGTGTTTGTTGTGTTAATAATGTAAACTATAAAACAGGAACTATAAACTCAAAACGAGAACTCTAGCAAAAAAACTCCCAAAAACATGAAAAAACAGCTCGAAAACGAAAATTATTGATGCTAAAATACCAACTTTTTTTTTCGGGGTAAATTTTCAACATGTTTTAAAAATGACAGTGGAAACAATTTTTTTGGTTGTAAAAAACACCCTGAAAACAAAAAGTGTTGATGCTAGAATAGATTTCTTTTTTCTTCGGGATAGATTTTCAACATTTTGAAATAATGGCATAAAAGATAAAATATCATGACTCGAAAAAACTTTAAAATTTCAAAAGAAAAATGAAAACAAAAATTTTCAAAAAAAATAAAAAATTAAAACAATGAAAAAAAATAAAAAATAAAAATAACAATAAAACGTAAATAAAAATATATATTAGAAAAAAGCATAAAAATTTGACAAAATATCAAATATATAAAAAGACAACATAAAAATGTAAAAAAAAAAACAAAATTAACCTACAAAAGATAACAACACTATATATATATATATATATATATATATATATATATATATATATATATTCAAAAACATAATTAAAGAAAAAAATCAATGAAAGAAACAAAAAATTAAAAGCAAATAAATAATACTTTATTGAATAATTAAAAAAAAAAAAACAAAGAGAAAACATTAAAATAAATCAATAAATTATACATTAAAAAAAATCAATAAAATAGGAAATTTTAAAAATAAAAAAAATAAAAAAATAAAAACATTTGAAAAAACCAATTATAAAAAAAATTAAATAAATAAGAAAAAACATTAAATTTTATTTTTTATTTTTAATATAAGAAATAAAAAAACTAAAATAACAAACCAAAAAAACTTAAAAAAAAAAAAACCTAAAACCAACTAAAATTGATTAAAAAATAATATATATATATATATATATATATATATATATATATATATATATATATATATATATATTTTTTTTTTTTTTTTTAAATAAAAAAATAGAAATTTCGGCCACTCGGGCCACTCGTGGGCTCAAGTCAGCTGGGGGCCCTAAGTCAATTCTGAGAATCGGCTTGAACCCGCGGGTGGCCCGAGGGGCCACCTGCTCTGGGTGGGTAGAGCTGTGAAATTTTGCCCGCCTAGGGTAGGTGGCTCCTTGGGCCACCCACAAGCTTAAAGTTGATTCAGAGAATCGCCTTTGAGCTCGCGGATGGCCTAAGGGGTTGCCTTCCCTGGGCGGGCGAAGCTGCACAACTCCGACCGCCCACAACCCAAGGCAGGCAGCCCCTCGGGCCACTCGGGGATCAATCCAACTCTTAGGAGTCAACTTGATCCCTGAGTGGCTCGAGATGTCACCTGCCTTGGGCTAGTGGAGCTACATAGCTCCACCCACTCAGGGCAGGCGACCCCTTAGGCCACTCGCGGGCTCTAGCAAGTAAAACAATTTCTTTTCTTTTTTATTATTTTTATTTTTATTAGTTGTATCATTTTTAACTTCTTCTTCTTTTTTTAATATATGTTTCTTGTTTTTAAATTTTTTAAATTTAGTTTTTCCAATGTTTTTTATTTATTAATTTTTGTATTACTTTTTTATTTTTAATGATTTTTTTTTTATATAACTTAATTGTATTTTTTATTTTTAAATTTTTTATGTTTATGATTTTTATTTTTTTTAAATTGTATATTTTATTTTTTATTTTTTTTTAATACGAATCATGTTTTTGGAATTTTTTATTTTTGAAATGTCATTTTTTTTTAATATAAAATTTATAAAATTTGTTAATTTTCTAAAAAAAATTATTCAAATGTTGTTTTTTATTTAACGTGTCATTTTTAGTGAAAATGTCTTAAAATACATAATTTTTTAATTATATCTATATGTAAAATGTATATTTTTTTGTTGAGTTTTTAAAACTATTATTTTTTTATGACAATTATTTTATGTGTATTGAAATATTAATTAACGATATATAACGGTTCAACTATGGTTGAGCATGGTCCAACATTGCATATTGACAAATATTGTCTTAATATGAAAATCAACCATGGTCTCCTCAACATGAAAATCAACCATGGTCAACCATCTTTATTTTAGGGTTTATAATATTTATCGTAGGGTTTATATACCTTGGGTTTATAATATTAATGCCTTTATTTTAATATTATTCGTGTGGGTTCATAATTCCTTGGGGTTTTAGTATTAATCTTGTAGGTTTATTATTCCCAAGTGAATAGTAATAAAAATCTCTTGGGTTTATTAATCTAAGGGTTCAAAAATGGTTGAGCATGGTCCAACGTCGCATTGTGACAAGATTGTCTCAATATGAAAATCAACCATGGTCAACCACGTTTATTTAAGGGTTTATAATATCTATATTAGGTTTTATATACCTTGCATTTATATTATTCCCTTGGGTTTAATATTATTCCTTTGGGTATATAATCTCTTGAGTTTTTAGTATTAATTCCTTGGGTTTATTATTCCCTTGGGCTTATAATGTCAATCATGATCATCCACGGGCCAATCATGGTCAACAATGATCAATGTTGGCCTAACATGGTCAACCATGTTTTATAAAATCAATCATGGTCAACTATATTCCAATGGTGCATTGTGAAAATATTGTCTGAGGAAATCAACCCTTGGGTTAATATGGTCTGACGTTGCATTGTGACAAAGATTGTCCCGATAAGAAAATCAATCATGATCAAGCATGGTCAACCATATTCCTATGTCACATTGCAACAAGGATTTTCTCAACATGAAAATAAACCATGGTCAACCATGTTTATTTTAGGGTTTATAATATTCATCTTAGGGTTTATATACATTGCATTTATAATATTCATCCCTTGTGTCTAATATTATTCTATTGGGTTATATATTCAATGAAAGTCAACCATTGTTGACTAAAGTCATTCATTGTCAACCTTAGTCAACGATGGTTATAAATAATATTCTACTGATAATAATATTATTAAATAATTAATATTATTAACTATCAATCATATGGTTATCAACCATATTAAATTATAGTAAACCATTGTTGATTAAAGTTATTCATTGAATATTTGGTTTATAATATTCAAGTTTCTAATATATTTGGTAAATGTGGTTTCTCAATATGAAAATCAACCATGGTCAACCATCTTTGTTTTAGGGTTTATTATATTTATCATAGAATTTATATATCATGGTTTTATAATAATAATGCCTTGGTTTTAATATTATTCCCTTGGGTTCATAATCCCTTGGGGTTTTAGTATTAACCTTGTGGGTTTGTTATTCCCAAGAGAATAATAATAAATATTCGCTAGGTTTATTAATATAAGGGTTAAAAAATGGTCGAGCATGGTCCAACGTTGCGTTGTGACAAATATTGTCTCAATATGAAAATCAACCATGGTCAACCATGTTTATTTAAGGGTTTATAATATTTATCTTAGGGTTTATAAACCTTATGGTCACCCTTCGGTTTAATATTATTCCTTTGGGTTTATAATCCCTTTGGTTTTTAGTATTAATCCCTTGGGATTTTTATTCCCTTAGGTTTATAATATCAATCATGTTCAACGATGGTCAAACATGGTCAAACATGGTCAACAATGGTCAATGTTGGTCAACCATAGTCAACCATGTTTTATAAAATAAATCATGATCAACCATATTCCAATGTCTCATTGTGAAAAAAATTGTCACAATGTGAAAATCAACCCTTGGGTTAATATGGTTTGAAGTGGCATTATGACAAAGATTGTCTCAATATGAAAATCAATCATGGTCAAGCATGGTCAATCATCATCCTACGGACAAGGGTTGTCTCAATATGAAAATCAACCATGGTCAAACATGTTTATTTTAGGGTTTATAATATTTATCTTAGGGTTTACATACCTTGGGTTTATAATATTTATCTTATGGTTTACATACACTGGATTTATAATATTCATCCTTTGGGTTAAATATTATTCTCTTTGGTTATATATTCAATTAAATCCAACCATTTTAGACCAAAGTCATTCATTGTCAACCTTAGTCAACTATGGTTATCAATCATATTCTACTAATAATCATATTATTAAATAATTAATATTATTAATTATCCATCATATGGTTATCAACCATATTCAATAATAGTCAATCATTTTTTACCAAAGTCATTGATTGAATATTTGGTTTATAATATTTGGGTTTCTAATATTTATCCACATTTACCAATGTGGTTTCTCATATATTCGGGTTTCTAATATATTTGTTAAATGTGGTTTCTCAATATGAAAATCAACAATGGTCAACCATCTTTATTTTAATGTTTATAATATTTATCTTAGGGTTTATTTACCTTGGGTTTATAATAGTAATGCCTTGGCTTTAATATTATTCCCTTGGGTTCAAATCCCTTGGGGTTTTAGCATTAATCTTGTGGGTTTATTATTCCCAAGGGAATAATAATAAAAATCTCTTTGGTTTATTAATCTAAAGGTTCACCAATGGTAGAGCATGGTCCAACATCACATTGTGACAAAGATTGTCTCAATATGAAAATCAACCGTCATCAACCATGTTTATTTAAGGGTTTATAATATTTATCTTAGGGTTTATATAGCTCGTGTTTTTATTATTCATTTCAGTTTAATATTATTCCTTTGGGTTTATAATCCCTATGGTTTTTAATATTAATCCCTTGGATTTATAATATCAATCATGTTCAACCATGTTCAATCATGGTCATACATGGTCAACAATGGTCAATTTTGGTCAACCATGTTTTATAACATCAATCATGGTCAACCATATTCCAACGTCACATTGTGACAAAGATTTTCTCAATATGGAAATCAACCCTTGGGTTAATATGGTCTAATGTTGCATTGTTACAAATATTGTCTCGATATGAAAATCAATCATGGTTAAGCATGGTCAACCATCATCCTACATCACATTATGACAAGGATTGTCTCAATATGAAAATCACCCATGGTCAACCACGGTCAAGCATATTTATTTTAGGGTTTATAATATTTATCTTAGGGTTTATATACATTGTGTTTATAATATTCATCCCTTGGGTTTAATATTATTATCTTGGGTTCATAATCCCTTGGGTTTTTAGTACTAAACACTTGGGTTTATTATTCCATTGGGTTTATAATATTAATCACTTGTTTTATTAATTTAAGGGTTCAACTATGGTCGAGCATGGTCCAACGTTGCATTGTGACAAATATTGTCTTAATATGAAAAGAAACCATGGTCAACCATGTTTATTTAGGGGTTTATATATCTTGGGTTTATATTACTCGCTTGGATTTATGATCCCTTGGATTTGTAGTATTGATCCCTTGGGTTAATTATTCCCTTTGGTTTGTAATATCAATCATGGTCAACCATGGTTAATCATGGTGAACCATGGTCAACTATGGTGAATCATGGTTTACCATGGTCAACCATGATCAACAATGTTTTATAAAATCAATTATGGTTAACCATTGTCAACCATGGTCCAACGTCACATTGTGACAAATATTTTTTCAATATGAAAATCAACCATGGTAAACCATGGTCGAGCATCACTTAATATTGTCTCGATATGAAAAAAAATCATGGTCATCCATAGTCACCTATGGTCCTAGGTTGCATTGTGATAAGGATTGTCTCAATATGAAAAGAAACCATGGTCAATCATGTTTATTTTAGGGTTTATATATTTATCTTTGGGTTTATAATATTCATCCCTTAGGTTTAATATTACCCTCTTGGGTTCATAATCCCTTGTGGTTGTAGTATTAATCCCTTGGATTTTTAGTATTTATCCCTTGGGTTTATTATTCCTTTTGGTTTATAATATAAATCATGGTCAACAATGGTTAATCATGGTGAACCATGATCAACTATGGTTATTCGTGGTTTACCAAGGCTAACTATGATCAACAATGTTTATAAAATCATTTGTGGTGAACTGTGGTCAACCATGGTCCAACATCGCATTGTGGCAAAGATTGTCTCAATATTAAAATCAACCATGGTCTAGCGTCGCTTTGTGAAAAAAATTGTCTTGATATGAAAATCAATCATGGTCAACCATGGTCACCTATGCTCCTACGTTACAATGTGATAAGGATTGTCTCAATATGAAAATAAACCATGGTCAACCATGTTTATTTTATGGTTTATAATATTTATATTCAGGTTTATATACCTTGGGGTTTATAATATTAATCCCTTGGGTTTAATATTATTCCCTTGGGCTCATAATGCCTTGGGGTTTCAATATTAATCCCTTGGGTTTACTCTTCAATAGTCAACCATGGTAAGTTATGGTCAATGATGGTCATCCATGGTCATTGACAGTCAACCATGGTCAACAATTATTGTTGACCATAGACAACCATGGTCAATCATAGTCAACCATGGTCAACCATGGGTTACAACCATGTTTAACCATGTTCAACGATGGTACAACATCGCATTGTTACAAATATTATGTCAAAGTGAAAATAGACCATGGTCAACCATGTTTATTTTAGGGTTTATAATATTTATCTTAGAGCTTATATACATTAGATTTATAATATTAATCCCTCAGACTTAATATTATTCCATTGAGTTTATAATCCTTTGATTTTTTAGTATTAATCCCTGGGTTTATTATTCCCTTTGGTTTATAATATTGTTCCCTTCGGTTTATTGCTCTAAGAGTTCATATTCCCGAAGTATAATATTATTCATAGGGTTTATATTTTAATAATTGGGGTTTGTACTTTAATTATTATTATAAAAATTGTTGTTATAATATAATATAGTTATTATTATATTAAAATTTAATTATAATATAATATATTTATTATTATATTAAAATATAATTATATTATAATATAATATAATTATTCTAATTATAATTATTATAATCATAATATTAGAGTTTATAATATTAATCATAGAGTTTATAGCCATGCTTTATCATAGTGAATCATGGTAAACTATGGTCAATCATGGGTCAACCATGTTTCAATCATGGTCAACCGTGGTCAACCATGGCCAACCATGGTCCAGTGTTGCTTTGTGACAACGATTCTCTCGATATGAAAATCAAGCATGGTCAAGCATGGTCCAACGTTGCATTGTGGCAAGGATTGTCTCAATATGAAAATCAACGATGGTCAACCATGTTTATTTAGGGTTTATAATATTTATCTTAGGGTTTACATACCTTGGGATTATAATTCCCTTGGGTTTAATATTAATCCCTTGGGTTCATAATCCCTTGGGGTTTCAGTATTAATCCCTTGGGTTTATTTGTCGATAGCCAACAATGGTCATTTATGGTCAACGATGGTCAACCATGATCAACGACACTCGACCATGGTCGTTGACCATGGTCATCCATGATCAAGGATGGTCAATTATGGTCAACCATGGTCAATTATGGTCAACTATAGTCAACCATGGTCAACCATGCCCAAACATGGGTTACAACCATGTTCAACCATGGTTCAACATCACATTGTTACAAAGATTGACTTTTGTCCTCACGATGAGTCTTGTTATAGACTTGAAATGTTGACACAAAAATAACTACTATGGATCTAATTCCAATGAAAAATCACACTCAATTACAATATAACTAGAAATTGCACCATTTGTTGCAAAGGAAACGTCGTAAGGCATAAATTTGAGAAGAATCGTGACATATAAAAATCAATGTAATATTCCTTTTCTTGATCTGGTCAAAGTGGATGGAATCAGTCCATGGTATTACCAGGGTATTTTTGTTGAAAATGGAAACAAGAAACAGTGAAGGAGGCCTCCTGAAACATCTTTCCTGATCCTAGTTGGAAAGTGATCACCTAAACTAGGTGGGGACCACACATGTGATTTTTGTCGGAAAAGTCTATTTTTAGACTATGTCTATTTTTAGACATACGGAGCATGATTCGGGGATTCCAGTTGGAGATTCTTGAAGCATGCGACATGTTGGTAAAAATAGATGAGACTCATATTTTTAGGTCACGGGCTATTTTTAGACTGCCTCTCCTAAAAATATGGAAGTCAAATATTATTTACCCTTAATAATATTTAGACTATAAACAGTAGTTTACTCTCTTGGAGCACTTCAGTTCGAGTCATGGAGGTGGCTCATGCATCTGACAGAGGGTATCACGTAGTTTTCTAGGGTTTGATGGCATCTTGCATATTAGACTTAGTTAGACTCATGGCGAGTTTTGGTGGAGTTGATTGAGGGAGTTAATGGAGGTAGTGTTTACGTTGCACTAGTTGAACTAGTTGAGATTAGTTTAACTAGCTAATCAACTAGTAATGAGTGGAGTGAATTAAATATTATTTAATTCACTAATTATTAACTCATTATTCAAGTCAAGAACACATCAGTTCACTACAGTGCATGGACAGTTCAGTGGAGACCAGTGAAAGAGGTAGATGAAAGGGTTGAGATAGCTATCAGTTGTGACATTAGTTGTGCATGAGATTTGCACCACACTTGGAGGAAATTACCAATGAAAATTGCGCAGTTGGAGCCAGTGAGATTCGAACTTGGATCTCTATTTAGACCAGCCTTGATTGCGCAATAGAGGCAGAGAAGTAGTGGGTGTGTTTTGAACCTGTGACTTGTTCAAAACCAAGCTAGTTTTTGTGTAGCTTTGGGAGATAGTACTGAGTACTTGTGAGGAGTGTGTACTATGTATTTGCTGCATTTTCTCTCCATTTATAATATACTATAGCTGCGGGGTTTTCAGCTATAAGCTTTCCCCATACATACTGTGTTAATGTGTGTGATGATTTGATGTGCGATCGCTTCTATTATTTCCGCATGTGACAATTAATTGTAGAAGAAGGTTATGTGTTATGCATGCAATTCGAAATTTATGTATGATCGGGTTAATATTCATTGAATAAGTGATTTATTCAGCTAATTTCTACATGGTATCAGAGCAAGATTAATTGTCGAGATCTATTACGGTGATTGCAAACTTATTTCCTCGGACAGAGCCTGCATACGGGCCAGATAGCCTCCGGATTCATCTTTCTTTGGAAAGTGAAAGGTCTAGTAAAAGCCCATGCAGTCAATCTCTGATTTGGAAATAATTTGTTCTCAAGTGTAGATCGGAAGCGATTGAGTTATCAGCTGGTGGTGAAATTCGAATTTGTAGATTTGTGTTCTTGGTGCCGCGGCGAAAATGTCTTTCATTGGGTTGCGACTAGAATATGCCTTGGAAGGCAGTTCGAATTATGTTGCATGGAAGGACCGCATGGAGGCTGTATTAGATGATCATGGGCTGTTGGAATTCGTAGAGAAAGAGATTCCAAAGCCTACTTCTAATGATGCTGATGTTGTGGAAGCATGGCGAAAGAAACAAGCAAAGTGTCGAAGGATCCTGTTGGAGGGTGTAAAGGATCACATTGTATCCAGTTTACACGGGAAGGCCTCTCCATATTTGATGTGGAAAGCCTTGACGGATCTGTACCAAAGCAAGAGTGACCAAAGGAAGCTGGCACTCAAAGATAGACTCAGGAACATCAAGTGTGAGAAGGGGGAAAGTATGCCGAAGTACCTCACGAGGTTCACCCAATGTCGGGATGAGCTGGGAAGTGTTGGTGTGCCGGTGGTGGATGAGGATCTGGTGAGTTTGGCACTTCTTGGTTTGCCGAAGAGTTGGCATGCATATCAAGATAGTGTCAATGGTCGGGAAAAGTTGCCAGGATGGGAAAGACTGTGGTCTGATCTCGTGCAAGAGGAGATCCGGCGAAATACCAGAGATGGATCTTCATCAAAGGTATCTGATGAAGAAGACTGCGCTTTGGCTGCCAAAGCAAGGAAGGGGAAAGGCAAGGAGAAGGCTTCTCAATCCGGTGCAGATGGTAAAGAGCGTGACATGTCCAAAGTGAAGTGTTTTCACTGTCACGATCATGGACATTACGCCACGAATTGCCCAAAGAAGAAGAAGAACAAGCAGGCTGCTGGAACTGCAGCTGGTGAGGCTCTAGCCTCGCAATTTGAGCTATACTTCTCATTGATCGCATGCATGTTGTCTAGTGCATTGGGATCGGGGTGGTATATTGATAGTGGCGCTTCCTTTCACATGACGGGAGATGCAAATCTTTTCGGTGACTTGGTGGAGAAAGGTCTCCAGATGCATGTTGAGTTGGGCGACGGTGGACGATACAATGCGACCGGCATTGGTACCATAACCTTTCATAGGGAGTCAGGTAAACTCATTCTTTTACAAGATGTATTGCATGTACCAGGTCTAACAAAGAATCTGATCTCAATTGCAATGTTAGAGGATAAAGGGTATGAAGTTGTCTTTAGAGAAGGGAAAGTTTTCCTTTGGCACAAGGCGACGGGACAAGTCAAGAAGGTTGGGATTCGAGCAAAGAATCTCTACAGACTTGAAGTAGATGGGATGTCTACGGAGCTTCCTACTGTTGGGAAGCGGGAGGAAGACATGCAATTGAAGCTTGAGAGGGAGCGGGTTTTGCATGCAGGTGATAGTGAACCTCGGGATGTGGAGCAACCACAAGAGGATCATGGAGTGGAAGAGACCACTCATGCAGAGAAATTTCATGCCAGACGGGCAGAGGGAGTGCATGCAGCTATACCACCAAGTATGAGGTGGGGCGACATGCATGAGTAATCCCATGAGGAGATTTCTGGGCAGATTCATGAGATGGTGTGGATCTCATGAGTTGAACCTGGCTACGAGGTGCCCACAACATGGCAGTAGCAAGATCAGTTGGAGTGATGCAGGCAGATCAAAGTGACAGTGTCGGATACTGGAGCGCGGATCAGAGTTGACAGCAAGTGCAAGTGTGCATGGGTGCAAGAGTTCAACAGCGCAGTAGTTCCTGATGACATGTGCAGTTGGTACCAGCAGAAGTCGAAGACTTTGATGATAGATGCTAGATGCATCAAGACTGATTGAGTTGTTTGGAGCCTATTCAGTTTCAGAGGAGTTTCAGAGCAGATGCATGGAGTTGCATGGCGCTTGTGGAGGTTGCAGGGCGAATGCATGGAGTTGCATGTCGCATGCAATAACAGTCCTTTCTTGTTGAGAGGGAGTGTTGAAATTGGCAACAAGAAACAGTGAAGGAGGCCTCCTGAAACATCTTTCCTGATCCTAGTTGGAAAGTGATCACCTAAACTAGGTGGGGACCACACATGTGATTTTTGTCGAAAAATCTATTTTTAGACTATGTCCATTTTTAGACATACGGAGCATGATTCGGGGATTCCAGTTGGAGATTCTTGAAGCATGCGACATGTTGGTAAAAATAGATGAGACTCATATTTTTAGGTCACAGGCTATTTTTAGACTGCCTCTCCTAAACATATGGAAGTCAAATATTATTTACCCTTAATAATATTTAGACTATAAACAACAGTTTACTCTCTTGGAGCACTTCAGTTCGAGTCATGGAGGTGGCTCATGCAACTGACAGAGGAATCACGTGGTTCCTAGGGTTTGATGGCATCTTGCATGTTAGACGTCAGTTAGACTCATGTGGCAGAGTTTTGGTGGAGTTGATTGAGGAGTTAATGGAGGTGGTGTTCTGGTTAACTAGTTGAACTAGTTGTATTTAGTTTAACTGGCTAATACACTAGAGATGAGTTGTGTGAATTAAATATTATTTAATTCACTAACTATTAACTCATTATTCAACTAAAGAACACATCAGTTTAACTCAGTGCATGGACAGTTCAGTGGAGACCAGTGAAAGAGGTAGATGAAAGGGTGAGTATAGCTATCAGTATCGGGTCAGAGGATCGCTTGTGCATGAGATTTGCACCACACTTGGAGTGATTTTACCAATGACAATTGCGTTACTGAAGCCAAGGAGATTCGAATCGGGATTTCGATTTAGGGACCACCTCTTTGATTATGCATTTATGCGTAGAAGAGAGGGCGTGTTTTGAACTCCGTGGATTTGTTCAAAACCAAGCTAGTTTTTGTGCAGCTTTGGGAGATAGTACTGAGTACTTGTGAGGAGTGTGTACTATGTATTTGCTGCATGTTCTCTCCATTTATAATATACTATAGCTGCGGGGTTTTCAGCTATAAGCTTTCCCCATACATACTGTGTTAATGTGTGTGATTATTTGATGTGCTATCGCTTCTATTCTTTCCGCATGTGACAATTAATTGTAGAAGAGATTATGTGTTATGCATGCAATTCGAAATTGATGTGTGATCAGGTTAATATCCATTTAATAAGTGATTTATTCAGAAAATTTCTACATGGTATTAGAGCAATATTAATTGTCAAGATCTATTACGGTGATTTCAAACTTATTTCCTCGGACAGAGCCTGCATACGGGCTAGATAGCCTCCGGATTCATCTTTCTTTGGAAATTGAAAGGTCTGGTAAAAGCCCATGCAGTCAATCTCTGATTTGGAAATAATTTGTTCTCAAGTGTAGATCATAAGCGATTGAGTTATCAGCTGGTGGTGAAATTCGAATTTGCAGATTTGTGTTCTTGGTGCCGCAACGAAAATGTCTTTCATCGGTTTGCGACTCGAATATGCCTTGGAAGGAATTTCGAATTATGTTGCATGGAAGGACCACATGGAGGCTGTATTAGATGATCATGGGCTGTTGGAATTCATGGAGAAAGAGATTCCAAAGCCTACTTCTAATGATCCTGCTGAAGTCGAAGCATGGCGAAAGAAACAAGCAAAGTGTCGAAGGATCCTGTTGGAGGGCGTAAAGGATCACATTGTATCCAGCCTGCATGGAAAGGCCTCTCCATATTTGATGTGGAAAGCTTTGACGGATCTGTACCAAAGCAAGAGCGACCAAAGGAAGCTGGTGCTCAAGGATAGACTAAGAAACATCAAGATGGAGAAAGGCGACAGCATCGCAAAATACCTCACGAAGTTCACTCAGTGCAGAGATGAGCTGGGAAGTGTGGGGGTGACTGTCGAAGATGAGGATATGGTGGACCTGGCTCTCCTTGGTCTTCCGAAGGCTTGGCATGCATATCAAGATAGTGTCAATGGTCGGGAAAAGTTGCCGGGATGGGAAAGACTGTGGTCTGATCTCGTGCAAGAGGAGATCCGGCGAAATACCAGAGATGGTTCTTCGTCAAAGGGAGCTGATGAAGAAGACTGCGCTTTGGCTGCCAAAGCAAGGAAGGGGAAAGGCAAGGAGAAGGCTTCTCAATCCGGTGCGGATGGTAAAGAGCATGACATGTCCAAAGTGAAGTGTTTTCATTGTCACGATCATGGACATTACGCCACGAATTGCCCCAAGAAGAAGAAGAACAAGCAGGCTGCTGGATCTGCAGCTGGTGAGGCTCTTGCCTCGCAATTTGAGCTGGACTTCTCATTGATCGAATGCATGTTGTCTAGTGCATTGGGATCGGGGTGGTATATTGATAGTGGCACATCCTTTCACATGACGGGAGATGCAAATCTTTTCAGTGACTTGGTGGAGAAAGGTCTCCAGATGCATGTTGAGTTGGGCGACGGTGGACGATACAATGCGACCGGCATTGGTACCATAACCTTTCAGAGGGAGTCAGGTAAACTCATTCTTTTACAAGAGGTATTGCATGTACCAGGTCTAACAAAGAATTTGATCTCAGTTGCAATGTTAGAGGATAAAGGGTATGAAGTTGTCTTTAGAGAAGGAAAATTTTTCCTTCGGCACAAGGCAACGGGACAAGTCAAGAAGGTTGGGATTCGAGCAAAGAATCTCTACAGACTTGAAGTAGATGGGATGTCTACGGAGCTTCCTACTGTTGGGAAGCGGGAGGAAGACATGCAATTGAAGCTTGAGAGGGAGCGGGTTTTTCATGCAGGTGATAGTGAACCTCGGGATGTGGAGCAGCCACAAGAGGATCATGGAGTGGAAGAGACCACTCATGCAGAGAAATTTCGTGCCAGACGGGCAGAGGGAGTGCATGCAGCTATACCACCAGGTATGAGGTGGGGCGACATGCATGAGTAATCCCATGAGGATATTTCTGGGCAGATTCATGAGATGGTGTGGATCTCATGAGTTGAACCTGGCTACGAGGTGCCCATAGCGCAACAGTAGCAAGATCAGTTGGAGTGATGCAGGCAGATCAAAGTGACAGTGTCGGATACTGGAGCGCGGATCAGAGTTGACAGCAAGTGCAAGAGTGCATGGGTGCAAGAGTTCAATAGCGCAGTAGTTCCTGATGACATGTGCAGTTGGTACCAGCAGAAGTCGAAGACTTTGATGATAGATGCTAGATGCATCAAGACTGATTGAGTTGTTTGGAGCCTATTCAGTTTCAGAGGAGTTGCAGAGCAGATGCATGGAGTTGCATGGCGCTTGTGAAGGTTGCAGGGCGAATGCATGGAGTTGCATGTCGTATGCACAATGTACTCCTTCTTGCTGAGAGGGAGTGTTGAAAATGGTAACAAGAAACAGTGAAGGAGGCATCCTGAAACATCTTTCCTGATCCTAGTTGGAAAGTGATCACCTAAACTAGGTGGGGACCACACATGTGATTTTTGTCGAAAAATCTATTTTTAGACTATGTCTATTTTTAGACATACGGAGCATGATTCGGGGATTCTAGTTGGAGATTCTTGAAGTATGCGACATGTTGGTAAAAATAGATGAGATTCATATTTTTAGGTCACGGGCTATTTTTAGACTGCCTCTCCTAAAAATATGGAAGTCAAATATTATTTACCCTTAATAATATTTAGACTATAAACAGCAGTTTACTCTCTTGGAGCACTTCAGTTCGAGTCATGGAGGTGGCTCATGCATCTGACAAAGGAATCACGTGGTTCCTAGGGTTTGATGGCATCTTGCATGTTAGGCTTCAGTTAGACTCATGTGACAGAGTTTTGGTGGAGTTGATTGAGGAGTTAATGGAGGTGGTGTTCTGGTTAACTAGTTGAACTAGTTGTATTTAGTTTAACTGGCTAATACACTAGAGATGAGTTGTGTGAATTAAATATTATTTAATTCACTAATTATTAACTCATTATTCAAGTAAAGAACACATCAGTTTAACTCAGTGCATGGACAGTTCAGTGGAGACCAGTGAAAGAGGTAGATGAAAGGGTGAGTATAGCTATCAGTTGGAGGATCAGTTGTGCATGAGATTTGCACCACACTTGGAGGAAATTACCAATGACAATTGCGTAGTTGGAGCCAGTGAGATTCGAACCTGGATCTCTATTTAGACCAGCCTTGATTGCGCAATAGAGGCAGAGAAGTAGTGGGTGTGTTTTGAACCTGTGACTTGTTCAAAACCAAGCTAGTTTTTGTGTAGCTTTGGGAGATAGTACCGAGTACTTGTGAGGAGTTTGTACTATGTATTTGCTGCATGTTCTCTCCATTTATAATATACTATAGCTGGGGGTTTTCAGCTATAAGCTTTCCCCATACATACTGTGTTAATGTGTGATGATTTGATGTGCGATCGCTTCTATTCTTTCCGCATGTGACAATTAATTGTAGAAGAAGGTTATGTGTTATGCATGCAATTCGAAATTGATGTATGATCGGGTTAATCTTCATTGAATAAGTGATTTATTCAGCTAATTTCTACAATTTTCCCATGGTATCGACCCATGGTATTTGTTGTCAGTTTTCGAGGAAAATAATAAAATAAGGTCCATCAACCTATAAAAGGGGAGAGAAGCTAGGCATTTAGATTCATTCTGGTTTTATCTATCTTATTGTGTTTGGGTTGAGAACTTGGCCTGGCCAGTTCTAACATTGATCCCGGGGCGAAAACCCTGGGGCGAATTTGTCTGGTGGATCCATCCAGGGTCCACGATTGTGCTTCAGTGTTTGTTTTCTATTTTAAGGAACAACCAAGCATGCCATCTGCAGGAGCTCAAATTTATTATATGGGCATGTATTCTATTTTCAGCTAATAATATAAATAAATTGGTGCATTTCCATATCCCGTCTATGTTCATGGTTTTTATTGAGTGTAATTTTATTGAGAACACTAGAATGTGCTAGACCTAACTAAATTATTAAGGTTTGGGATCTTACAGTGGTATCAGAGCTGTGCATCTTGCCAGCCTGAGGGTTTTATGCAGGAAACTTCAGTGGGATTTATTCTCACCCTAGCATACATCTCGATCTTTGGTGGTATTGAGTATCACCCTAGTTGGTTTTATTTTTCAGTTGATTGAAAGAAGAATTTGTGCGTTGCAAAAGGAGCAGAAATTGATCTAACCTAATCTGATCTTATGGATAGTCAAGGAGGAGGATTGGTTCAGCCGGCAACATTGAGAACGAATTTGAATTTTTCTTAATCAAGAGATGTATTTGGAGCGTGAAAGTGGGTAAATGGACTTGACTCATAATTTTAAGCCATGTTTATAGTTTTGAAAATTATGACAGGAGTTGATATTTGTTTTTAGGGGTTTGATTTATAAAGAAAAGGGAAGGGATAGATAGTTGAGTTTAGTTTGGGAGCTGTAAGGATTTAATTAAAAAATAAAAATAAAAAAATCCTTTGATATAGTGTTGTTGAGCGTATTCCTTCATAGTGCATCATTTTGGGGCCTACTAAAGTTTTCCATCATGAGATGAGTTTACACATACATTGAAATCGGAATATTGTCTTGTGCAAAAGGGAATGTGTATCTGGGTAGCATATCTCCAAATTAAGTGCTAAAATATTATTTCAAGAGGTTGTGTTATTTATATACTTTTGCTGGCACCAACTTAACCTAGTTTCATCAAGGCCAAAATCAAAATGTGAGAAGGAAGAATACATTTTTGTATAATTCTTTGTCTTGCTATGTGAAGATGGATCATCTTGAAGAAATTTTGAAAAACAACCAGAAAATCCTTGATGTACTAGTGAGGTTATATGTTCCTTTAAGTAGCCATATCTCCATAGTCCAAAATGATAATCAAAACAAGAACAAAATATGTAGCAAGAATGAACTAAGGAGGAGAGGACTATGCTTTATCTGCAAGGGACCTTGGGCCCTTAACCATTCCTATCCAAGTGATAAGAAGAAGGCAACAAAGACAGAACAAGAGGAGATTACTTCAAATCATGGGAAATATTTTGTAGATGGGTCTATTGATCTTCAAGATGGTGAGCAACATCATGAAATTATTCGAGGAGGCTTGCAGGACGACAAACATTTGGAAGTGCATGAGAAAATTCTACCTAATGCCATTGATGAGGTTGATTCCTATACAATGGAGTTTGTAGATCCCCAGGGGAATATCCATGAAGAATATGAATAATCAAGTATACATAAAATTCCACCAATGCATCTATGTTCGACAGTTGAAAGGAATGAACATATTGTCTCCATAGATGAAGGAGACCTGGGAGATTTGAGTGAGGATCCAGCCACAGTGACCAACATGATGAGTATGATAACGAGGAGCAACATGACAAACATAATGTGCAAAATGGACCATTCCTAGAGAGTTGGTCAAAGGCTCAAGTTGAAGATGTGGTCGTTGGGCATCAAGTGCAAACAGATACAGCGATAGTCATCATGGCACTAGAATTTCCAGTAGAAGACTTTCGAGAAAGGATCAAGCATTTCAAGACAGATCTTATGTTGTTGAAGCAAAAATTCTGGACAGTCCGAGACACTGCCTTACAGGAGAATAGAAAAATTGAGGAAGTCATAGGGGTATGTGCCGAATCAAAGACCAAGTTTTCTAGTGTTGAGGAATGACTCAAATCCCTCATAAGGCAGCAAGAGGAGTACGATTGGGAGTTCTAGAGCAGCCCTCTATAGGAATACATAGATAGAGCTTGCAACACCAACAACCCACCTTTATACATTGGGAAGATCAGGGCAGAGTTCTCCAAATACATCATGTTGGGTAACCAAGTAAAGCAGCATGAATCAAGCATCGAACAACATCAACATTCTAGATTTGCAGATATTCATTCTTTCCCAAGTATGGATTGGCGAGAGATTATGAGTTGGTATTCTATTGATGGGTTGATTATTTGGAGGATACCCATAGCTAAGGGAAAATTACAGCTTGGACCACTTGGTGTGGGCAGTGATGGAGAGTTGAAATGGTACCATAACCCACAGGTCCCAAGATTTAGGTGGTATTGGGATCCAGGAGAATCCATTGAGGAAATAATTGGTCATAGGATTGTTTGGGATCCAGGTATCGAAGGATCCATTTAGGACCATTCAACATGGAGGGTACATCGAATTGTATGGGATCCTGGTATCAATGTAAAAATGCTTTTGTTGTGGATAGAAGTGGATCGTTTGAGGACAAGCAATCTTTGGGTGGGAGGATTTGTAATATTCCTTTTCTTGATCCAGTCAAAGTGGATGGAATAAGTCCATGGTATTACCAGGGTATTTTCACACGGTATCGACCCATGGTATTTGTTGTCAGTTTTTGAGGAAAATAATAAAATAAGGTCCATAAACCTATAAAAGGGGAGAGAAGATAGGCATTTAGATTCATTCTAGTTTTATCTATCTTATTGTGTTTGGGTTGAGAACTTGACCTGGCCAGTTCTAACATTGATCCCGGGACGAAAACCCCATGGTGAATTTGTCTCGTGGATCCATCCAGGGTCCACGATTATGTTTCGGTGTTTGTTTTCTATTTTAAGGAACAGCCAAGCATGCCATCTGCAGGAGCTCAGATTTATTGTATGGGCATGTATTCTATTTTCAGCTAATAATATAAATAAAGTGTTGCATTTCCAGATGTCGTCTATGTTCATGGTTTTTACTGAGTGTAAATTTATTGAGAACACTAGAATATGCTAGATCTGACTAAATTATTAAGGTTTGGGATCTTACAATCAATGAAGATAAAAATTAGTAAACAAAATGTCATTCAAAGCTAGAAGATAAAGAGAAATCACTTACATTATGTCAAATTGATAGATTATGTAACCTTTCGAACATAGATTGACTCTTAATATTCAAAGATGGTATTTCAAGTTCCAATAGAAAATATTTGATATATTTTGAAAAAATCCAAGTAGTAGATGAGATAATATAAATACAATAATATCAATTCATGAACAATATGATGGATATATTTACAAATCTGAATTTTCATCATAACCTCACATGTTTCAGACATCATTACACATTAGATGAAAATGATCCATGCATCAGCTCTCAATTATTCATAGCATCTAGCGTAAAATCTGCGACTTTGATGGGAAACTCTAGTGCAGTGCAATTGATGATGTTCTATATCTCCAATGTTTCCTCCGAGAACATCATCTTTGAAATTGTAAAGAAACATTTTGAATTGCATTGACACTAAAAATAAATTGTTTTAATATTTTTCATTTCCCCCTCAAAAGTACAGGATTTACATCTCTTGGTGGCCAAAATTCTAATTTGTATTATAACTTCAGAGCTCATTACACATTAGATGAAAATGATCCAGACATCAACTAGCAATTATTCATAACATCTGGCTTAAAATCTGCAACTTTGAAGGGAAACTCTAGTGCAGTGCAATTGATGATTTTCTATATCTCCAATGTTTCCTTCAAGAACATCGTCTTTGGAATTGTAAAGAAACATTTTGAATGGCATTGACACTAAAACTAAACTATTTTAATAATTTTCATTTCCCCCTCAATAGTACAGGATTTACATCTCTTGGTGGCCAAAATTCTAATTTGTATTATAACTTCTTGTAAATATCATCGATTTATATTGACAATTGCAACAAACCATTGTAAAAATTTACATGGTAAAGAAACCTCTACATGGTTTAAGACATTGATTATTTAAACAATCCAATAAACCACTAACCACCTATATTTCAAATTTAGCTTAACTACTCAACAAAAATTGATTAAAAAAATAAAAAACCTAGAAGTAGTCTAATGAGTATGGCAATGATTATCTGTTGGATTTCAGAAATGACTGTCAATGGGATCCTTTGTCATTGATCGAAAATCAACTCACAAAAGAACCATTAGGAAATTCATTCCAGTATTAAAAAAAACGCGTTCATATGAAATTATGAATTAATGCAATTAACTCATATATAAATAAAAATATTTTTCTATAAGTTTTCATGAGCTTCAAGCTCACGCCTACATATTAATTTCGGAAAACAAAATGTTAGTTCAAGACAACCGAAGAAAAACCTTGCAATTGTTCAAGTTTTTAGATTGGATGCTAATCAGTTGCTAATCAAATTGGATGCAAGTTTCCAGTGACTTCAACAACTTAGCTAAAGGAATTGTCTAAAGGGTGTTTCCTTTCGCATAAATAGATCAACCCACCTACAAACTAAGATGAGATTTTGGAAATGCGTGTGGATGTTTCCATTTGATCTTTTCAACTATGATAGTATGGTATTTCTTTAGTGTAGGGATTATGCCCAAAATGAGCTCCTATTGAAGCAGAATAGCTGCCACATTTAAACAAAATATGTGTTGTGCCTACACATTGAGATGGAATGAAGTAGATACAAAAACAAAGTTATAAATGGGAATGGTTAGCGACTTCTAAAGGAATTATTTCAGAAGTATATGAAAATTAGCTAGAAATTTGGCATATCGTTGCACATCATTCCATTTGAAGTTCACCACTACAATAGTATGCTAATTCTGATGATTTTTTATTGCTAAACTACCCATGACCCTGTATTGAAGAAGGAAACTGGCCATTCTTAAACATCTCATTAGAGAATGTTCTTTCTAGCTATCACTTCAATGATTTTTTATATGTCACAATTCTTGTCGAATTTATGCCACCCATCAATTCAACTTCTAAATATGCCTAAAAGGATGGTCGTATCAATTCCAATAATTTTAAAAACTTCAAGGATGTCGCTTCTCAAGAAAGGTCCAAGTCAAAAATCAAGGTGGGAAATTCAATACTCAAAGGTGGCATTGCCCATCCAACTATATCAGCAAGGGTGAGAAAATACGTGTTATCCATTAAAG
Source organism: Pinus albicaulis (assembly GCA_034641835.2). Classification (NCBI taxonomy): domain Eukaryota; kingdom Viridiplantae; phylum Streptophyta; class Pinopsida; order Pinales; family Pinaceae; genus Pinus; species Pinus albicaulis. The sequence goes on along the minus strand of CM076582.1, from coordinate 1,207,854,454 downwards.
GAAGTATTTCTCATTATCTATTTCACTAGTATCTTTACTAATATTAAAAACTAGCTTAGATCCATCTAACACTAGTTCTATCATGTGCTGAGAGGGATCAATCCCTTGAGGTGAAAAACCTTATTTTTTGTGTGTGGAACTTGAGGAAATGTTTGCACCTCGAGGTATTTGATCCCTCTCTGCGTGTGATAGATCTAGTGTTAGATGGATATAAGTTGGTTCCAGTTGAGAGAAACAATGTCACATTTTTATGTTATCATTATTATGTATATGTTTGAGATAAAATTCAAAATTCCCATTATCTTTTCTTGGTTGGCATGACCATATCATTCTCTTCTTTATTTTGGTCTGTGTTTCTTTGCTTGAATGGTTTTTACGTCTGTGTTTGGATTATTTGAGTGGTTTGTGTGTTTATGTATTTGGATTTGGATGGTAATGTGTGTGAATGTTACAGTTGTTATGTTATATTTTTATGTGTATTTAATTGTTTATTAGTAATTATTTGGTGATGTATAAGGGAGACAATGTTGTCAAGTTTGCAAGAATATTGATATTACACATCTATTTCATTTAATTTTACGTATCACAACTTTTGAAAACTAAGTAACTCTAAATAATGTTCCTCCAAATATTAAAAAATATATCTTGTAGAGTAGTTTTAATAATTTACTGCATCAAGATTATTCTTGAAATAATTTGCTTCTTTGTTTATGTTTGAAATAATTTATTTCCTTCAAGAATATATATATATATATATATTATCTATAATGTATTTTGCAAAGTCAAGAAACAATGTATTTTTTTATTTTTTTTAATGAGTGGCCAAATTTGTAAAATTTTTACATTATTTGTTTCTCCAAACAATTATCACATCCTTCTAGAATAGCTTTATTTGTTTTGATGTTTACAAATATACATTTTCCTCTTACAAATATTTTGAATACACTGTTGTATGCAATTACTCTATTAGTAATTTTGAATATATGTAATTTTGATAATTGTCTATTAGTAATTAGTTGGTGATGAAGAAGGGAGACGATCTTATAAGGATTAATTCACACTTTGCAGGAGGATTGATTTTGCACTTCTTTTTATTTCTTAATAGTGTCCATATACAAGCATAAAATATAATTACAAATCATCATCTACACTAAATTCAATGCATCTAGTGCAAGCAATCAAATAAGGTTAAAAATCACCATCTACGTTGAAATCAATGCATCTAGAGCAAGAAATCAAATAGGACTAGAAATCAACATCTAAACAAAAATTATTACATCTAGTGCAAACAAATAAATATAATTAGAAATCAATATATGCACTTAAATCAATTCATCTAGTGCAAGAAATCAAATAGGATTAGAAATCATCATCTACACTGAAATCAATCTAACTAAAAACCCAATAAAATTTTAATCTTAACGTATCAATGTTGAAGAGAAATGTTAAACACCATGTTAAGCACACACATGGTGTATGAGGAAGATGAACACACACACAAGAGACTCAACACACAATGAAGGATAAGTGTGAGGCTTTCTTATTTTCCATTATACAAAGATGTACATTTATAGTACAATGGTGTGACTCTTGGTTTCACATTCCAAGGTCACTTGAACTCCATTGTGACTTTTTTCATTCCACACCTACCCATAGAGGATTAGGTGTTCCAACACCCCCCCTTAATCCGAAGGGGTATGTGTGAGTCCAAGAAAAGAGTTGTAATACAAATATGCAAAGTATACATGGCAACACTTGGGCTGAATCAACTCTCTAAAATGTTGGAAAAAGAGGTGGTTTTAGGATGACCACAAACACTGGAACACAATACTTGTTGCAGTTCCCGGAACTCTTCCAAAACTGGCAAGAAGCTGAAGGCTTATGCTAGAGGAATTGTCCCTCATAAAAAAGGGAGACCTTCAACCTAAAAGAAGGGAGGTCTACTACCTGTGATGGTTTTAGGATTACCAACAACTCTGGAATGCTTGAAGCATTTCCTGGAACTCAACCAATGCTGGCAAGAAGCTGAAGGCTTCTACAAGAGGAAGTGTTCCTCATATATGAAAGGGAGACCTTCGACCTAAAAGAAGGGAGGTCTACTACCTGTGGTGGTTTTATGTTATCCACCAACCAAAGATGATGGTTTAAGGTTGTCCACCAACCGAAGGCATGCTCATGGGCATCCGTGTCTCTGGCTACATCTCTGAATCTGGAATGACGAATTGTGGCTCAGGCGCGCTTGAACTACTGGCTATAACTCTGAACATGGAATGAGAGATTATGGCTCAGGCTCACTTGATCTGATGTTGAAGCTTGTACATGACCACCATTTTCCCCCCTGTCAGGGACAAGGTGAGATGATGGCGAAAACTCAACTGCAAGTTTGTTCAATATTCGTGAACATGTTCTGACATGCGACTTAAACATCTTCTTGGCTGTTGATGCCCATTGCCAAGAAGCGATCCATCCAAGATGAATCTTTTTTCTTGCAGGAGGCTTGTGTCTGAAGCATCTGTTTGAAGAATGGGTGTGCCGACCACAGTGCTTGCATGGATGAAGATCAAAACAGTGATCTTTCATATGGCCAACTCGATCACAGTGTTGGCATTTTACAATCTGTTGCTTTTGTTGTGGAGCAGGATCTAGAACAGCTGCAGGTGAACTGTCATACATGAATCCGACACTATGAAATATGATGGGCTTGGTGTAGTCTGGAATATGGAAGGACACATCCTTGTCATATCCAAGACCAGTTCGGTGCTTGTTGTGGACAATCTCTTCCCAAGGTCTAATGATGGGCTTGAGAAGTGCAGGTTGAGTTGCTGCATCTGCATGTACATGTGCTCTTGTGCAAGGAACTGAATGTGAATCGTCTGCAAATTTATCTTATTTCTTCTGATGAGAGTCCTTCACAATATTCTAAACAGAAACAGGTTCAGAATGGTGACTCTTTTGCTGAAGTCCGTCTTGTTGAAGTTGAGATTCCAACTGCAAAAACTCAATCTTTTCTTGTGCATCTTGTAAACAACTTTGAATGTTACAAAGAGCATTCTTGCTCATTCTTATCATATCATCAACATTTGAATGAATGAGGTTATTCAACAACTCTAATGCCTCATTGATTTTAGCCATTTCGACAACTTAGGCTCAAAAATGAAAGGGTGTCGGCTTCAACCGAAAATGCACCCGTTTACAATGTGATGCAACTTAATTTCAATAAATACAAATGACTCAAGAGAACTTCCAAATATGGAAATCTCGAAGTACAAAGTGTTCTCCTCAAATGATGGAGGAAAATCAACAATTTTTTAACAACTCAAATACACTTCAAGTCTTGAATGAATATGCAAATCAATGTCAGTTAAATACAATATTTCTGCAAAATATGTGCAGCTGAAAACACTATGTAGCTGAATTTTCTTCTTCAAATAGTTGTTTTCAATGATGGCAAACTTGTCTTCAAATGTAAATTTCTTCAAAAAATCACCCTTATGTCACAAATCATAAAATGTCAAATCTGCAATTTTCTCTATGTATTCAGTCCATCTGCTCACATGTCATTTCCTCATTCTTCTGTTGTTTGTTTTCTTTCCTTCCTCTCTCTCTGCTGCTGCTTTTTTTTTTTTAATTAATTAAAAATGGAGGGAATTTAAAAGGAGAGGGAAATTTATTGGGAGGGGAAGGGAGGTATTATATGGAGGGGTTTATTAATGGGGGAGGGGGGCTATTAAATAAAAAATTAAAATGGGAAGGGGATTTTTATTTTATTTATTTTATTTTATTATTAAAGAAAGGGAATTAATTAAAATGGGAAAAGGGATTTTTAATAATAAAAAATTAAAATGAAAAAGTGGGAACGAATTTAAAAAGGAGGGGGGAGATTTTAAATTAAAAAATAAATAGTGGGATTAATAAAATATGGGAAGCATGGATTAATTAAAAAATTTAAAAATTATGAAAGGGGGCTTTATTGTAAATGGAGGTGGTAAGGGGAATGAGAGGGTAAAGTCGTAATGAGGGTTGGAGCGAGTGAGAGATATGTGAGGGGGAGGTTAAGAGTGCAGGTTGGTGGGAGGAGGGCCGTGAAGGGGAAGGGTAGGATAGCAGGGTGCAGCGAGGCGTAGGGAAGAGAGGGGATGGGAGGGACGTGAGCAGTGCATTGAACAAGTGCAAGCGTTGCCGTGGGGGGAGAGAGGGGAGCAGTGCGTTGAGCAGCCAAGTGAGGGGGCGTAGGCCACGGTAGAATAGGGGTTGCGGGTATTACAGTGAAGCACGTAAGAGGTGAGAGGGGTTGAATATATGCAGAGGGAGGGGGTGAGCGATGGGTAAGGGGGAGCGTTTGCAGGTATGGTGAGGGCGGATGCGTGTGAGGAGTTGAAAAATGCAAGTAGGGGAGGGCGTGGGGGCCGAGTTGCCCAGGGATAATTTTTTGTTTTGTTTCGTTTTGTTTTTTTTTTTTTTTACTATAGCAGAGTAGAGCAGAGGGAAGAATTCGTAGAGATTTGTAGACTCAGAATTTTTCAGGGAATGCAGGAAATTTGCAGGAAGCTGTAGAAAGGAGCAAGATTTTTTTTTTTTTTCCAAATATACAGCAGAGGAATTTGTAGAGATTGCCAATAAAACTTCGAAATTTTTCCAGTAGCCCAGCAGCAGAGAAATGGACTTTAAAAATGCAGAATTTTCCAAAATATTTCAACGGTAAAAATCCAGAGATTTGCACAAATTCTTCAATGAAAAACTCAAAATTTTTTCTTGAAAACCCAAAACTTTTCTTCAAAACCCCACTTTGAACAGTATTCCAGCAGCTCTTCAAAAATCAGAATTTAAAAGGCAGAAATTTGCAAAATAACGTGTAGTGAGAAAACCTGCAGAATTCCCACCAAATGCTGCTCTTCTTCAAGACGAAATTTCTGAATGTGCCAATTTCTTAATGTTGCAAAACGCTTGATGAATGCGGTAAAAAAGCTGCTACAACAATCTCTGAGTGCTGCAAAAATTATCAGAATTTTTGCAGATATGCACAGGCCATAAACACAAATGGCTCACTCAATTTGGAGCAGGGCCAGCAATCGCCCGCTCTGATACCATGTTAAACACCATGTTAAGCACACACATGGTGTATGAGGAAGATGAACACACACACAAGAGACTCAACACACAATGAAGGATAAGCGTGAGGCTTTCTTATTTTCCATTATACAAAAATGTACATTTATAGTACAATGGTGTGACTCTTGGTTTCACATTCCAAGGTCACTTGGACTCCATTGTGACTTTTCACATTCCACACCTACCCATGTAGGATTAGGTGTTCCAACAAGAAACAAAAAACTTTTGGAGAAATAATTACGATCCAACCAAAAGTCGAACAAAATTTTAATAATAATATATCAAAACTAAATGAAAATTAAATAAAATACTAAAGAGAAATGCTTTGAATTGAGGAAAAATAGATTATTTAATTAAAATTATTAAATCGTTTAAACTCAACGTTCGGATCTGATCTCTCACTTAGTCTTGATGATGAACCACACTGGTTGGTTCAAAATGCGTTGACAATGTTCATTTTAATGTGATTATTACTGAAAAATTCTTCATAATTTTACGATGGATCACAGAAGCCAAGATTCTATAAATAATAATTATTAGTTTTAATGTTAATATTTTAATAATTAAATAAAAAAATAAAAAGCATGTAATAGAAAAATATATAATTAAAATACCAAATATGATATTATCATTATAACTATGATTACAATTATAAATTAAAATTAATAATTCTTTTTTTCTAATTTTAAAACTAATTATTTTATAATAACTCAATTTTACTTTTAAATAATATATATAGATATAGATAATGAATTCAACGACAACCCGTCATATTGCTCACTTTACTTATTTTAAAAATAATTTTTTTTATTTAAACTAATCACATAAAATAAGCATAAAAAATAGTTATTAAATTCACTAAATCAATGAATTTGTGAAAAAATGTATTATTATACCAATTTCATACTGTAAAATTTTTAATTTGATTGAAATTTCATAATATGCATTTATATCATAGAGAACTTCTCTAGGTCAATTTTTTATTTTGGATCTGCATAAAGTCTTGAGGGGCCAAATCTCTTGAGATGCAAAGTAAAAATAGACTGGATGTTTAGTAAATTCATGGTTAAGATTAATCTTGGCTAATTATAATCTAACTAAAAATCCAATAAAATTTTAAAATTCCAACAAAATTTTAATCTTTGCGCCGAAAGGCGCTCTACATCGTAGTATAGGGCACATGTGTAGATGTAATGTAAGAAAGTTTGTAAACATTTGTAATGTTGGCTCAATTGTAATCAATATATTTGTAATAATTATCCTTGTCTGAACATTCAAAAAAGAGGTATGGTAAATAAATAAAAATACGAATAAACTAGAGGTGTAGTAAATAAATAAAACCTCTTTTTATCTTTACTCCATAAACTTCTATATATTTACGAAAACTCAAAAAATGAGTTTTATTTAGGTGAAGCCTATGGGCCAAATACCATGAGACAAATTATTATTAATACTATGGGCTAAATACCATGGCCCAAATACCATATTTATAAAAAGGTATGGTAAATAAATAAATATAAAAGAGGTATAAAGAGGTATGGTAAATAAATAAAAATATAAATAAATCTTAGGGATGGTAAATAAATAAAACCTCCTTTTATATTTACTTCATAATCCGCTTTACATTTACAAACACTAAAAAAAAGGTTATTTAGGTGAAGCTTATGGGTCAAATATCATGGGCCAATTTATTAATATCATGAAAAAAAATATCATTAGCCCTGCAATTAATAATAATATTACTATTAAATCTAATATTCATATTAATATATCATAATATTAATATTATTAAGTTTAATAACTTTGGATTAATATTACAATATTAAATTTTTTATATTATAACATATATTAATATATCATGATTTATATTAACTTTAGATATATATGGGAGGGAAGAACAAAGGCATAGAGTGATTTGGGTGGAGAGATAGGGGGAGTGACAAGGGAGAGATGGAAATAAACTGAAGGAGAGGGGAGATGAGGAATGAAGAGAGAGAGAGGGAGAGGAGTGAGAGAGGTGGAGAAGGGTAAGAGATGGATAGGGAGACACCAAGATGAAGGGGGGAGAGAGAGAAGGAGAGAGGGAGGGATCTAGTGAGAGGATTGGAGGGTAGAGAGAGAGAGAGAGAGAGAGAGATGTGGGGAATAAAGAGGGAGGTAGGAGAGAAAGGGAGAAAGAGGAAGGACGAGAGAGATTACTTGAGAGAGAGGAGGAGAGATGGATTTTTAGGGGGAGAGAGGGAGGGAAGAAGAAAGACATAGAGAGTGAGAAGTGGAGAGAGAGAGAGGGAGTGACACGGGAGAGATGGAGAGAGAGTGTGTATGTTTAGGGGTCAGATAAAGAGACAAATAAGGAGATATCAAGACAAGGGGGAGAGAAGGAGGGAGAAGGAGAGGGATGGATATAGTAACATAAAGAGAGAGAGAATATTAGAGGGAAAATAGAGAGCGGGAGATAGAGAACTATAAAATTATATTAATAAATTGGACAATACAAACATCTCATCACTTATTATTATTATTATTAAAATTTATCAAAAATATATCAATATCTTTCATGTATAATAATAAAATAAAAATGTAAATTTAAAAACAATTTTTTTAAAATTATATTAATAAATTCGACAATACAAACATCTCATAACTTTTTATTATTATTATTAAAATTTATCATAAATATTTCAACATCTTTAATGTATAATGATAAAATAAAAATGTAAATTTAAAAACAAAAATTTGGTTTTTCATTTTTCATTTTTCATTGATTTAATGGTGAAATCTAGTTGTTGATATTGGGTGGTTTTGGATGCCCTAGGATTTTTTACTTCTTTGTATTGATCTGTGGGATACATTTAAACCGATTTTCTGGTGATTTGGGTTAGATTTGCCTTCTTTGTCTTGACCAATGGGATACATTTAAACCAATTTTCTGGTGATTTGGGTTAGATTTGACTTCTTTGTCTTGACCTGTGGCATACATTTAAACCAATGTTATGGTAAACCAATTTTATGGTGATTTGGGTTAGATTTGGTTAGCTGAAATAAATCAATGCTCCATCTCAAAAAAATGCATTTCATTTTCAATATATATAGATATATCCTATCATTTTATTTCTTATTTATCCGAAAAATAAAAACAATTAAGCTATTGTTGTAAAGCAAAAGAGAGACTATAGTTACGCTCTTGTGGTACATGATATAGAATATGAATAACACATTTTAAAAAAAATGACATAGTGTGAGTGATTGACGGTCCCACCTGGTTAATCATATCTCCGAGTGTTGATGTGTTATTATTGATGAGAAATCAGTGAAGAGCCGGAGCCTGTGTTATGATTGACGAGCAATGCGCGAAGACTCTGGCCTGGAGAGATTGTCTGTGGAGTTTCATGTTGCCCTGGAGGCCCCACACAAGATTTATATACAATCCTGAATTCCATGCGATGGGAGCGGCCACCTTGTTGTCTCCATACACAAACATTCTCATTCCTCTCTGGATCTTCTTTTCCTTACCTCATTGATGTTTTCTTCTTTTACTCTCAGCAATGGCGGAAAATTTTTAAATAAATTTATCTTTGATCTCTTCCACATATTCTCCTGCATGTATGAGGTCCACCATGGCAGATTGTCATGAACTCCACCATCTCCTCATAGCGCTCCGCAGATAGCCTGCTCAGCCAGCTTAGCCATGTAGAAATTATCCTCCAGCGATGACTCCACCAACGCTGCCTTTAGTCACTTTCTCCAGGAACTCCACCATCTCATAGCACTACTCCTTCTCAGCCAACTTAGCCATATACATTCTCCTTCTGCGATGACTTCACCATCGATGTTGCCGCTATTTTTGCACCGATCTTAAAAACCTAAGTTCATCTCCTAATGTTAAAGAAATGGCTACTCCATTGAGGAAACACAATACATGGGAAGCGATGGAATTATTGTAATTTTGTAAGTAGCTGGAGAGTTACTGCAATTAATTACAAAATTGTATGACTGTCAATGCATTGCCATATGACTTGAAAGTTTGAAACAATGGTTGAATGACTTTAAAGTGTATTGGAATTAATTGTCAGAATTGATAGTTGAAACAATGGCTACGTACAATTTTAGAAAGGAGAGCAATGCAAATGTTACTAGGGGTCCAGCCTCCAGATTCCGGCAATTTATCCAGCATGGTCAACCCTTCTACCGGCATTTCCTGATATTATTTAATTTTTTTTTAAACCATTAAAAATAAAAACTAACATTTTTTTTTATGGTTAATTTTAACTTCGCCATTCTGAGACGTGCTAGACCCCTTCGGACGGGCTGTGACGTGTTCAATTTTTAACACTGATAGCGATGCCCCTAAAGAGTACTTCGGTGAGTACTTCGGTGAAATAACGAAAGCTCTAAGTATGAGAAATAGATTGTCTCCTGGAGTTTTCTTCCTCACAAATATTTTTTCATCTTCGCCATGTTCACTGCTTCAATTTCATGCGCACAGTGCAGTTGTTTGGAGGACCAATGCAGTTGTTTGGAGGACCTATTTTCTATCGTGTTTGGGGGCTCCCACCTCTTCATTTCGTAATCATATAAAAAACGAGGTCAATTGTAACTTCTAAGCATGAACAAAGAATTATGACACAAGAAGAATATTTATTAAAATCAGATCAAAATGTCCACCACTCATCAAATTTTTATTGAACAGGATTGACAATAACACACTAATGTTTCACTCATCTTGCTTCTAATACACCCAAGCTACTATTTGATCTTTGAGCACGGTAATAAGGTAGCCCACACTGCAAAGAGAACGCACAACGATGTGTCTCCTCCCTCGTATCAACAAATTTGTTGAGTAAATGCATTGAAGTTTTTTCCTAGAAAATTCGAGGAGTGATCTATGTTTCCAATTTACAATTATCTTAATTCTAAATCTACTAAGAGTCGAGAGGGATCAATCAAGGCAACAAATTTGATCCATTTGGGCTCTTAATAGATAGGGAAGTAATGCACAAATCAAGATTGAATGGTTACACAAATGAATATTAGCTATGTTTCGTTTTTATTTGTTTATAATCTGATGGCAAACCATTGTTCAATCGTCTAATAATGGATCTGACGATCAACAAGAGTACACAGTGGCAACTTGGGGAGTTGTTTTCAAAGAAGAACACCTTATGGCGTAATTATAATTATTATAATTATTATTATAAATATAATAATTACAATTATAATTATAATATTAGGGCTTATAATATTATGTTTTTTAATATAAAAGTTTATAACAATAATCATAAGTTTGATATATTAATAATAGATTTTATAATATTAATCCTAGTGTTTATAATAGTAATTGTAGTGTTTAATATTAATCTCTTGGGTTTATAATATTAACCCCTTTGGTTTATAAATCTGTTGGGTCTATAGTATTATTATTTTGGGTTTATGATGAGTTGGGTTTATAATACTAATCCCTTGGGTTTATTAATACCTAGGATTTTTAATATTGATCCATTGAGTTTATTAATACCTAGGGTTTATAATATTGATCCCTTTAGTTTATAATATAGATCTGAAGAATTTTTAATATTAGTACTTTGGGTTTATAATATTAATCCTTTGGGTTTATTAATCCCCTTGGTTTATAATATTCATCCCTTCGATTTGTTAATACCTTGGGTTTATAAAAGTAATATTATATTATATTTTAGTTTAATATATAGTATATATATATATATATATATATATTTAATATTATAAATATACTCCAACTATACATATAATAGACATAAAAGATATAAATATATAATAATTATTTATCATAACTTAATGGCGAGAGATAAATAAGTATCAATATTATTATTATTATTATATTATATAATAGTATTATTTTATATTAGTATATAATATAATAACTATAAATAAGTAAATATACAGTGATTTTATTATTTATGTAGTTATTAATAATCAGAAACCATACACTTAGTAATTATAATTATTAATATGGTTGATATAGCGTATGGGAGTTGGTAAATATGGTTATAGATATGTTTCATATACACCAACCACATTGGTAAATGTGGTTGTTCTAGTTATATTGTTATGATGCACACAAATCGAGTCTTTGAGAATAAGCATGTAAACTCTTTTTGGACTAGTCTTATGACTAATCATGCAACACTAACATTCCCAAACTACGAGAATAAGAACCGCCAAGTAAGATTTCCTCAAAGCCTCACTCATCTTCTCCAATTTCTTAGTATAAAACACAATCAATCTCAAGTTGGGTTGCTAGTCCCCAAACACACAGAATTGCATTAATCCCACTGAAATAAAGTAAAATTGTGATAAATATATATAAATAAGCCATCAACAACTAGCTCATAAAGCTACGAAGACCATCTAACAAGTCACATTTGATAGTATTGTAATGTTATTATTTCAACGGTTCTCACACCCACAACAAAAAACTATTCTTGCCTCCTTGTGTGCATTGACCAGAAACAGATATGGAAGAGGCGGTATCATGAGGTGAGTGTGTACTGACTATTGAATTGATGACTGAATGAGCCATGGGCAATCACAGGGTAAGTAACAATGGCTAATGGGAGAGTATCGTTGAAGCTTCAACCGATATATATATATATATATATATAACAGACCTACTCAATCTTACGTAAATACATATGGTAAATCTATTTTTACTTTAACTGTTTAATGAAGAAAATAAAGAATCGGTTTGATATAAAACGAATTCTTGAATGGGTATTCATTATTTACGGGAGATCTCTGGAGAGATTTTGGGGAAAGCGATATGGCCTTCAAACAAATATGGATATTTGGTTTTGTTTAAATTTAGCGTTTGCAATTTATTCTAGACCACCAGATTATCCCGGACCAGATCAACATTCTTGTAGACCCAATCGGAAGCGTAACGAGGCAAGTTGTGCAGTATTTTATGAACATTTCTCATTATATGCAAAATACAAGCGTTAAAATATTTTATGTGTGCCATACCTTATAGTTGGTTGCTCGAAAGAACAGTCATTTGTCACAAATCATATCCAGGCATGAGAATTGCAGTTCTACGCATTCCCATGAGCTCCGACAATTACAGTTGTCTTTTGGAGTTCTGCGTTGATGCGAGAAAGTTGAAAAAATAAGCAGTCGGTACTAGAAGCCAATGCAATCATGAAAGATTCGCAAAAGTTGAATGTAGACAATGTAGAAAGAAGTTGTTTCCTTATGTAGAATTGAGCAATTCAATTTCTCCAAGCAAGGACTGAAGTTTGTTATCGTGGTTATTCTTCAAGAAAAAAGATAAGTAATCATGCTATGTATTTTAAAATATTTGGCATAATTAGTGCACGTGAAATATAAATTCAGAAGGTAATTTTACTAAAAATAATTTAGTAGTTTAATTCATGAAAATATTTCATGGGTTTGAAAAGGAATGCAGTAGTTAAAACTCGTGAAGATATTTCCTGAATATTTGGCATAATTAGTGCACATAAAATATAAATTCATAAAGTTATTTTCCTAAAAATAATTTAGTAGTTTAATTCATGAAAATATTTCATTAGTTTGAAAAAGAATCCTGAAGATATTTCATGAGTTTGAAAATGAATTTAGTAGATTAAACTCATGAAGATATTTCAAGAGTTTCAAAAGGAATTTAGTAGATTAAATTCGTGAAGATATTTTATGAGTTTGAAGATAAGTTAATGAGTTAGTTTTTCATGCAAGAAAAGAATAACCATTTCTTTCAAGAAAACTTCATGTTGATTCCTTCTTCTTGAGAAGATGATGTGCATTGAATTAAACGTAATTGTGTTAGGAAAAAACACATGTTGCATGCACCAAGTGGGTAGTTATTGCAATATAGAGAATATGTTTTTGCATAGGGAAGTTATTAAGTTAATCTTCTTGGAAAGAATAACCTCTTGAAAAGATTACATGGCTAGATAAATTATGTCAACTTCTTGATTTAGGATTATTAAAGGTTAAGTTAACTTTGATAATATTGCCTAGTTTTTATGCATAAAAGAGGTTATTTATGGTAATTTATGTTAATTTCTTTCGGAATAAGATCATGTATAAGCATGTAATATTTGTATTATCTTTCATTGGAAAGAATATACATTTGTATGTGAGAAATGATAGCATGTTTAGTTAGCCTACAATGGGAAATATTCTTTGGAAAAGAAGATGGATTACATGCATAAAACCCATATAAATGTGTTTGTTTCCTTGTAATATACAAATGGGTAATGTTCGTATAATATTTGGAGAATAAGACATGTATTCTTATGCTTTATTCCATTAGTTTATGGAAAAGAAACCATGTTACTGCATGCCTATTATGTTATATTTCCTTGGAAAGGAAACATGTGTTTGCATGCTTTATTGTGTTAAGTATTCTTTTGGGAAATTATTTTAGAAAATTTATGCATTGTATGCATAGGAACAACATTCATCATGTTAGCTTTAGCACAAAAAGAAATAGCTGAAGGGCTGGATTATTTTGCTAAAGTTTAAGTAACACAAATGCACCTTGTGTCATTTTCCATTGAAGGAATTCCTGGACAATGGTAGTGTATTGTCTTGTACGAATGTGAGCGTGTGTGAGAAGTGTCATAATCATGTGGAAACTATTTGACATGAATTGATAATTACTTTCTCACACTAAGGTAGAGATGTTAGAAGAAAGCATGTTGTGATATTGTAATCACATCTCATGTATGCACATGAATAAGTGTTAAAGGATCACTTAAATATTTATTATTTAATTGATTAAGTGTTTATCTAATCATGTTATAAAAGCTTGTTGATGACATCAATGACAGGAAATGATGGTGACTTATGAGAAGGAAGTATTATGCTTAACTTGGTGGAAGGTAAATGATTAATGGTTCATGCAGACGGCTATGAGCTGTAGGATGGTCTATTATACGATGGTACATTGTAGGTACATCCATGCCACGAAGATATGAAGATATGAAGACTAGAGGATAAATGCTATCATATTTATTGTAATGGCTTTAAGCTAGATATTTGTATATTTCCTTGTAAGATTTATAACGATGGTTAAGGGATGGGTTCCTTTATAAGCCATTGAGTGAGGGCTGAACACCCTCACGAGCATTTAATAATAAAATTAAACGATTGTTGGTTTTCACCCTACGAGGTTTCCAGGTTATATTGGTGTTCAATGATGTGATTGATTATGGTGTCAAGTTGATGATTTTGATTCATTTCTCATTGTGATGTTCATGATGTCAATTATGTGATGACTACATGAATAATGAAATGAATGCAAGGTTTATCATGCAGTTTTATGTTAATGAACTATAATAGAGGTTGTTAATGGTTAAGAAACTTACTATTCTTATACTAAGGTTTCACTATGAACTGGTGAACCTTCTATCTAATGATGAATAAGGAATATTTAATATTTATTTGGATAGTTACTCGTGAGTAACTTGTATAATTTTTTTTTTAACTCCTTACATTTCCATGTGAAGTTATCGGTGTATGTTACAATATGTCTGATTTAGAATGCCTAAACTCGAAACAAGGAATCATGGGAAATGACGGAGTAAGTAAAAATAGCTAATGGGAATGTGTCATCGAAGCTTCAACTGAGCTATATGGTGTTTTCTTTATGGTGCAATATAACATGTAATTTGTAGCCTATTTTGTAGCACTAGTGCACATATTCTTTGAGCATATAACTCAATTGCAAAGGTGGAAATTACTTGCAAGAGAATGAGTTGAAATTTCTAAAATGAAAATTGTCCACGCCCTTGAAATTGACGCAGTCGTAATTTCACTGGGTAGGATGTTGAAATTAATGGAGAATATGTATTATTGGAGTGAGGTTGTTTCACGGTTATAACATGTGTCCTAGATTAGGGTTAGTTCCTATTATCTAGGTGTCAGTTCCAATCTCCCTATTCTGATGTAAACTTATATATTTTAGATTATAATGATTAATTAATAGAGCGTTCTCTGCTTGGGTAGTCTCCAAGTGCAGCTGCTCACATGTGAGCTGCTAGTTTTCAATATATAAGTTTCATCCTTTTGTATTTTTTAACATGGTATCAGAGCCCTGGTAGTTGGAGAACCCAGTGGCAGTGTGCAACCTTGGTGGTTGGATTCAAGTGCCCTGGTGGCTGAAATTTGGAGCTTGAGTGGCTGGAGGGAATTTTTTTTTTCCCTGTCACATAGGAGCATCGCGAAATTTTGGTATCATAGGGGCACTGGTCAATGAAATTTTGGCTGGAAGACAATGCCGGTATGAGGCTAGATCACGTGTTGATCGACCATTCCTTATAAATATTTGCATCAACACTCCCTGGAATCATGGACTTGACACTGCCATTACGCGCTGGTCTCCCTATGAGCTATAACTAGTCTTGGGTTTGTAATCATGTTTGGCATGGTTATTGAGAGAGTCGATCTGTCGGCTGTGTTTTTTGAAGTCGATATGGTCATGTGAGTATGAAGAGGCTGTTGTGAGTGCTGAATTGGAGCAACGTGTTGTGGATTGGATATTCCCGCAAGCTGTGTGGTGTATTTAATTTCTATACTTGCGTGGGTTGATTGACTTGTGCGTTGAGCCAAACTGGTAACTACGTGAACATGGTGCATTGAGCGTGGACTATGGTGATGTGAACTATGGTTCCTCCTCCCCCTCTGTCGTGGGTAGTTGTGGTTACAAATGACTATGTTTTCATAAAGAATCTGTGGCAAGTAGCGCATACTTATGGCAAAGCAGCGGTGAATCTATTGAAGTTGTGAATAATGTTATACTGGTGGGCATAAAATCAGTCACTTTGCATGACAAGTCGCTTTGCTATAAGTGGATGAGTGAGCAGATTTTTTTTTTTAATTTTCATTTTCTCGAATTGTGATGGTGTGTTATGCCCATCGTGGGGCCTTTATTAGAGAGAGGTAATTTTTTTTTTAGATCACTCTTCTGGATCTGCAGATATATCCATTGGATACAGATCTGGTAATTGAATTCGGTTTTTATTAATTGGTGGAGGTTGGAAAATTTTTATAAGGCAGCTCTATAGATCAACCTGTCACCATGAATAATCAAATGGAAGAGGTGCACTTGAACGAGAGAAATAAGCTCTATGTGTCCAATTATCCTAGTTAGAAATTCAAGTTGCAGACCCTGCTTAAGGGGCAAAGTGTGTGGGTGATTGCAAATGGGGATGAATTGAAGCCAACTGCAGCTGGAGGTGGAACAGCTACAACAATTCAGGATTGGGAGAAGAGGGAGAACAAAGAAAAAGTGTTTTTGAAATTGTCAGTGAAATATTGCATTATCCCTCACATCAGAGAGTGTAAGTCATCAAATGATATTTGGACAACTCTCAAGGATTTGTATGAGATAAAATATACAAATCGTTTATTTTTCCTAAAGAGAAATATTCTCTCCATCAAAATGGAGGAGAGTGAATAAGTTGTTGCATACATCTCTCGAATCAAATCCCTGAGAGATAAGTTGGGAGATATAGGGGAGAAAATTCCGAACGCTTATCTTGTCACAATTACCTTGAATGGTATGACTGATGACTATCAGATGTTTATTATAGGCCTGGACGCAAGGGAGAAATCCCCCAATTTCGAAGAATTGACAGGGATCTTGATACAAGAGGAAGAGAGACAGATGACTCTGAAACCCTAGAATTCAGATCTTGCATTAATGGCAAAGAAAAATCCTTTCAGAGGAAAGAGCAAGTGCAAGACATAAAGGCAAAGGTACACCACAAAGAAATCCACCTCAAGGTATTTCTTTGACCAGAAATGATTCAGGGATCAAATGTTTTTACTATGTTAAATATGGTCACATTGCTAGGAATTGCCATAAGAAGAAGTTTCATGAAAATTGGCATAGACATAAGAAGTATGCAGGCCACTTTGTTGATGAAGATCAAAATTAGAATCTCAGACTGTTTGTATCTTATTTTGTTTTCTCTGCTGAAGATGATGAAGAAAAAACTTGGTTTATGGATTCAGGAGCTTCCACTCACATTACAAGTAACAGACATTAGTTTGAAAATTTTAAATAAAACAGCAGTGGTGCTAATATATACCTTGGTGATGACAGAGGGTACATATTAAGGGGTATGGAAATATTCTTGTGATATTACCTTATGGTAATATTAGGCGTATTCTAAATGTGATGTATGTACCATGAATTAAAAAGAATATGATCTCTATCTCTATGATAACATATCAAAATCTTAAGGTAGAATTTTTTAAGTCTTACTCTGTTATTAAAGATCTGCTGGATCATTTGAAGCCAATTGCATCAGGTATTCGAGTTGGAGGTCTCTCCAAATTGAATGTAAGAAGTGCACCACACCAAGCCTTGACTTCAACAGTGATGACTGCAGAGAATTTGTGGCATCAAATATTCAGTCATATCAATTTTCATGACCTATTGCTACTTCAAAAACAAGGTACGGTCAATGGTCTCCCTATTTTAAAAAATGTTCAGGTTGGTTGTGAAGGATGTGCCCTTGGGAATATGCATAAAGATGATTTTCCCTCAATTTTCGATAAATTGATATATGTGGGCTGATGTAGACAAGGTCATTATGAGGTGCATATTATTTTTTATTATTTGTTGATGATTGCACAAGATTTACCTGGGTATATTTTCTCATAAAGAAGAGTTATACTTTTGAATATTTTAAAGGGTTCAGAAGCATGGTTGAAAAGTAAACAGGGAAGTTCATCAAAATTCTCCACTCAGATCAAGGGGGAGAATACAAGCAGAATGAATTCATCAAATATTGCAAGGACCATGGGATAGTTCAGTAGTTCACAGTACCCCACACTCCTCAATAGAACGAGGTTGTAGAGAGGAGGACCAGAACCCTAGTGGAGTGTGCACACAACATGATAAAAGGTAAGAACCTATCTAACGGTTTTTGGGAAGAAGCAATAAATACTAAAGTGTATTTAAATAATAGGAGTCCAACAAAAAGCCTTGATCTTAAAACTTCATTCGAAGCTTTATTAAGTTTTAAGCCTACGGTTAATCATTTAAGAGTTTTGGTTTGAAATCTTTTGCTCATGTTCCAAAGGAGGATATGAAGAAACTGGATTCAAAGGCCATTACATTCATTTTTTTTGGGTAATGTATAGATTTTAAAGCTTGTAAATTGTTTAATCCCTCTACTCATAAAGGGTTTACAAATAGAGATGTAGTATTCCGTGAGCAGTTAGATAAAGCAAACAAAGACAGAAGTCATGAGGAGTGGCACATTCCTTTGTTGAGTGAGGATAATAATGAGGAAATTAAAGAAAGCCATGAGCAACAACAACAGAAAAAAGAAGAATCAAGTGATGCAGGTACAATTAGGAAGCCAAGTCCATCAAGGAGTCATCAAGATAGATTTGAGCCAAGTTTTCCACTGAGGAGATCAGGTAGGCATACTCAATTACCAACACGATATAGGGATCATTCTCTTATAACTAGTATGTTAAATGTTATTGAACCCTCAAATTATAAAGAAGCAAGTGAATATGATGAATGAAGGGCAACCATGGAAGAGGAATATGAGTCAATACTTTAAAAAAAACCGAGGATTTAGTTGAATTGCCGGAAGGGAAAGAACCTATAGGTTGCAAGTGGTTATATAAACCCAAATTAAATCTGATGTAGACAAATACAAAGCTAGGTTGGTAGCTAAACGTTACTCACAAAGAGAAGGAATTGATTGAGGAAACTTTTGTTTTGGTAGCTAAGATAAACACTATTAGAATGATGATACCTTTAGCTACAAAACATCATTGGAGTGTACACCAACTAGATGTGAAGTCTGCATTTTTAAATGGAGAATTGAAAGAATAGGTTTATTCAAAACAACCTGAAGGGCTTATCAAACACAAGCAGGAGCACCTTACTCAGCAAATTAAAGAAGACATTATATGGTTTAAAACAGGCACCCATGTTGTGGTGTGAAAAAATTGATTCATTTTTAACACAGTTACCAATCAAACGAGAAAATTACCTGGTACCCATCACCTGATTTTGAAAAGTGGTGATGCAGAATCACCCTTTTTTTAGCATAGTTTTGGCACTTTAAATTTTCTTATGACTTTTTGTTTTTATTTTTATTTTAAATATCATGGTTTTCATGTTGAATTTGAAAAGTGGTGATGTAGAATAACATTTTTTTTTTTTTTGGAACTTTAAATTTTCTTTGATTTTTTTTTTTAAATGTCATGTTGATTTAGAAAAATTGTGATTTTTTTGACACTTTAAATTTTTTTATTTATCAAGTATGAACATGTGTTTTAAAATGTTAGTGATTTTCAT
The DNA here is from genome assembly GCA_034641835.2 of Pinus albicaulis. Lineage (NCBI taxonomy): Eukaryota > Viridiplantae > Streptophyta > Pinopsida > Pinales > Pinaceae > Pinus > Pinus albicaulis. The sequence continues at coordinate 1,207,835,013 of CM076582.1, read as the reverse complement.
GCTAATTTTGAAAAGTATTGATGCAATATCAATCATTTTGTTTAGAGTGATGATTTTCATTTTAGTAATAAAACATAAAAATGAAATAAAAAAACATGACGAAAAAAATCAAATATCAAAAAATATCAAAAGAATATAAAAATAAGTGTAAAAAAATAAATTAACTTGTAAAAATAAAATAAATAAATAAACAATAAAATTAAAAAAAAATCATTAAAATAATAATAATAATAACAAAAAAAATCATATTTTTAATAAGTAAAAAAAATCACATAATTAAAAAAATAATTAAAATTAAAAAATTAAAAAATTCAAATAATCAAAATACTAAAATAATAAATAAAGAAAATGATAAAATTAAATAATTAAAATTAAAAATTAAAAATTAATTCAAATAATCAAAATACATCTTAAAAAAATAAAAATAAAATTGAAACAATAAAAAATTAAAGATATATGAGAAAAATACATTTTTAAAGAAAAAAACTTAATTCATTTTTTTTTAATTAAGAAAATTAAAATTTTAAAAGAACATTAAAACAAAAATTTTGAAACAATAAAAATTTTAATTAAAAAAAAAGAACATTATGGATGATAAATCACACTCTTAATTTATTTTAATGGTAATTTTCTTTAATGTAATTTTTATTTAAAAAAATTTATAGACAAAAAAAACTATAAAACTTTGTTGCAATACTGACCTTTCTAGGCTTTTAAAATGTCAAAATTATAGTGAGCGAGCTCGTGAGGCTTCACTCCAAGCTTTTCGAGCATAGGATTAAAATCTTAAATCAAACTAAATAACTCTTTTCTTTAGGTCCAATAAGCCAAAAATTGGTCGGTCTCAATAAACGTTAACCATCATCATCATATATATAAACTCATATTTAAAAATAAAAAATTATGAAACTTAATATATATATATATATATATCAAAATTTTAAATTTAAAAAAAAAAATTAAAAAAATAAAATAAAAAACTATAAAACGTAATTTTATATATATATATATATATATATAATTAAAAAATAAAATTAAAAAAACATCAAATTAAAAATTAAAATATATATATATATATATATATATATATAATTAAAAAAAAAAAAAAATTAAAAAAACATATGAGAAAAAAACATTTTTAAAGAATTAAAAAAAAAAACATATTTCTTTTTTTAATAAAATGAATTTTCAAAAAATAAAAAATTAAAACTTATTTAAAAAAAATTAAAAATAAAACAAAAAATAAAAAACTATGAAACTTAATATATATATATATATATATATATATATATATATATATATATATATATATATATATATATATATATAACATAAAATGTAAAAATTAAAAATTAAATTAAAAAAATTATTAAAACAAATATAACCTTCATCACAAGTTTAACTAAGCCGATAAATTGAAAAATTTCAATTTATTAATAAAGAAGAACTCTAAAATTGAAAAATAAAGGGTGGAAAGTCATATTTGGATTTGATGTGAAATTTATAGTGGCATATCTACAAAATCATGGATGAAAATTAAACAAATTTAAAAATGTTCTGTAATCTATTAACAGTAATACTACTTATCCGTGTTCTGTAAGATATTATCCTCAACAGCAACACCCTATACTTCAACCACCGTGGAGATACTGACAAACAAATTTTATGTCCTTCGACCAACGTGGAGATACTGACAAACAAATTTTATGACCACTCACTGGAAACCTAAGGCACAAAAACTTGTCAACTTGTGCTATTATAAATTTTAATGATTATTGAACAAATTATATCAAGACTTCAGTATGTGGTTCTAAGAGTCGAAGACCCTAAGAAACTGAATATGTAGATTAAATTTAATGATTATTGAACAAATTATATCAAGACTTCAATTCAGTATGTGGTTCTAAGAGCGTAAAAGCCTAAGAAATTGAATATGTAGATTTTTTAAGAAATTACAATAGCATTTGAGAAATGGAGTCACTGAACATTTTTTCAAGGCCAAAAAGGCTTTCTTCTTCATCATTGATAAAAGGAGAGTTAATTTACATCCATGTTCAAAAAGATCAATATGTTTCATACTGTGAGCTAACAATTCAGTCTCAGACTGTGAGCTGACAATTCAGTCGCCTGTTGCAATCATCTTTCTACGGGGAGAACTTTTCTGACTATAGTCCATTACAAAAACATCATAAGGCTTTGTAGCGTGTTCCTGACAAACCTATCCATTACAAAAAAACATCATCAGGCTTTGTAGCGTGTTCCTGACAAACCAAATCAAGAGGACTGGAACTAAATGCTACCTAGGATAAGAACATAATAGTAATCCATGGCTGCGGGAGCTTAGAATGAGTTGATGCTCCCATGGTGCATAATCATGTTCTGGTCATAGGTTGAGAAGAAAAATTTGCCCGCATAATCCTGTTCTGGTCATATGCTGAGATGAGAAGAAAAATTTGCCCGCATAATCCTGTTCTGGTCATAGAATGAGAAGAAAAATAATCCTGTTCTGGTCATAGGCTCAGAAGAAAAATTTGCCCGGAGAGACCACAATGCGAGGCCACAATGCCACTTTTAGACTGCAGATCCGCCATCTGATTTGCAAATCCGCCATCTGATTCTGCGGCCACAATGCCAATTTTAGACAGCAGATCCGCCATCTGATTCTGCTCCCTATAAATATGAGGGTCCGGATGCGAGCTGAAGGAAGCAGAGAGGGTCCGGATGCGAGCCATCCAGTTGGAGAGAATGGGAGGATTGAATGAAGTATAATGTTTGACCTAATCAATAAGACACTTAGCGTCTCGGAAAATAACAGTCGAATCGGAGACACTTGGCAAATGAAAGAGCTTCCTATAAATATGAGGGTCTGGATGCGAGCTGAAGGAAGCAGAGAGGGTCCGGATGCGAGCCATCCAGTTGGAGATGATGGGAAGATTGAATGAAGTATAATGTATAAATATGAGGGTCCGGATGCGAGCTGAAGGAACCAGAGAGGGCTCGCATCCAGTTGGAGATGATGGGAGGATTGAATGAAGTATAATGTATAAATATGAGGGCCCGGATGCGAGGTGAAGGAAGCAGAGAGGGTCCGAATGCGAGCCATCAAGTTGGAGAGGATGGGAGGATTGAATGAAGTATAATGTTTGACCCAATCAGCAAGACACTAATCAATAAGACACTTACCGTCTCCGAAAATAACAGTCCAATCGGATCCACTTGGCAAATGAAAGAGCTCCCCAGAGGGCGATTACTTAACTCTGTGCCCCTCCCACCCTGCCACCAGAAAGGAAATGGTAAAAAAAAGCCAGGAGCTAGTGTAATCACGGGCCCACAACCACAATTCCTGCTCTGGCACGCCCCATCAAAGGAGGCTATGGGGAACAGCTCTTTGATAAGACAAAGAGAAAGCTGCCTAACCTTAGGGGTGCAAGTCCTCTACCCGGCTTCCCAGAGTCGTCCCACACAGAGGGGACAGCATTGTCGAATATTGCCCAGATGGTAACTGGTAAAGAAAGAGTAAGATTGCCCAGATGGTAAGAGAAAGATAGGGCTCTGTGCTCTTTGTTAAACTTAGCCCAGTGTATGAGGAGATCAAGGAGGTAGCCACTCCCCGGTGGGCTATGCAACTTGAAAAAATAGACCACTTTCCCCGGTGGGCTATGCATCTTGAAAACTTGAAAAAATAGACCACTTCCTCCCAGACCTCCCTGGCAAACCTGCAGGGCAAACCTGCAGCCAATAGACCTCCCTGGAAAACCTGCAGCCAATAAAGAGAGTGGTCAACATATTCACACTCTGTTCTGCACAAAGCACATAAACCCGGCTCCTGAAAACCTCTATTTTGTAGACCTCCCTGGCAAACCTGCAGCCAATAAAGAGGGTGGTCAACGTATTCACACTCTATTCTGCACAAAGCACATAAACCCGGCCCTGAAAACTGGAGATCAAGAAGGCAGCCACTCCCCGGTGGGCTATGCAACTTGAAAAAATAGACCACTTCCTCCCAGACCTCCCTGGCAAACCTGCAGCCAATATAAAGAGGGTGGTCAACATATTCACACTCTGTTCTGCACAAATCACATAAACCCGGCCCCTGAAAACCTCTATTTTGTAGACCTGTACAAAGCATTGAACTTCTCCAGGTAACTCAAATGTTCAAGTTCTCGAAATTTTTGTCACTTGCTCGGACACCTGTACACTCTTCAACTTCCCACAGCCAGATGCCTTCTACTTCTCCAGTGATCGCAAATGTCCAACACCTTGCAGCTCTTCTAACTCGAAGCGTTCGGTAACAGCTAGTTCTCGAAGCTTTGTCAGTTTCTCCATGTTGGAATTTTGAAGAATTCCAGAATTTAAAAATAGAGAATAAACTCCCTCTCTAACACAGAGAAAATATTTAAAAATTTGCACTCACAGTGACAGATTTTTCTCATAAAAAAAATTCTATTCAGTAAAAAAACTTGTTACAATTCTTCCTCACTGTAGAGGAATTAAAAATTGTTACTGGACTACTTCTAAGCACAGTTCCAAAAACAAAAAAATCTTCTCTGTCTCTGTTAAAAAAAACAGCTCTTTGTCTATTAAAAATAGCTCTCTGTTTTACAAAAAAAATATACTCTGCTGTGTATATTTTAATTCTGCACTGTCTCTCTTTTTTAAATCAAAGCACTACTGTGCGTACATTCTGTATGTAAAAAAAATTACACTACATCTCTGTTCTATTATATAGACAAAATATCTAAAAGGAATTTATGTCTTCATTAACAAAATTACCCAAAATATCACCGCTTACAAATTTCATTAATGCCATTAAAAATCTGTCAGCACCGCTTAAAATTTTTTTATGACAAATTTGAATTTATGGCAAGTTTGAAAATTTTCCCGCGGTGGTGGCGGAGTGGTGGCGCGTGGGTGGCTGGTGGGTGGAGCCACCTCAAGCTGGTGGTTGCGGGGGGTATAGTTTTGGTCGTACCCATCAAATGGGTGACCCCCCGTAATCAATCACAGTCGTTGATCGGCTGGTCAACCCAGATCATCGGGTCAACTGCGGGGGGTGGCTTCCCGTTAACCACCGTGTTGTTTGACCCCCCGCACTCCGTCGATCGCCTTCAACTTACCGCCGTGATAACCCAATGCGCCTGTTCATCCATGCGTCGTGCTGCCGCCTGCAACTGATCCGCGCAGGTTGAAATTACGTTCCAACACTCCCCCTTAATTTCAACTGTTGGGTTTTCTTGCATACCCAAGCATTTTCTCAAGTGTTCAAAGATTTTCTGCGCAAGTGGCTTTGTGAGGATATCATCAAATTTATCCTCTGTTCTACAATGCTGTAAAACGATCTCGCCATCGTTAACCAATTCACGTATGAAGTGAAACTTGGTGTCAATGTGTTTTGTCCTCTTATGAAAAACAGAATTTTTAGACAATGCAATAGCTGAGCTATTGTCACAAAAGATCACTGTCCCTTTTACCTGTTCTTGACATAAGCTTCTCAACATTTTCCGCATCCAAACTGCTTGATTGACGTACGCCGCCAGAGCGTCGTAGATACTCGATGCCAGAGATAGTGCTACAATGGCCGCTTAGAAGCCCATGAAATGGCTCCTTAACCCATGTGAAAAACATAACCAGAAGTGCTCTTCCGATCATCAACACTTCTAGCCCAATCACTGTCAGTGTATCCAACTAAATCTGAACATTCTGAAGTAGTATAAAAAATACCAAACCTTTTAGTACCTTTAACATACCTCAAAATTCTTTTTGCTGCTTGCCAATGTGTATCCTTTGGCTTTTCCATGAACCTGGAAATCAAACTAACAACATGCATTATGTCCGGCCTAGTTGCAGTCAAATACATAAGGCTGCCAACTATGCTCTTGTATAAACTAGGATCAAAATCCTTGCTACTGTCCTCTCTACTGAGCTTTAATCCCATCACTGTGGGAGTGATTGCTGCTTTGCATTCCTGCATGTTAAATCTTTCAAGTACCTCATTAACATACTTTGCCTGTGAGATGAAAATCCCATTTTCATCTTGTTCTACTTCTATTCCCAAGAAGTATTTCAAAAAACCCATATCAGTCATTTCAAATTCTTCTTTCATGACTGTTTTGAAATGTTCAATAAGGCAATCATCATTACCTGTAAAAATAACATCATCAACATATAAGACTACAATCAAGATTTTACCGTCTTTTTCTTTGATGTAGAGGGTGGGTTCTCCCTCACACTTCTCAAATCCATTTTCCAGTAGATATGAATCTATCCTACTGTACCACGCTCTTGGTGCTTGCTTCAGCCCATAAAGAGCTTTCTTCAACTTGCATACCTTGTGCTCTTGGCCTTTCTTTTCATAGCCGAGAGGTTGTTCAATGTAAACCTCTTCCATTAACACTCCATTCAGAAATGCTGACTTCACGTCCATTTGGTAAACTTTCCATTTGTTTTGTGCTGCTATGGACAACACTGCTCTCACGGTTTCCATTCTTGCAACCGGTGTGAAAGTTTCCTCATAATCTATCCCATGCTTCTGCTTATAACCTTTGACAACAAGCCTTGCCTTGTGTCTCTCTATCTTGCCTTCAGCATTACTCTTGGTCTTGTAGACCCATTTAACACCAATGACATCTTTACCTTTTGGGAGTTCAACCAAATCCCAAGTTGTGTTCCTCTCTATGGCATTAAGTTCCTCATCCATAGCTTCTATCCATTTCTTATCCTTGATGGCTTCTTCGAAATGAACAGGATCATCAACATGACAATATAAAGCAAACAAAGAATTGATACCTTCATTTGCAATATCTTTTTCATAAATTTCTTTCAAACTTCTGAATTTCTTACCTCTTTCAGTATGTGTACAAATGCTTGAAGAAGCACTTGAATTTCCTCCTTGTGGTGTGCTTGGAGAAGCACTCTCATTTCTCCTCAAGGGTGTGCTATGCTGCTCTCTTGTTGGTGTTGCTGTTTGGGGATGTATTTCGGCCAACTCATCATCATTCTCATCATGAGATAAACAGTGTTTTACATTCACTGTTTTCTCTATGCTTCCATCCCAAGCTTCCTCTTCAATAAACTGAACATCTCTGCTCACAATGAACTTCTTGGTAGATGGGTTATATAACCTGTATGCCTTGGATTCCTCACTGTATCCAATGAAAATACATTTCTCCCCCTTGCTGTCCAACTTCCTCCTTAGCTGATCCAGAATGTGTGCATAAGCCACACATCCCAAAACCTTCATGTGTGTGACACCTTGCTTTGTGCCACTCCATGCCTCTTCCGGCACTTTGTTCAAAACTGCTTTTGTAGGACATCTATTCAAGATGTACGCTGCACAATGTACAGCTTCAGCCCAATAATCATTAGGCAAATGCTTTGCCTTCAACATACTCCTCGCCATGTCCATTATGGTTCGATTCTTCCTTTCGGCTACTCCATTTAGCTGCGGAGTATATCTAGTTGTAAACTGCTTTTGAATACCATTTTCTCTACAAAAACATAGAAAATCTTTAGATATATACTCACCTCCTCTATCAGTCCTTAAGACTTTGATATGCAGCCCACTTTGTTTCTCAACAAGTGCTTTGAAATTGCAAAATTTTTCAAACACTTCACTTTTGTTTTTCAAAAAGTAAACCCAAGTTTTTCTTGTGAAATCATCTATAAATGTTAAGATATAGTGGTTGTTTGCAAGTGATGGAGTTTGCATCGGTCCACATACATCTGAGTGGACAATCTCTAAGGGTGCTTTTGCCCTTATGCTTTTCTTGGAAGGAAAACTTTCTCTGTGTTGTTTCCCAAGAATACAACCTTCACAAAGGCTGTCCGGTTTCTCTATCAATGGTAAACCACTTACCATTCCTTTTCTTTTCAACAAATTAAGACCTCCAAAGTTGAGATGTCCAAATCTCAAGTGCCATAACCAATTATCATCTTTTGGTTCGCTTTGGTAAGTCTCTTGTGCAACTGCTGCTTTCTCTTCACCATTCTTCAAATATGCTTTCATTATGAGAGGGAACATCCTGTTCCTTGTCATCTTTACTTCAGAAATACACTGATTGCTGGGTGGTTTATCCATGATGGTACAAACATCATTATCAAAGAAAACATTATACCCCTTATGGACAAGCTGTCCAATACTTAAGAGATTACATTTCATTCCTGGAACATAATAAACATCTGCTATGGATTTCTTTGCACCTAATCTTGTTAAAACATTCACATCTCCTTTTCCCATAACAGAAACTTTGCTATCAGTTCCTAGTGTGACTTGTGACTGCACACTTTCATCTAATATAGAAAACATTGCTAAGTTTCCTGTCATATGGTTACTACAACCGGAGTCTAGAAACCATAAATCCTCATTCTTTTCTTCAGCCATATTACAAGCTAAAAACAAATTGTTTTGGCTGTTATTTTCTCTTGTGAAATTTGCACTAGTTCCACTTCTCATATCTTGTTTCTTCTTTCTACATTCATTAGCATAATGACCATATTTCTTACAATTGTAACATTGAACATTGGATTTATCATACCTTTGTCCTTGATCATTCTGTTGTCCACTTTGCTGGCTGCTTTGGCCTTGATGCTGATTTGAATTGCTGCCCCTTCCTTGAGCATTTGCTGGACTGTTCCTTCCACCTCTGTTTTGGCTTCTGCCTCTTCCTCTTCCTTTGCCTTGCCCTCTTCCTCTTCCGAAAGACATCTGGGTCTTAAAAGCATGTTCAAGAGATGAGTTTTCATTCCTACTCAATCTCTGTTCATGGGTCATCAGCGATGCATGAATTTCATCCACTGAAAACTTTGTGAGATCCTTAGTCTCCTCTATGGTGGTGACAATCACATCAAATCTTGAGGGTAAACTTCTCAAGAGTTTTTCAACAATCCTCTTGTCCTCAAGAGTTTCTCCATGTGATCTAATTTGTGTAACCATTCCAATCACATGAGTGAAGAATGAGTCAATAGTGTTTGACTCTTTCATACAGAGAGTCTCAAAGTCTCTCCTCAGCAACTGAAGTTTTGCTGTCTTCACCTTCTCCATTCCCTGATAAGCTGTCTTGAGAGTTTCCCATGCTTCACTGGATTTATTAGCTGCTGCTATCCTTGGAAACACACTCTCATGCACTGCTTGATACAAGAATAAAAGAGCCTTGGCATCTTTCTTCTTATTGTTCTTCAGTGACTCCCTTTCTGCCTGAGTTAAAACATAAAACTCTGCTTCACTTGCTGGCTCTTCAAAGCCATCCTCAACTAATTCCCATAACTCTTGTGAGGTAAATAAAGCTCTCATAGTTATTGACCAGTAGTCATAATTTTTCCCATTAAATTGTGGGAGATGGATATTTCCCAAACTCATACCTGTGCTGGCTCCAGCCATTCTGCACTCTTTAACTATGCTTCAAAAAACACTTGACTGTGTGTTTAAAACTAACCAACTGTGCTGCAACAGTAACACAAAAACTATATATAGAGAAATACCTTCGAATTCTTCTTGTCTGAACCTTCACACTGCTGGAGAGGCTTCTGCAATAACGAATTCCTTTTCTTCAGCTTATTTGACCTTCAAATAGCCTGGACTGCTCCGATACCATGTTGGAATTTTGAATAATTCCAGAATTTAAAAATAGAGAATAAACTCCCTCTCTAACACAGAGAAAATATTTAAAAATTTGCACTCATAGTGACAGATTTTTCTCATAAAAAAAATTCTATTCAGTAAAAAAACTTGTTACAATTCTTCCTCACTGTAGAGGAATTAAAAATTGTTACTGGACTGCTTCTAAGCACAGTTCCAAAAACAAAAAAAATCTTCTCTGTCTCTGTTAAAAAAAACAGCTCTCTGTCTATTAAAAATAGCTCTCTGTTTTACAAAAAAAATATACTCTGCTGTGTATATTTTAATTCTGCACTGTCTCTCTTTTTTAAATCAAAGCACTGCTGTGCGTACATTCTGTATGTAAAAAAATTACACTACATCTCTGTTCTATTATATAGACAAAATATCTAAAAGGAATTAATGTCTTCATTGACAAAATTACCCAAAATATCACCCCTTACAAATTTCATTAATGCCATTAAAAATCTGTCAACACCGCTTAAAAAAATTTTATGACAAATTTGAATTTATCGCAAGTTTGAAAATTTTCCCATGGTGGTGGCGGAGCGGTGGCGCGTGGGTGGCTGGTGGGTGGAGCCACCTCAAGCTGGTGGTTGCGGGGGGTATAGTTCTGGCCGTACCCATCAAATGGGTGACCCCCCGTAATCAATCACAGCTGTTGATCAGCTGGTCAACCCAGATCATCGGGTCAACTGCGGGGGGTGGCTTCCCGTTAACCACCGTGCTGTTTGACCCCCCGCACTCCGTCGATCGCCTTCAACTTGCCGCCGTGATAACCCAATGCGCCTGTTCATCCATGCATCGTGCTGCCGCCTGCAACTGATCCGCGTAGGTTGAAATTACGTTCCAACACTCCAGCCCTTTGCATTGGGAGTCATGTAGTTCTGGCAGCGACCCTACACACATCAGCTCTGTTTAAGTTGAAAGCATTCGAGCCCTGCATCTACAATCTTACCTAAAGATAATTCGACTTTACGGTGACTTTTTACGGTGTAATTTCTCTAAATTCCGGCAAGAATTTATTGAAAAGAGAAGTTTGATTGCTAACTTTGCACAATAGAAGTGCCTTAAAGGTTCTTGAGGGTGCTGAATCCATATATAGAGTCAAAAAATCAAAAAATCAGTTTGAATAACAAAAACCAAGATTTTACCTCAAAATCTTTCACGGGATTCCAGCACCTGAGATTCCAGTGCCTGAAACTTCAGAAAGTGACAATAAAGACAACTCCTCATGTAACTCAGGAGAGTCGCCAGGAGAGTCACCAAGACCTCAGATTCTGGCACCTGAAACTTTAGAAAGCTCCTCATGTACTTTAGAAAGCTCCTCAAGCTCATGTACTTCAGAAAGCTCCTCAAGCTCCTCATATAACTCACCTGAAACTTTAGAAAGCTCCTCATGTAACTCAGAGAGTCTGCGCAGCTCCTCATGTAACCCAGACTCAGAGATTCCGGCACCTGAAGCTTTAGAAAACTGTAACTCAGAGAGAATGCGCAACTCCTCATGTAACTCAGACTCTGACTCAGAGTCTGACACAGAGAATAAGCGCTTGAGTGCGCGCTCAAACTCTAACTCAGAGTCTAACACAGAGAATAAGCGCTTGAGTGCGCGCTCAAACTCTGAGTCAGAGTCTGACACAGAGAATAAGAATAAGCGCTTGCGTTCGCGCTTGAGTGCGATTATGCGCTTGAGAGCGAATACACGCTCGCGTGCGAGTTTGCACTTGCTTACGCTCAAATATGACTCCTCATGTGACTTGTGGACTGGGATTCCGGCACCTAGGTAATATTACTTCTCATGTGACTTGTGGACTGGGATTCCGGCACCTAGGAATCCGGCACCTGAAACTTCAAAAAGTGGCACTAAAGGCTCCTCCTCATATAACTCAGAGAGTACGCGCTTGCCAAAACCTGGTCTTCTACATTTTTTCTGCTCCGCCCACAACGGTATATCCTTCAACTTGTCACAGCAATATGCATCGAACTTCTCCAGCGACCTCAAAAGTTCAATGCCTGGAAGCTCTTCTAAGTCGAAGCATTCAGAAACGTCGAGTTCTCGAAGCTCTGTCAGCTCCTCGAACATCCGTATGCTCTTCAACCTCCGACAGCCAGATGCCATCAACTTCTCCAGTGACCGCAAATGTCCAATACCTTGCAGCGCTTCTAACGCTCTGCAGTTGGTGACATCTAGTTCTCGAAGCTTTGTCAGCTTCTCCAACCCCTGTATCCTCGTCAATTTCTAGCAGCCAGATGCTTTCATCTTCTCTAGCGAACTCAAATATTCAACATCGGGCAGCTCTTCTAATTTGAAGCAGTTAGAAACGTCTAATTCTCGAACATCTGTCAGCTGCTTGGACACCTGTATGATTTTCAACTTCCGACAGCCAGATGCCTTCAGCTCCTTCAATGAACTCAAATGTTCAACACCTGGCAGCGCTTCTAAGTTAGAACATCCAGAAACGTCTAGTTCTTGAAGCTTTGTCAGCTGATCGGACACACGTATGCTCTTCAACCTCCTGCAAAAAGAGGCCTTCAGCTCCTCCAGCGAGTTCAAATTTTCAACACCCTGCAGCTCTTCTAAGTCAGAGCATCTGGTAACATCTAATTCTCGAAGCTTTGTCTGCTGATGGGACACCTGTATTCTCTTCAGTATCCCACAGTCAGATGCCTTCAAGGTTTCCAGCGACCTTAAATATTCCACACCCGGCATCTCTTTTAAGTTAAAACATGCGGAAACATCTAGTACTCGAAGCTCTGTCAGCCGTTCCAACCCATGTATGCTCTCCATAGCACAGCCAGGTACCATCAGCTTCTCCAACAATCTCAAATCTTTAATATTTGGTAGTGTCCGGATGTGTTCTAACCTTCTACTTAATAGTGCTACTACTCGAAGCTTTGGAAGCTTCTCCAAGCCCCATATGCTTTCCAGATAGGGACTATCAGTAATGTATAGCACCTCAAGTTTTGCAAGACCACAAAGACCTATTTCTATACACCGCAAACGTTGACAGAAATATAATTCCAGTTTTATCAGTGTATTTGGCAGTGTTCCAACTTTCGTCAGGGCATTACAATGGCTGAGCATGAGATATTGAAGGTTGGAACATACACCTTGGCCAAATGCGACCTCCGATACTTCTGCGTTTAGGAGGAATATGCGTTGGAGCTGCGGAAACATGAGGTTGTCAATAGTATGGTCCCCTTCTCGTTTAAATGGCAGTTCCCTTATCGGACAATCAAGTCTTAACTCAATCAATTGAGTTAAGAGTCCAACGGAATTCGGCAAACAATTCAGTCTGTTGCATCCGAGAAGCATCAATTGCTTCAAGTTCATTAGGTTACCCAGTGAATCTGGCAACGCTTTCAGTGAAGTGGATCCTAAAAACAGCACTTCCAACTTAGTTAGGACTCCAATTGTACTTGGCAATTCTTTTAAGCTTGTATTCACACAATATAATTTTTCAAGGGACCGCTGAAGTGTTATCTGGGGAGGCATTTCTTCAATTTTGGTGCAATATGAGAGATTTATGTATTCCAGAGTGCGGATATTTCCTAGCGTTTCATGGGAGATTGTCAAATTAGAGCAAAAATACAGCTTAAGATATTTAAGCCTAGTTAAATTCCCAAACGAATTTGGAAGCTTCTCCAATTTGAGGCATTTCGTCAGATCAATATGTCTGAGGTTTGTTAAATTCCCAAAGAGCTCTGGCAGTGACTTCGTGTTAGAGAAGTTTAGTAACTCTAACGTCTTCAACGATCGTAAATTACAGAACTCTTCAGGCAGTGCTTTGACATTAATTTTTCCGGTTCTCAAATTGACGTAAATCTGTTCCAGGTGCTTCAGCTTCCCTATCGACTCTGGAAACTTTGAGAGGGGAGCATCCCTAATCTTTAACTCCCGCAACTGCGAAGGTACCTGCAAAATTATCCCGCGTTTCAACATTAAGAAAGAGATTAAAGAGATTTGGTTGAGTGTTATCTACAAAACCCATGATTTTTAAGAAAGAGATTAAAGAGATTTGGTTGAGTGTTATCTACAAAACCCATGATTTTTAAGAAAGTGATTAAAGAGATTTGGTTGAGTGTTATCCACAAAACCCATGAAAATCATGGAGTAATCTTGTAAATCATATACAGACATTGGTTTGGAGGCGAGATGGAACGCTGAATGGCAGGTGTTCATCAACTCCCTGAGGTCAATTGGTTTATACAGAACTGAGGAGGGTGACAGCATAGACATTGGTTTGGAGGCGAGATGGAACGCTGAATGGCAGGTGTTCATCAATGGCAGGTGTTCATCAACTCCCTGAGGTCAATTGGTTTATACAGAACTGAGGAGGGTGACATACTATGCTGGGGAAGGAATAAACCAAGGTAAGAGATAAAAGTAAGGGACATATACACAACGACAGACTATGCTGGAGAAGGAATAAACCAAGGGAAGAGATAAAAGTAAGGGAGATATACACAGCGCTGATCAACAAAAAAATTTTATATTGGAAAAACAAAGCACTGTTCAGGGTCATTTGGAAAAAGCAAAGCACAAGTGATTATATTTTTATGGTTAGTATGGAGAGATAAGAATTTGACATGGAATAATCTACAAAAGAAAGGATGGCAAGGGCTGGGTTTGTGCTTTCTATGTGGTGCAGAAACATAGGATAACCAGCATTTTTTCTATCTATGCTCTTTCGCTTTGGAAACCTTGTCAATACTATGTGGAAGCCTAAACTTCCAGCAACCAGTATGCAGAACAACTGAAGATTTCACCAGGTGGTGGCTGTGCAAAGGTAAGAACTTCCATATTATCCCAATATTGTATCACTGGTATATTCGGTGTAACAGAAATAAGAAGTTATTTGAGGGACAGCCATGCACCCTCACAAAGACTGCTTTCCAGATTTATAGCACCTGGGAAAGTTTAAAAATCTGCCAGAAGCCACCTGAAGATTTGTCTAAGAGAACCTGCCCACATGAAATTCAATATCCCGCTGGGTATTTTGATGGTGCCTGTCAACAATCCATATGTGGATGCGGTGCTTGGATAATGATAATGATATCACCGACATGCCAATATAAGATATATTGGAATGGAGGTACTGGCACCAACATGAAAGCAGAATGTCTTGCTCTCCGGGGCCTCTTATGGTTTGCTTGCCAGTTATGTTTAGACAAGATTTGGGTATTTGGGGATTCAAAAGTCCTTATTGATCATATTAATCAAAAGGCCAAACTAAATCCTGAAATGCTATCACATTGGATTGAGAGAATTCATGCCTTGAAGAGAGCTTTTTCTACCATTTCCTTTTCACATGTATACAAGGAAAAGAACAACGAAGTTGATCGTCTGTCAAAGAAAGGACAAGGACTGGAAGGAACATTTGGTGAGATGCATTATGAGTTAATCAACTCAAATGAAAGCGGAGCAAATGGGAAGATAGATCAATATCATATGAGATCAAGGATATTTGTTACAGTTTTTTTTGCAAAGGATCGGAGGAAACAAAAGAGCTACCTTTTTGAAGGGCTAGAAATGATGCTATGGGAACTTTTTGTTTTTATGTTATTGAATTATATTTAGAATGTTAATTTGAAAATGGTTATCAAATATAAAAGACAAAGACAATTTGTGATGAGACGAACTAAGGCAAAATGTTGTTGGGGAAGGAAAGTTTAGACAAGGAATGACAAAATGTTTTATACATTTCCCAATGTAATGTTGATGTATTTTGTTCAAAATGTTGTTGGAGAAGGAAAGTTTAGACAAGGAATGACAAAATGTTTTATACATTTCCGAATGTAATGTTGATGTATTTTGTTCAAAATGTTGTTGGAGAAGGAAAGTTTAGACAAGGAATGACAAAATGTTTTATACATTTCCAAATTTAAAGTTGATGTATTTTGAACAAAAAGTTTTGTATTGGTACTGAATATAAACCAGGTATTTTTCACGCTGAAAAAAATGTTATTGGGGAAGGAAAGTTTAGACAAAGAATGACAAAATGTTTTATACATTAATGTAATGTTGATGTATTTTGAACACAAAGTTACGCTGAAAAAAAAATCTTGCGGTACCAGAGAAAATTTTGACTCAATAATACCTGCGACGCGCTTTGCCACAGTGTTTCCAATTCATTCCCCTGTACTTCTAAAGCCCTTAAATTCTTCATTATAATCCAGGAAGGTAGAGAAGAGCAAGGACATTTCTCCCAGCGGAGCCATATAAGATTTGGCGCGTGCACCCTCCTCAGAATGCGTTCCAAGATACCGTCTTCAATATCAAGCAGCTCCAACTTACTGATTTTGTAGCATGGAAAAGATGCATAGTCATCATCAGTATCACTATCTTTATTTTCATCATTATCTTTATATTCGCTCGGACGCATCCTAATTCCCCGCACTTCAGCCCCTACCTGTTCATTATTAAAAACAATGAAGAATTTAAATAGACTCCATATATTTCTATTGGATATTCATTAGAAAACTGAACGATCGAGTACTTACAGATGTTTGCTGCAACAATTCATCAATGTTCTTTACTGGAGGCAGAAGACAATGCCGCGATCCTGAATTCTGGGCAATAGTTTTTCCTAAATCTCTTAGGTGGTCATGCATTTTTATCCTATTTTCAGTGTCCACTTGGACAAGGCACCTGTTCTGTAGATTTCGCAATCCCAGCAAGCCATTCCAACCTGACCCTTCCCATATTCTAATGACCATATCCCTGTTTTCTCCTACGAAAAAGCAGGCTATGTCTAAGAATATCTGTTTATCCTCTAGATCGAGGGCATCATAACTAATTTGCAGTTTTTCCTGTATGTGACTGGGAAGCATCTTTCGAAGCCTATCCAAGTGGGCATCCCAGAAAGTTATGTCATTTTCCCCGTGCAGAAGTGCCCCAAACACTTCTAATGATAAAGGCAATCCACCACAGGCTGTTAAAAATTTATTGACGGGATCTTTAAATTCTGGCTATGCATAAGGCTGATTGAAGGCATGCAAGCAGAAGAGTTCGAGGGAATACTGTGGATTAAGGCCATTAAGACAATAAATCGATGACTTTTCTACTCCCGACCTTGTGAGAACATCTGTGTCTCTACCTGTAATTAGTACGAAGCTACTGGAGGAAAGAACAGATTCTAGATTAGGCAAGAGTGCATCGACCTGATTTCTATCATCGACATCATCTAAAACTATGAACTTCGAGTCAGAAGATGAGAGATGCTCTCTAAGCATCTCTTTACCTTCATAAATGTTGTCTAAACGCAGGTCCGATTGAGTCAAGCCCTTGAGAAGTTTTCTTTGCAAAGAAGGTAAAGAACTTTTACCTGCTCTAACCTCATGTAAAAAACAGGATTTATCATAATTCAAACCCTTTCTATTGAAGAGTTCTACTGCCAGTGTTGTTTTTCCTGCGCCACCCATGCCTACGATCCCCACGACCTGGACTTTTCCGCCCTGCTGGTTTTTCATTACTTTTTTTTCAAAATTCTCTATCTCTTCATTCAAACCGACGGGATATCTGGTCATGTGGCTCAGGGCGGGTCTTTTAACCTTTTCCAACACACGTCGAACAATCTTTTCCACGAGCTCACCCTCGTCACTGGTTATCCACAACAATATAGAGAGACGGAGTTAGAAATACATACTTAAAAACCATTTAGCTATGCCAAAAACATATCATATCGCAAGAGTGCTAACCCATTACACGTCGCCTGGAGATCTAACCCACTTATATTTGCAACAGTGGAAAGGGCGTCTCTCCACTTTTGAATAGTGGTAGAATCGTGTCGCAGCTTCTCTTCCAGTTTGCGCAGACCCTTGGAATACACTCTATGTTCGCTCTGCGTCCACCGAAGGTCAGCAGGGTCGACATGGTAAAAGACAGGAATAATTGGAGCGCCGGACTCCAACATGTAGAGGAGTTCATTGAGACACCACTCCGATTCTGCATATCCAGGGGAAAATATGGCCACATGGACAGAGGCGGTTCTAATAGCCTCTTTTATTTGAGATGGAAAGCTTTCTCCAACTCGCAGTTCAGGCTTGTCGAAAAAGACTGTCAGTTTCTCCGCAGAAGAGAGACGATAGTAAAGATGGCTTGCGAGGGTTTTCTTGACATCCGGACCACGGTGATTGATGAACACCTGGTAACCATCGTTGCGGATGGGGGATGCAGCGGTGGAAGTGGAGGAAAGTGCTCTATGTGCCATTGGGTTTGAATGGAGACAGAAATGAAGAAGATGAAAAACGGAGGTGTAAGAGACGCTGCGCGCAGGCAGAGATATATAGTGGATATGGAAATCCTTTCTGAACCAACCTAATGACAAGTCTGTTCCAAATCCAAGATATCTTAGATTGGGAGAAGAAGATGCAGTCGATATGAAAATTTTCTGGACCAACCTAATGACAAATCTGTTCCAATTCCAGATGTCTATATGAAATTCCTTTCTGGACCAACCTAATGGCAAGTCTCTTCCAATTCCAAATATTTCCACAAGAAAAGTCCTTTCACCTTGGAATTCGAGGAGCCATGTGCCCAACTTGCATAGTGGGAATCCAGAGGTCCATGTTTTGTCCCGATCCCAATTATTGTGCATTCTTTATAATTCACTTAATTCAAAAAAGGTAAACGACAAACTATTTTAGAACGTGCCTTTTAATATTAAATTATTTATCCATGCAACTTGCTTTATGTATATTGTTCATTCTTTAGCTACGAAATATTGTAACTGTAAAGCTCCATAAACATTAGTATATACAAAACTTTCATTAAAAATGAGTGGTCATATACTAATAAGAGTGAAGAGTATCTTTTTCACCTATTTTAAGTTGCACATGGAAAGTTTTGGCAGACTATGCTTGTTCGTAAATTTAAAGATAATCATTATATTTTTAGATTTTTATAGAAAAGTGAGACACCTATTTTAAAAAGTTGTATGATGTTTAGGACATTATGGACATCATTGTTAGCACTTATATTAAAGAAGATATCTTTTCTCTTAAAGATGTTGAGTTTGAGATTAATATGCTCACTAGTGGGAAAACTAAAGATATTGAAGGATATGACACTGAGATCTTAAAGCGGGGAAGATCTGTCCTCATTCCTTATCTCCACAATCTTCTCAATTTGGTTGTAAAGCATGGCTTTGTTAAGCTTTGGACACAATGCCTTATTGTGTCTATCTTTAAAAATGGGGACAAAATGTTCCTTCTAACTACAAGACCATTATGATTATCCACGTCTTAGCTAAGCTTTATGGTTTCATTCTGGAAAAGAAGAGTAGCCATTATTGCTTGAAAGCCATGGTAAAAGAGCTAAAGGGAAAGCCAGTTTTAGGAGATACCACTCAACTATCGACCATCTTGTCACTCTCAGGATCATTGTCGAGGAATCTCTCAATAGTAAAGCTAATCTCTTTTGTTGCTTCGTGGACTTTAGAAAAGCCTTTGACATTGTTCCTCGAGATAAGCTTTGGAAAAGAATTGATGAGATAATAATTCCTCCTGAGTTGAAGTTTGTTTTGATTCGCCTCTCAGCGAGACGGTTTTTGCCAAGCTTAAGACCAATGAAGGGTGGTTTAAAGATATTAAATGCAATATCGAGGTTAAGCAAGGGTGTCCCCTGTCCCCTACCCTACCATAATTTAGAAAATGTGAAGATAAGGTTTCTTTGAGTTGGTAAAATTGCACGAGTAGTGATAATATTAGTGGTACAAATGCTCAATATTTCCAAGTTTTGAAAAATTATAGTCCCTCATAAATAGGCCAGGGTTATGGGTCTGTTGTCTCCAATTGATTCTGCCAATTTGAGATTTAATGTTTAGGTAAACAAACACCCTCCCGCATGCTTCAATCTTTTATACCTAATGATAGAAGGTGACGTTGAAGAAATGTAGAAGGAACAGGTGTTTAAGGAAGGTTTTGGATTCATTGATTCAAGGGTTTACTTGATTCACTTGCAGGGAGATAAGTGTCAACGAGGTTTTAATCAAAGACAACAAAAATGATGTAAAGTCATTGGAAATTAAGGAAGTATTTTTTCTTAGTTGTGGGCGAATATATTATGGTCAACCAAATCCTTGAGACCCAAAAACAAGAAACATCTAAAATGGAGATTCTGAGTTTTACATCTAAAAATCTACACCACAAAAACCTCCAATCTAACAAGAAACATGTCAGTATTAAATCAAATCTGTTACATAGACCTCGACCCAGCACCATGGTGAGGATAAAAAATCTTGTGCAAAATAGTTATAGCCCAAACTTTCTCCTCAGGGCATATTATGGCATGCAAGTAGTTGAATATTATAAACCCGAAAGGAATTTCCCCAAACTGATGGCCAAACTGAAAGAACAAACCATATTTTGGCCATCAGTTTGGGGAAAATATTATACACAGTTTTCTTTCAGTTATAGCCCAAACTTTCTCCTCAGGGCATATTATGGCATGCAAGTAGTTGAAATCTTGTGCAAAATAGTTATAGCCCAAACTTTCTCCTCTGTCTTCCTTTTCTTCTTGTTCACTTTTATCCATAGAAGATGTTTTTGCTTGGGAGGGTGACTCATGAGAGGAAGGCGAAACATATGTTGTAGAGGGCGAAGAAGGGGTATGAGGAGGATTTCGAAATGAGGATGGCATGATTTGCAATGGGATGGAAGATGAAGAGGTGAAGTCATCATGAGTGATAAAGGTTTCCCAAGGAATAGCTTTTTGCCCCAGTTGGTGAGTAACAATGATTTTGACAAGGGAGTGATGGAATAAGCTTTCTCTTTGCCGAGCTGGAGGCTTCTTTTTCACAATGGTGGACATGTTTTCAACACTTTTGCAGAGGAAGTAAGGTAGGTTCAGCAACTTGGTTCGGGTGAAGTGCTTAAGGAGCTTAATGTGATATGAATAGACCCGAGAAAACCTACCTTCACAGGTAAAATATTTCATTATAATTTTCATGAGGAGGGCATGCCTACCCAGCAGATGTGAGAAAGGAAAAATGGTTTTATATGCAGCTTGACAACTGGGCTTTAGAAAAGGCTGATAATGGGTTAAGTCAAGGTACGTCTGTTTAAACCATTTCTCTCCTATACAAGGGATCTTGGTGGCTTTAGATACAGCTTTAGGAGTCAATTCAAAAACTAAACCTGCTATGTGAGCCTTTTTCATGTGCAATCTTAGGGCAAATAACTCAATTAAATGAGGATGGCTGCCAATTTCTTGCACTTTATTGCAGAAGTCAAAACATCCCATTTCATGAAAACATGATAAAACAGAGGGGGAAGAAGCTAG
Organism: Pinus albicaulis; assembly: GCA_034641835.2. Taxonomy (NCBI): domain Eukaryota; kingdom Viridiplantae; phylum Streptophyta; class Pinopsida; order Pinales; family Pinaceae; genus Pinus; species Pinus albicaulis. The sequence goes on along the minus strand of CM076582.1, from coordinate 1,207,814,116 downwards.
TTCTTGGATGTCTGTAGGCTCAAACCTGTTGGGTTAGCCTCCCTTTTTAGGTTGTCTCTTTGGCTTTTGAGGCTCGTCACTTCCTTCTTGAGACATGATGACTATGCTATTTTTTCCTTTCAAATTTTGAAACAAAAACAACTTTTGCAGATGAACTGAAGGTGAGGGAGTTCCTTTCAGGAATTTTAGTGTCTCAAAACCAAATTGTATTTTCAAAATAGAAAAGGCCACACTTGCATTTGGATTTTTCCTCAAAATTCCCTAGACTCCCTTTTAGCCCTAAAGGCACTTTTATAGCTCAAAAACTGGATAAGGAGGTATGAATTGGTGAGAAATACCTCTTGCAGCTCTTCTTTGTGATGAGAAAGCAAATTGGACGAAAAATGGGCAATTTTGGCCTTTTGGAGAAAACAGGGTAGTGCTGCATTTTCTCACTCAGGCGCGCAGCGCCCTTGGCCCGGGTGGCCTCTGCCTGCAGAAGTGCGACGGAGCTCATTGTGGACGCGCAGTGTCTGAACGCTGGGTGTTGGCTCCCGCAGAAATGCAACGGAGCACGCTGTTAGCACGCAGCATTTGAACGCTGGGCGTTGGCTCCCGCAGAAATGCGACGGAGTGGGCTGTGGGCACGCAGCGCCTGAATGGCGGGCAACGTTTGAACGGGGGCTCGAGCAAGTCTGAACGTCGGGCAGTGGTTGAATGCACAGCTCGGGCATGTCTGAACGCCGGGCAAACAGTTGAACGTGCAGCGCTCACGTACAAGCGCGCAGCGCCCAATGTAAAATTACACTGCGGGCTCCTACAGGCGCGCAGCTCCTTTGATTTTCTGCACGCGGCTTTGCTACGAGACAAAAACCTCCTTCTTCTTTCTGCCAATCGATGAAATGAATGTAGATAGGCCCGTTGGGGGGGTTTTATGTCCTTTTTGAAATGATTTTAGAAGGAACTTTTCCCCTTCAATTTAAAAAACACATTTCTTACTTTGCTCTTTTTGTCTGTTCCTTCAGTGTTTGCAGCCTTAAGCTTTTTAGCACATAATTTGGTCTGTGATGCCTTTTTACTTGTTGGGTGATCTTTACAAACTATTTCCTTTCTTCTTAAATACCAAATGGTGATTTTCTTCCTTTTCAGCAGTTTAATCTTTAGAGTTTGATCTCTTTCTCTTTGCAGTGGGAGGCATCCTCTGTTTTCCTGAAAACTATAAAATGTGACTTTTACTCATCCTTTGCAGATAAACTAGTTCAAAACCTTACACCCTCTACTTGTACATGAAGGAGGTGTTGTTTTAAGCCCTTTAATGCCTCATTTACACATTTATCCGAACTTCATAAAAAAGGCCTGAAACATCCTTTCACTGTGGGGTTATTTAAACAGAATTTTGCAAACAGCAAAACCATTTTTCCCCTTTTTGTATAAAAACAAATGGTGCTTCAAGCCTGCTTACCCTTTATCCAATCTGTTGAGACTGTCCTTTGAATAAATTCACTGTGAAGACAATAAAAAGGTATTGTATTTTCAAAATCAAAGACACCTGCTTTTTCTCTTTTTGGTATGACTGCTCCTTTGTAGTAGCCTTAGTTTTACTTTTGATGATGGCGCCTTTGATAGTTTTCTAGTCTAGGTTGCAGGGGTATGAAAAAGGCAGTTGCTCCTTTTTCATGTTTTTTACTTTGATGCATAAATATTGTTGGAAGGGCCTTTTTTGCTAGAAATCTGCCATGCTTAGTCACATAGTGCTGATTTTCAAAGTTGTAGCCTAGATGCTTGGAAAGAGCAGAAAAACACCTCCTGGAGTGACATGAAGTGCTTTGTGTAGTATCTTCCCAATTTTTTGTACTTATTTTCTATGATAGATGATCTTTGACATTTTTTAGGTATCCCTTATTTGCAGAGATAAAACCACTTTGTTCTCTTTTTTCTTAACTCTGTATTTCCTTTAGTTCAAACAGTCAACTGTTTTGACTGAAGCTTTTCCTTGATGTGTCTCTTTGCCCAATTTTGATTAAGGCCATTTATCATGGCATCCCTGCAGAGATGTCTTGATAAGGTGGCTTGATCTTCGGCAAGCTTTTCTGTTGTATTATGAGGATAGAATTTGAAGATCGCTTGATCACCTTCCCTTTAGAAATATGACCATCCTTACTTTGTTTTCCTTGAGTTGACCTTTGAGCTTTGCTGAAGCAGACATACATGACAAATCTGATGGTGCATGACTTAGGAAGGACTGATAAGTTTGCTTGGAAGATTTTCAGGAAAAAGGGATACTTGATTGATAGTTAAAAATAGAGTTTTTTACTAGACACAGGTTTTTTAGATATTCATCCTAAGCACCATCACCTATAACCTAAACACTTAGTCATAATTTTTAAAGGATTTCCTAGAAACATTCAGGTCATCAACAGTAACTTGCGCTATTGGAGGGAAAAAAAACCACTTGTCTTATGCTGGATAGACAACTTTGTGAAATAGGAGGATTTTGGATATTTAGAGATAAGAGGTTTTACACAGATGTGACAGTTATGGACAGGGTAAGGCCTACTGATCTAGGATAGGATTTAAACATGATGACCACTGGCATCACAGTAGGCAAGAGAGGGGGGAAAGATAAAAATTTCTCTGAGCGGGTTTCTAGAGGACAAATTGACTGTTTGAATTTGGTTTTCTATAAAACTTGGACAAGGCATATAGTCATCAAAACAAGTGAAAAATACTGATGACTAACATTGGCACCCAAACAGAGAATAAATCTGAGGATTCATCGTTAAAGTAGGACCTATTGTTTTAAAGCTTCAGGAAGAATTAACGCAAGCCCAGCTTGCTCTAGAACAATATCAACAACAGACAGTCTCCCCGCAAAAATGCCAGGAATTACAAAAACAATTGAGAGAATTAGCTCTAGCAAAGAATGAGGCTTTTGATAAGGCTACGCAGGAAGAAGAAAAAATGAATAGAATGAAAACTAAGCTGAACAGAGTTAGGAATCAATTGGACACCATTTGTTCATTGTATTCAGATATCTTGGCTTGTCGATCTCCTGCTACGAATTATGCCTTTTTTTTAGTAGAACGATATTTATTGTTAAAAATCAAAGCTGTTAGAGCCAGCCAGTCAATTGAGCTAAAGACGATGGAAGATTTTATAAATTGCTGTAAGATGCATGGAGTAAAGTTCCAAAGGCTTCTTTGTGAATTTTATTTACATAATTTTATTTTAGATAAAGAAGTGGATGTGAATCCTAGCCCTTTTGTTGGAGATGTTCAATTCCACGCTTTTATTTCTTTTGAAGTCAACCAAATCAAGTGGTTGAAGGCTTATAATTTGTTCCAAAAACAGGAACACTGCCTGGATCTTTGGGTAAGAAGCGAACCTACTCACCCTCTACAAGTGTTTGCTAAGCATAAAGCACTGATGACACAAGAGGGCGTGACTAAGAGTTTAGGGCCCATACATAAGGAACTTGTGCTAGAAGGAACAACATATTTTCTCTCCATTCAAGAAAGATCCCTGGTTGCATCCAAAATGAGATGGATGGTTTCAAGAAACATTGTTAAAGATAGAGAACCATTTAATTATGGGAACTTCAAAGCTGCTGCAAGATGGTTAATCCCATACGGAAACTTTATCTTAAGAGGAGGACCTTATTGGGTAGGATGTCGATATAGATGCCCCGTTATTCGGTATCCTCCTGAAGGATATCATCCTGACTATGAGTTACCAGAAGGACAAGAAACGACAACCTTTGCACACTTGTCATGACATCATGGTCTCAGGCCTCTTACAGAAATACCTTCTCTAGCCTACTCTTTAACTTCTTTGCAACAGAATTATTTATTTTTCATGAGGACATGAAAAAAGGTAAGCAGGGGAGTATGTTGAGCCTTACAATAGGTATGTATTCACTCTCAAATACTGTCCTTTTTCCTCTTCTTCATCCATTTTCATGCTACAATATAATAATATCATGAATGGATTTTGATAAACAAATGAATGAAATAGTCTTGATATGGTTTAACCGTCTAAACTAATTCCCATTGCTTTTGTGTTGAAAATAGCAGATAAAACAATAGTTGCTCCCAAAAAGGAACAACAGGATCTAATCGAGGGAAAAGAAGGCGTGGCCAAATCAGGAAACGAATCAGAGAAGAATGACCAACTGTTCGGAATAGTAATCTGTTGCGAATCCCTCAAGATCCCCTGATCTTTAGGGATCACATTTTTCTTTTCCTTAGTTATAAAAGAATGAGAAAATTACGAAGACGAGGGACGATATGATGATATAGGAGAAAGCGGAGAATGTAAATCCGATTGTATCATGCATTATGTTGTGTATCTTTCCTTTATGTATCATTTGATAATGAACAAAACATAGTTTTGAAAGACAGACTTGTATTGTAATGATTCCGATGATTAATACATAGTTGCGTTGCTGTTCATTCGATTGTTCTGGAGTAACTAAGCAGTGTTCGCTGGCGGCTAAGGGCCCGGTCTCTGGTGAATTTCGCTGCTATTCTTTGTGTTATACCTTTCCATTTACTGCAAGTATATTATGCTTTTCTGCTTTACAGTGAATTGCTTTTGATAGTATTAGATTTTTGTATCTGTTCCTCTGCATGCGTATTTCCAATTTATCAGTTGTTTGTTAACAAAATTGGTTTTGATTACTTAAAGCATAAACTGTTATTTCCATTACTATCCTTGCGTTTGATAATTTAGATCTAGTTGAAAGAACTAAGTTAATATTTCAGTGCTCTCGGTTGATTGAATTATTTGAATTAAAGAATGAATCATAGTTTTTGATTATAATGCATAGATGAATTACTTTCTTTAAAGCTTCAGATTTATGATTGCATCTGTATTCAACGATTGGCTTTAGCATTACTCCTTGTATGAATAAGCTTGCACATACTGTGTACACACTTGAAATAAAAGGACTTACCCTGGTTGATAATTAATGTGAGGCAATTTGGAGTTTTTAAAAACACCTTTTAGCACCCAACACCCGGAGGGGGCCGGATATGTCACCATTGAATCAAGGGACAGATTAAGGAGACTTGAAGCATCAAGTCAGAAAATTTTATTGGAAAGAGAGGAAATTCGGCACCTTAAGAGCAGGGCCATTTGGCTATTAGCTAGAGATGAGAATACAAAATTTTTCTAGAACTACGCCAAAGGAAGGAAAAATATCAATACAATTTGGGGCATGCAGACAGAGGAAGGAGTAACGGTACGCACCTTTGAGGACCTCTCCTCCCTTGGAGTGAAACATTTCAAATCTTTGTTCAGATCCCTAGTGGAGGCTTCCATTTTTGAAGTTATCAGGGTAGCTTAGTTATTCTCCAGTTATATCGATGACGAAGGAAATGACAATATAATGGAGCCTGTTTCAAAGGAGGAAGTGGAATATATCCTTAATTCAATGCAAAAATACAAGATTCCAGGGCCGGATGGTTGGAAGGTGGAATTCTTCCAACACTTCTTTGAGTTCTTGGGTGATGACCTGTTGGAGGTGGTGGAAGAGTCGAGAAGAACAAGATCTATATATCAACCTTTCAACTCCACTTTCCTGGCTCTCAAAACCAAAAAGGAACATCCAGAATCCTTTGATGATTTTAGGCCAATCTCTATTTGTTCATGCATCTATAAAATCATTGCTAAAGTGAAAGCCAATTGTCTCAAGCCTTTTCTCTCATGAAGTATCTCTCTAGAACAGTTCGGATTTCTGGATGGAAGGAAAATCCATGAGGCTGTGGGGGTGGCCCCAGAAACTCTCTGTTGGGTATACGACCAAAGTCCCACATTGACTAGAAGTGGGGAGGATCATGGGTATATAAGGATGGACAAATATCTCCACAATGGTATTGTTAGGTAAAATTGACTTGGGATAAAGTCAATGTTGACTAGGGTAAATAGTAGTGGTTTTGGGGCACATGGTATTGTGCACCCATGGTTTTCAGCCCATGGTATTGCATGTAATGGAGCTTATAAAAGGCTAGGAATACTTCATTGTAAGGTAGGCCTGGAGGCGAGTGGTGAATGCTCACTTGGCCGGATTGGCAAGTGTTTTGGCCAATGTTTAATGAAATTTCATTGGTTGGGTTTTTCCCCGGAGTTTGGGGTTTTCCCGGTAAAATATTTGTGTTAATGTTTATGATTTGTTGCTGGTTCTTTTTCATGATTATTATTCCTCTCGGTAAATTTATTATTTCTCCAGTAAATTCTTAACAAATGGTATCAAAGCCATATTTGGCTTCAGAGGGACGCTTTTGTAGCCAAGGGTTTTATTGGCCCGTGAATGGAGAAATAAATGCACCCTTTTGCAGATCTGGCCATACGGAGCATGGTGTTTCTAGGAAATAGGAAATATCCAATTGATTGATTCCATGGGGAATTACATGGAGGGTTTCTCAGTGGATAAAGAGAACAATGGTGCTGCCAGCTCAGATCTCGCTACTAGCAGTGATAAGAAGTTAGAGAAATTCAGAGATGAGAGGATGTTTGCACGTGGATTAATTAATTGATGAACCATGTATTTGAAGAGAACTCCTAGAAGACTGGCGGTTACAGAAGTTGGTGACCCATGTAATCTGGTAGATGGGTTCTTTTTATATGGACATTGATTTCATATGTACAAAGACAACAACAATGAAACAAAAATATATATTATAATGGAGTTAATTTTACATGTAAATGGGCATACTGTTGTAAGACCTGGTATGGCATGTGTACCCCTAGGTACCCCTAGGGGGGAAGAGCTAGAGTGAGCGGGGTTGTCTCATCTAGCAGGTTTGGCTAGATTTAGTCAATAATCCCCAAGTCAAGTTTAAGGGGGGAATTGTTAGGTAAAATTGACTCGGGATAAAGTCAATGTTGACTAGGGTAAATAATAGTGGTTTTGGGGCACATGATATTGTGCACCCATGGTTTTCAGCCCATGGTATTGCATGTAATGGAGCTTATAAAAGGCTAGGAATACTTCATTGTAAGGTAGGCCTGGAGGTGAGTGGTGAATGCTCACTTGGCCGGATTGGCAAGTGTTTTGGCCAATGTTTAATGAAATTTCATTGGTTGGGTTTTTCCCCGGAGTTTGGGGTTTTCCCGGTAAAATATTTGTGTTAATGTTTATGATTTGTTGCTGGTTCTTTTTCATGATTATTATTCCTCTCGGTAAATTTATTATTTCTCCAGTAAATTCTTAACACTCTCCACAGTTTGAAAAGAAGAAAAAAAAAGGAGCAATCGTTAAAATAGACCTTTCCAAGGCATATGACAGAATCATTTGGATGTATATCCGGCTTCTCCTGACCCCTCTTGGTTTCAGGAATGATTTTATCAATTGGGTAATGGGATGCATCTCTTCTACAAGTATGTTATTTTGATCAATGGGGCTACTTCCAATTTCTTCACATTCAAATAGGACTTCGTCAGGGATGCCCTCTCTCTCCCATTCTTTTTCTTTTGGCTACGGAAGGACTCGGTCTGATGAAACATGATGCAAAAAGAAGGGGGGAAATAAAAGGCATTGAAGTGGCTGTCAGCCTTTTCATTACTCATTTACTTTTCGTAGATGATATCCTCCTATTTAGTAATGGTAGTTTGGAGGACAGTCGTCGTTTAAAGGAGGTGTTGGACCTTTTCCTTAAGGCTACAGGTTTAAGTATAAATAGACAGAAATCCACAATTACAACAGCTGGCCTTTCCAGAGCTGAAGTGGGTAGAATCTCTGAAGTGTTACAGTTTGAAGTAAAGACCTTGTAGGACTCGTTCAAATATTTAGGGTTCTATCTAAAGCCAGACTCTTATCGTACTCAGGATTGGCACTGGCTAATTGCAAATATTGAGGCAAGGATGAAACACTGGAGCTTCAAATGGCTATCTAGAGCAGGGAGACTAGTGATAATTAAATCTGTAGACATGACTATCCTAGTTTATTGGGTTGCCCTCTCTTGGGTACCTAAAAGTATTCTCTCCTCAATTAGCAAAATCTGTAGCCGTTTCTTATGGGCAGGTTGAATGGTGGAACATATGATGCCGTGGGTGGCTTGGGAGAGGATAGTGCGCCCGAAAGCTTGGGGAGGATGGGAAATCAAGGAGCTTCCCTCCTTCACAGCTTCTCTGGCTGCCAAATTGGGTTGGCGCCTCATCACCTTGGAAAATCTCTAGACGACTGCCATAAAAAGGAAATACATTAACCTTATGCCATTACTAGAATGGTTGTGCACGCCTAATAAGAAAATAAAAAATGCTTCAATCATATGGAAAGCCTCAGTAGAGTCAGTCAAGATTATTGAACAGGTTCTAGCATGGCACATTGGGGATGGTTCAAAGGTAAGACTGGGTCGTGACCCATGGGTGGGCTGCTCTGGGAGGTTCACCCTTTCTAGAGATCTTTTGGAACAGCTGGAACAAAGGGGTTTCAGAACCCTGAGCCATATAGCCAAGGTCAGTCAACCATCTGGAGGCAAGCATGGTTGACAAGGGAAGCCATCCAACTCAAAGACATGTGGCTCGAAGAGTTGCAGGGGTTCATCAATGAGCTCCAAAACTCCAATATCATAATTCAGGAGAGACCGGATGAGCTCAGATGGGTCCATGCTCCATCGGGTCTGTACTCCCTAAAGTTTGGGTACAAATGGCTAATGGTTCAGAAAGGTTGGGGGGAGCCGGAGTGGTGGTTTAAAACTTTGTGGGAGCTAAAGGGACCGAAAAAAACCAAAATTTTCTTCTGGTGCATCCTTGAGAACAAAGTTCCCTCCTGGGACTTTCTCCAATGTAGGGGCAAGATTGGCCTTGGTTGGTGCTCCCTTTACAAGTATAGTTTTGAGTCAGTTCACCACCTCTTCCTTACTTGCCCCTCAATATAAGGCTCTGGACTAAAACTCTAAGGCTTCTCAAAATTACAGAAAAATGGGAAGGAATCGATGTGCGAGAGGCATGGCAGAGATGGTGGCAGACCTCTCCAAATGATAGGGTTCGAACCTCTCACTGCTAGTTGCTTGAGGAACTTGGATAGCAATAAATCACATCATCTTCCATGACAATCCCTTTCTTGTTAACCTTTTAGTGGCAGAAGGAGCATCCATCTATGAATATATTCTAATTCCAACACATCCCCAACAAGCCAGAGTCATCCAAAAGGAGAACATTATGGGGGATATTCCATGGGCATACTTCGATGGGGCATCAGAACCTAAAAATATATGTGGAGCTGGTCTTTCCATTCATGAACCATCAGGGAAAATCCTCAAAGCATCGGCTGGCCTTGGTCAAGGGTCAAATAACTTCGTAGAATTAAAAGCTCTACACTTATTGCTTTGTTTGCTTTCGTCCCTAAAGATGAGAGAAGTTCAAATATTTGGGGACTCTATGAACATCATAAAGTGGTTTAATGGGTCACAGAGATGTCTAAATTACATTTTATCTCCTTTACTTGATGAGGTGAATCATATAAAATCTGTTTTTAACCAGATTAATGCTTGTCACATTTACAGGGAACAGAACAGTGAAGAAGACATCCTATCTAAGGAGGGCGTTCGACAAGATATGGGGCACTAGGTAGCTATAGCAGCTGAAGGAGGTCTGGTTTGAGGGATCGATCAGCCTCCCTTCGCCCGATAGTTTCCAATTGCTCATAATTTCTTTTTTTCTAATACCTAAGAACTGGCTGTACTAATTAGACTTTTTGTTTATTTTTCATTTAGCTCCGAACATATTCTAAACTATCAAGTCTCTGTTTCAAATTTTTTTCCTCTATGAGGAGATCCAGGAGACAGGTTTTTTCTCTTCTTAGACATTATGCTACTAAAATTTTGAAAACTGGATTGGTGTTTACCACCCAGTTTTTGTTTTTGATGTGAACATATAGACACAGTATGTTTTCATCCCTGTTTCGGGTGTATTTTTCCCTAATAGAAGGGAAGCCCGGGGTCTGAATGGAGACATCATTTCTTATGTTTTTTGACAAAGCTAGGAGGATCGATGCATATATCTCCTCATCAACTGCAACTCCATCTTTCCTTTTTCTACAAAAAAAGAAAAAATGCAGTTCTTTGAATGCTACATGCATATACTATGTAACCTTCTACACACTTAATAGATGGTTCTATTTTTTCTTTGGAAAAAACAAGTAAGAGAAATAAATAATCAATCACACAACACAAGATGTATCTCGGGAAAGCACACTGTCTAAAACCCCACTATATTTATATTGTATAAAGTCAAGGATCATGAAAAATTAGAATTCTTTCTCTCTCAAGGGAAACTCCTGCACTCTGCCAACTGTCTCACTCTGATCTAGGAAAAATCAGACAAATACTTAGCAAATTATCCACCTCTGCTTAGCATGCCTTTCTCACACATTCCTTGAGGAATTAAATCCCTATTAAATAGTAAAATCCCTTGCCTTGATTGAGAAATCCTTCCTAGGCCTCCAACTAACTCTATACCTGACTTGTACAATTTTATAATTATACAATTGATAGTTTTCATCCCTTTAACCTCAGTCTCAACTGGGCCTTCCTTAGAACTGAAATGCAACAACTATTTATAGTGAATTATCAGTTAACTGATTGATCATTACTTGTGAATTAAATCAGATTTAATTCACTTGACCTCTCACTATCTCATCACTCAGTTAGAACTAGTTAAACTAATTTTAACTCAATTTATTGAGTTAACTAATTACAACTCACAATTATTGTAATTTGACCCCATTAAAACATGGTAGAACTCTACATGCATCCTCCTTTCATTTTTCTTTGCGATTAGAGAAGGTCTAGTGCATCAACTCAATTATTCCCATCGTAGCACTTATGGGATGTCCTAGAACCCTTCGATCCCATTGATAAGGCTCCCGATTTCTTCAATCTGGCAGGTTATGTTTGCTTGGGCATCATTCTCTCTATTAATCTCTCTTAATATGTGATAGAAGTTGACTGTTTCAAAGCTCTTGCATCTACACCTGATTCTTTTCAAAATATGGTTCAACATTGAGTTTTTAGCCTCCCTGTTATTGAACATGCTCTCAATTATAAGAAGGGAATCTCCCATAATGTTCAAGGTTCTAATCCTTTTTTGTTGAGTAAGGGTGAGACCAGAGAGTAGGCCATATGCCTCATCTTGGTTATTTTTTTTCTTTTCAAGGCCCCACGCAAGCCACCCCATTTACATGTATTTACACTAGGGATGTTACATTATTTTTATTTCTATTATGTGAGCACCTCATTATGGGAAAACCATATGTTTTTTGACTTTCAATGTATTATATCTCATCTCCTCTGATAAAAGTGATGAGACTTTCATTAAAAAAATTAATATTTTCATTACTACCTATGGCAATAACCATGCAATCTCACAAGTTTGGTAAAGAAAAAAAAATATAATACACTTAACTTCATCCTAAATCTTAATATCAACAAACAATAGCTAACTTGCCACAATATTAAGGGTGTTCAAATTCTCTATCACTGAGTCTGCATCCTTCATCCTCGTGTTATGCCACTTTTACCATAGAAACAACTTTTTCACTAGGGACTTAGACTAATACAAAGTCCCTAACTTGTTTTACATTGCCTTCATTGTAGCTTCTCCTAAAACATCAGGTAATATTGAATCTGAGAGACAAAACCTTATTGTGTCATTTTCCTTTTGATCCAAGTTGGTCGAATCTTCTTTTGACATCCCTACTAGTGTAGTATCCATATCCACATTGAGCCATTGAACTTTTTCCACCAACAAATATTCCATTTTGAGTTTCCTTAGCTCAAAATTTTTTTCCTATCACTAAAGCAATCAAGTCCATAAATATCCCACTATAATAGGGTGTACCAAAGGCCTGAGCTAAACTCCTTAGCCACAAAAGCATCCCCTTGAAGCCAAAACTACTATGATACCAAATGTATGTTTTAACCTTGTGCAGTTAATTGATGCAATTATAGTTTTATAAAACAAAAAATATGTAATGGAAAGCACACACATTAATACAAATATGTTTTTTGGGGCCTTTGTTTTGGGAAAATTATTTTTGAGTTGTGGATGGCTAGTTGCGAGAAGATTGAGTGGCGGGGAACCTTTACGGAAGAAAGGGAGTCGTTGCGGGTGGCGGAGAAGGAACAAATAGGTGGCAGAGCGCAAATAAGCAACAACACAAATGGCAAGGACATGTGACAATGAACAAGCAGAAAGACTCCTAAAGGAAGAGCCAACCGTGGAAGAGAACAGGGAATGCCAGGGCACAGTAGAAAAATCGAGCAAAGAAAGGGGTGAAGACTAACAATGCCAGTCAGTGGAGATAGATAAGTGAAGGAAAAGAGAGCAAACTCGGTGATCTTAGCAGGGAATAGGTTGAGTTTGTATGGTTAGATAGATCTCTATGAAGCCATAGATGTAATGTGTTTTTTATGCTGAACTCTGCAGAGTTTGATACGTATTGTGGTTCTAATATCATATAATATATGAAAGTTGTGTTGTGGATCTACTGATGTGTATGTTTAATAGTTCGGATATATGATGTATGACTGATGATTTCAAATTTTTTGATAGCTTTACTTGATGACTGTTAAATGGTAGTTTATTTCTTGATTAATATGCAATGAGTGTGTTATGCATAACTACAATGTTTTGATAGTTGTTAGCAGTTCTCTTCGGTAATATGATTCTAGATATTTTATCTTAGTAAGGTCACGACACGCCTCAGGTGAGACTCCTTGCTCTCTTTGAGCAGGGTGAAAATATCGATGTTGTCCTGGAATATGGTGAAATCTTATTGGCCCCGAGCCTGAACTTGGGTCTTGCCCAGAAGTCACCCTTTTTTGCCAACAAATGGTTTTGTTGTTGGGACCTGAAAATTTGCTAGAGAGCTAGATCATGGTATTGAAGATCTATGAAAGGGATTTATGTAGCTGGTGGGATAATCACATAGATCAGTTCATATCATAGCAAGCTGAGCTCTGACATTAGAAGGAAAGGACTATTAAGGATCAAGTTCTATTTTCCAATTCGGCAAGTGATTTGTACGAAATATTTTGGGGAAATTTTCCAGAGGAGATCTATAACTGGTTGTAAAGACTCTAGATCAAAGCAATTCCTGGAGGATTGCGTCGATCCCATCGTAGTTGGGCGCATACAAATCTGACGACACTACACAGACTGGATACAGAGTTATCCCGAGCAGTAGATTTTTGGATTCAAACCACTTTAGAGGGATATATTGTGGAGTTCGTAGCTGAATGTTATCAGTATTTTGATAAAGTCGAAGATATATTTAAATCAGGGTTGCGGGGGAAGTTGTTTAAGGAAATTCTATTGTGGATCAAGGCTTTAATGGTGGATGAAGGACTAATGCCTTTCCAAAACCCCGTGATGGAAGCCTAAACCTATAGTACTGGGGTAAGTTCCTGAAGGAGAGATGCTACGAAAAAGGGAAAAGGGTGAATAGGGATATGGACGCTAGGACCTCCAGTAGGTTGAGAGAATTAAGAGCACATCAGAGGGCACAAATCACTGAGAAGTGGCGGGAAAGGGAAATACGGGAGTTTAAGAAGCAGAAAAGGAGCATAAAACAAAGAGAAGAGGCACTGCAAATGACAGGGAGGACAGAATATGAAGTAGGACCCAAAGGAATGGACGGGTCCACCAAGGAAGTTAAACAGGTTCATAGGATCTCATCCCGAAGAGAGAAGGGAAAAATGTCCAATGAAGAAGAGGACACGCGCCCCAAGGATGAGTCTGATGTTGAGCTGCATGTTGCAATGGAACAACTATTCCGAGAGAGGCCAATGACCATAAAACAAGGTAATCCTATTCCCCAAGTTTCAAGTAGCACTTGTCCTATCCTGCCCCTGGTACTTTACCACCCACCTGATAAATTTTTGATAAAGTTGCAAGAGTAAAGTAAGTTATATAGTGTTCAGTCTATAGTACAGGTAGTCGCAAGCAGTATTACTAGCAGCATAATTTCTCAGCCATGAAGTAGAGGATTTATATTAGTTACACCCACACAAGTAGAAATGGCAGGATCATTTACTCAATATCTAGAGTTTTCTAGAAAGGGTAATGATGATTTAGAGCAGCATTGGTATCTATGTGAAGCAATTTGGAGGGCTCGTCAGACATTGGATGCAGTTAAATTAATTGAATTCCAAACCATGCTCAGGGAAAGAGCATTGTGATGGTTTATCAAATGGTTGGAAGTACACCAAAACCCGACTATAGATGATGTTAAAAGAGAGTTTGTACAAGAGTTCAATCTCCCTTAGGCTAATCAACAAGGACTATCCGAATTACGGGAGATCAAACAGAGAGAAGGAGAAACAACCTGAGATTTAATGAGAAGGTTCAAAGATGAAATCAGGAAACTGAGTTACCCGATTGATCCAAATCACCAACATGACTGGTTCATTAAAGAACTTTTACCCCTGAAAATAACGTCATTGACCCAGCAAAAGATTGACACACTCCAAGATGCACTAGAACAAGTAATGAAGATAGAAGTAATGACTGGATACCCACAGGAGTTTATGGGGGGAGTAGTCACCCATGATCCTTCCATATTTGGATTGCAACATCAAATAACAAGTTTGACAGGAAAGCTCAAGGATATTCAGCTAGCATGACCATCGCGACCCAGTGTGTGTTGTCTATTGGAAGGACATATGGTTACAGAGTGCCCGAGGTTGTAGGGAATCAATTTCAGGACTTTGGCGGCAGGAGCGCAAGGAACACCACCAATGGGAGGAGTTGCGCAAGTAAATACTCAAGGAATGTACCAGGTGCAACCCCATTTCTTGGGTTTTCCTAACCAACAAACTCCAACTTCAACAGAATACTATGAAATATGCAAGGGAATTGGTCATCCTCCGCATTTATGCCCAATATTACAAAAATATTCAAATTTCCCAAATAATGTTTATTGTGAATTATGTGCTTCAACAACTCATCATATAGAGTAGTGCATAGCCCTAGACGCATTAGCAGACCCGCTGAATAGATCATCCTACAGAGTAAATGAAACTCCGAGAGGACGAGGAGGATCAGGAATGTGAGGGGTTAGGACTAGAGGAAGAGGACCTTTGAGATGTTACAATTGTGATCAAGAAGGCCATGTAGCGAGAGAATGCACGCTACCAAGATGACCATGGTGTTCCCAGTGCAGAGTGAATGCACATGCCACAGAGGATTTTCCAGAACTAATTAAAAGGTGGGAAGCGATAACTAGGCAACAAGGAGCCAATTTGGTCAATGCAGAGCCAAGATTAGTCGATACACAGCCTCTACCGAGTGTGGCCATAACAACCCGAGGAGGGAAGAAAATCGGGGAGGATGCAAGAGAGATGGAGCCGGTAAAACTAATCAAACTAGTGTCACCAAAGAACTTATTTAATTTGGAGCAACAGAGACAATACTTTAAATAAGCACTGGAAAAATTCTTGAAGCTAAAGAACCGCAAGAATATGGAACTAATGCAACCAGCCAAGGAAGGTGGAAAAAATGCTACAACAAGAACATCGATAGAAGAATGGTTCTGATTGTTCTTGAATATTGTAAATGACGGAAAAATGATAGAGTAGTTAAAGAAAAATCTGAAAACAGTATTAGAAGGAGGAATAGAGCACGAGGACCCAATTAACACTAACCTTCCAAAAAAGTATGTAAGGAGAGTAAAAAGAAACAAAATAAGAATGGGAAAGGAATTTCTCATAAATTCTCAAGTTGCGGGATTTCAAATAAGATACATAATGCTGGATCTAGGATCAGATGTGAACATTCTACCTAGAAATACTTGGGAAGCATTAGGCAAGCCAAAGCTGGCATATTCCCCTATACAGCTAAGAATGGCGAACCAATATTGCTTTGTGCCAGTAGGAAGGCTAGAAGAGGTTGAAGTGGATGTCACGGAAGTAAAAAATTACACTAATTTTTAAGTAATCGACATTATGGAGATAATGATCCATATCCAGCTCTGTTGGGGATAGACTGGGTATTTGAAAATTATGCAGTTATTAATTTGAAGAAAGAGCTTATGATATTCGAAGACAGTGAAGTCAGATTGGTCCAACCATTGGACCCATATCAAGGACCCCAGTATACAGAGACTGTGAGGACGAGGGAAGATGTAGAAATTCTCGACCAACTTTATCAGATGACAACATGTAAAAGAGAAGATTACATCAACCCTACAATAGTAGGAACAGTAAATTGGTGAAGTGTTCAAAGTTCTGATATAGGATCAGAAGTTTCATGGGACGATTGCCAGCAAGGCGGATACGAGGTCAATACTAGAAGATGTGTTTTTGTTCACAGAGTTAACTAGATCGGCACAGAGGTAAGGTGTTACCCCACCCTTACTAATATGCAAACTGTGAATACTTTTATTAACAAAATTAAAGATAACGTACCAGAGGAGCATAAGGTTCCTCTATGGATGTAGCTCTGTAATCTACTTCGACAAAGTGGTGGATAAATCACCACAACTCTCTTCATAGTTGGGAAGAAGTAGCAAAGGCACTGAAAAGGAGATTCCAAGAGTCTTAAGGACTGCAACTAGAAGAGAAGTAGAGAGGAGTCTCGGATCCCCAAGTACATATAAGAAGTTGTGAATGCAAGTGGGAAACAGAGATACTCGAAGTCCTTCTGGGTGCATAATTTTATACATTCATTAGATATAATCCTGCAAGCTTGGTACCTGACAGAGGAAAAGAAAATACAAACAGGTAGCTGGGATACAGTAGCGGAAATATTTATACAAAGTTTCTCTTTCAAAGGGGATAATGGAAATGTTACGAAAACCTTGCAGGCGATCAAGGGGGATTATATTCTTTTCATAATTTGCAGAAGTTGAAGAAACACTTGTGTCAAGGAAGATACCTGAATCTAGTTATCAAGAAGTGGTAACATGTGGGAAGGTAGACCAGGGAATAGATGATGATGATTTAGAAAATCTCAGACACTTGTCATTTGAAGAAAAGGAAGGAGAATGAAAAATACATGAGGAACCTACCATAGAAGGATTGCACCTGTTACCCCTAAGGACAAAGAAACATAACATTGAAAGTCAATAAAAACCCAAGATAGCATCCATAGGAGAATATTGGGACGAAGAGGCTACAAAGGAAATCTTTGATTTGCTAAATGAATATGAAGATCTATTCCCATCTTCCGTAGCATAACTAAAAGGTATCAAGGGAGATTTGGGGGAGATGTGGATAATGTTGAAACCTAATGCCAGACTAGTAAAGCATAGACCCTATCGCCTGAACCCAAGGGTGAAAGAGAAATTCAAAGAAAAAATAGACAAAATGCTAAATGAAGGATTGATTTTCCCAATTGAAGAGGCATAATGGGTTAGTCCAATAGTGATACAGAACATAAAGGAGAAGTCAGAAATCAGGGTGTGTGTAGACTAAATATGTCTAAATAATGCATGTGTCCATGATCCTTTCCCAACACCATTCAGTGATGAATTTATAGATAATGTGGCTGGAAATGAAGCATATTCATTCACATACAGGTTCTCTAGTTATCATCAAGTCCGAATAGTAGAGGAGGATAAAATAAAAACCACGTTCACTATTGAATGGGGATCATATGCTTATCACGTAATTCCCTTTGGGTTAAAGAATGCACCAACGGTATTTTCAAGGATAGTGATAGCCGCTTTATAGAGTATATCACAAGTTTCTGTAAGTGTACATGGATGACTGGACAATATACAGTTTGTTGAAGAACCATGCAAGCTTCCTTCGGATAATTTTTGACCATTGTAAACAACTTCAAATCTCACTAAACCTGAATAAGTGCATATTTGCAGTACCATTCAGAATGTTACTTGGCGATGTGGTCTGTAAACAAGGAGTATGTGTGGACCCCGCCAAGGTGGCGGTAATTGTAAACATGGATGCCCCAGAGAATGTTAAACAATTGAGATCATTACTGGGAAACATGGGGTATTACAGAAGGTTTATCTCCAACTATGCTCGAATCACAGCACCGCTGGAAAAGCTATTGCGGAAGATAGAATTGTTTATATGGAATGAATAATGCAGCAAGGTGTTGGACATGCTAAAGAAAAAATTAGCAAGTGCACCTATTCTAACTCATCCTAACTGTGATAAACAGTTCCATGTGCATATTTATGCTTCAGGCATTGCTTTGGGAGTCGTGCTAATGCACCCAGGAGAAACCAACATATACCACCCAGTATCTATTGCAAGCAAGAAGTTGTCAACAATGGAAAAGAATTATACAAAAACTGAAAGAGAAGCTTTGGCAATGGTCTACTCTTCGCAGAAATTCTGCCACTATTTACTTTGAGGTACCTTCAAATTTTTTACAGATCACTTTGCATTAAAGTATTTAGTAAATAAACCCGTTCTGGAAGGTAGAATTTGCAGGTGGCTTCTATTGTTCCAAGAGCTTACTTTTGAAGTCATAATAAAGCCAAGGAGACTAAACGTCAGACCTAATCATCTATCAAGATTGGAAAATGGGGAAAATGGAGGACCACTTGATGACTAGCTACCAGATGCAGACCTCTTCCAGATAAAGGTCGTCCCCGATTATCTAGAGAAAATAGAAACATACCTAGCTACATGACAGTGCCCAAAAGAATATACAACCACTCAAAGAAGACATTTGCTCGTTAAAGAAACTGATTACCAACTCATAGCGGGTCAATTATACAAAATGGTTCTGGATCAGATACTATGAAGATGTGTATTAGACCACGAAAGAGTAGATATCCTATGAGAATGTCACAATGGAGTTTCGGGAGGACACGTAGGAGAAAATATTACCGAAAGAAAAATATTACAGGCAAGGCTATGGTGGCCTACAATGCACGCAGATAGTAAAGAGTATGTGAAGAAATGTGATGTGTGTCAAAGAACAGGGAAACCTTCACACCGCGATGAACTACCCCTACACCCTTTAAGAGCAATCCAAGTATTTTAAAAATGGGTTATCGAATTTGTAGGACCCACTACACTAGTTTCACACCATTCACAAGCAAGTTACATAATCACCGCAATTGAATACCTGACTAGGTGGGCAGAGGCGACACCGGTGAAGGATTGTACAACAGATACAATAGCTAGGTTTATATTTGAAAACATTATTACCAGATTTGGTTGTCCAAGGAGCCTGACAAGTGATCAAGGCACCCACTTTATTAATGTCACAATCAAATCATTAATGGAAAACTTCATGATACAACATCATAAGAGCAGTCTGTATCACCCACAGGAAAACGGAACTATTGAAGTTTTCAACAAAATCTTAGAAAAAGGCTTAACTAAGATCTGCAACGCAAATCGAGACAACTGGGATGAAAGAATACCAACCACATTATGGGCATACATGACTACTATAAAACGATTATACAGTCAGATGCCATTTCAGCGTGTGTACGGGAAAGAAGCAGTGGTGCCAGCTGAGTTTATTATCCCCAGTCTATTAATTGTTGCAACAACACAAATGACCGAAGCAGAATCCATCTCAACACGCCTTCATGAACTATAGGAATTAGATGAAGCAAGATATTTTTCATATTTTCATCAATCAATGGAGAAACAAAGACAAAAAGCCTGGCACAACCACCACATCAAACGAAAGACATTCAAGATTGGCGAAAAAGTACTTCTCTATGACAGAAAGTTCCATAAATTTCCAGGGAAACTCCAAATGCATTGGATGGGACCATTCTATGTCATAGAGATACATGACTCAGGAGCGGTGAAACTAGCGCAACTAGATGGCGAAATACTACCAGGTTGGGTGAATGGTGCACGCTTGAAACCCTACCATGAATGAACAAGAAAATTTTAATTTCAATAACTCTCACACCCGAGAGGAGTCAGTAGGTTAGAATTAAATAACTCTCTCGCAGCCGAGACGAGTCAATAGGTTAGGAAGTCAGTAAGTTTATTAAAATAGGTTAGTTCTTGGTGATAATATAGGAGTCTCGATAAAATAAGGTATATGTCGCACATACTCAATCACCACCTTATGGCGGCATGGGGACCATACCACAACCAATTGAGGTCGGGGGGGGGGTGGGGGGTTGCAGTGACTATATGACCAAGCATGTTAGCCATCACTCCATCATAATGAGCCATCATGTAGGTGTCAGTATTTAGTGTCAGCCAAAATTTGGAAAATATTTTCTATAATTAGAAATACCATTCCATAATAAAGTTTCCACATTAGGTAACAATAATTAGCCATCACGTCTGCTCAACTTTCGAAGCCACTGTCAGCAGAGTAAGATTCCACCTCACCAGAGTAACTAACCACACGTTTGTAGCCGCGAGGGGCACCAGGGAAAAATTAATTAGTTATTCAGTCGCATCAACACCCTTTGTGCCAACATTCCTACTTAATCTGCATGGAGAAAGGAAAAAACAGAGTGATAGAGAATTGTGAATTGCAAGAAGAAGAAACTGCTATAACGATCAACTAGAGGATATCAATAGGAAATCAAAGGTGCAGACCGGCAACACTGCTAGTGTATTTCAGAAGAAGAAGGATGACGAAGACAAAGGTTTCGGTAGTCGAACCAGAACTAGATGGGAGAATTCAAAATCTAGAGCCACTGATAGGAAAGTATGAGAATGCAACCTTGATAGATACAAATTTTACGGACTCGTTTCGATTTCCAGCTTTAAAAAGGCAAGTGTATATTGAAAACTATGTAAAGGAGAGTGGTAGTGAAGCGACAATATTCCACCCTGATTTCAAAGGTATCCAGAGGTATATGATCCTTCATTTGAGAAGTTTACCAGTGTTCAACACAACAGGAGCGATGATGTAATGCACAAAGCTCCTCATCAGCAGAATTCATAACGGGTCGCTTTGGCTCGGAAGAGAAATTCCAATTCATGCAGAGGATATCCACAGACTTACCGGGTTATCAACAACAAGAAATAATGTATCGACTACTTTTTAGATTACTTCCAAAAGAGCGAAGAAGATAGGATAATTTGACTATTATAGGAAATATGATACCAAAAGAGGAGGAAAGGGGGTAAAGATAGATCTTATCAATGTCCCCAATGTTAATTTCGCATGTTATTTGATAGCAGGGAAGACGATGAGTCACTTCACCAAGGGGGAGTGTACTCTGGACACTATCTCAGTTGCGGAGCATTATATACAGGGAGCACAACTTAATTAGTGTGCCTTCTTGCTGCAAGAGCTCTTTGAAGCTTGTGAGAACAACTTCAATAGGGCCACTGGCTTCATATACAGTTACTTGATTATGGCTTTGGCTATGTGGAAGTGGATTCCACCAGGGAAGCGGCCTCTTGTGGACAGAAGTGAAGATCAAGCACTGGATCTCAGATACACGCCATAGAGGGTCTCAGGGGACCCTAACACTAAATAAATTAATGAAAAAGCATTCACAGAGCGGTATAGGTTGATGTTCGATGTGGTCCACGCGCAATAGAGGATTCCTAGAACTCTGCTAGACAAGTATTATCATCAAGTATGGTTTGGCATTTCACACAATAATACGTGGATTAGACCAGACTATGTTGCGGCAAACACTTTCAATAAGAAAACCTTGAGATTCCAACTGATATAGGATTATTTCCACACAAAAGTTTCGTCTTGGCGGGGAGTAGAAGGAGAAATCAGAGACGGAGAGCGCAAGTATAACTTCGACTCTATGCTTCCACACACTCTAATAGGAGAAACGCCAGCATAAACAGCTCATAGGGTATCACAGTTTCAACTCCAGCCGTTGATTAAGAGGATGGACACACAAGTACAAGCTTTCAACAAAGTTATGGTAAGTATCAGAGAAAAATCTGTTACATTTCCAATGTTTAGTGAATTTCAAACACTTAATGTAGGGTCGCCATCATCAACAGCCCCAGTTCTCCCCACCCTCAAGTCCACCACCTTCCATTCACATTCACAGCCAACCATTGCCCCATTTCACAAGAACAAAGCAACCAAACCACCTATCCCAGGTCCTAAGGTAAAAAGAGCCAAAACTCTAAGATCAGACCAGGTGGTAAACTTAACAGAGGAGGACCCTATGCAACAGATAGTCACAAGAATTCCAATCATAGAGGAACTAGAAATGGGTACTCAAACTTCCCCCATCATACCGCAACCCAACCCTTCCTCATTGCAAAGCGCACCGGCCTCATCATCACCAAATACTCAAAATTCATCACCGCATACTTCTAATTCTTCCAAAGATCAATCAACCCACACCGCATCCACCTCCGCCACCATTTCTGATGCAATACCTACAGGTACAGTAATGGCTATCAACACTTAAATTTAATTCGGGTACAATACAAGTAACCAAGGTTAACCTAGCCACGATAGAACTTGGGATCTTTTCAAATTTACTCATTCATACTGATCTACCCATTTCTGAAAATATGCCCACCGAGACTTCTCTCAATCCATTTCAAAAATTAATGCTAACATTACAACCATTTCTACACACTCACCTACCATCCACTAGTTTTCATATTCTTGAACCTGTGGCACTGTGCGCCTAGCACAAGGCGTTGCACCTTTGCCTAACCCGACTCACCGGTTGCCTGGGTGCTGCGCGCTTGGCTAGGAGGGCCTCCTACACCTTGTAGACCCTTAATTAAACTCAAAACACTTTGCAGCTTCCTCAAATGGGCCTCCAAAGTGATGTTAAAGGGTAAGTACAACTCAGCAAGCCATTCTTCAAGCATTTGTGATGACCAATATTTAAGAGAAATTGAAGACCTAAGGAGGAAAACCTAATTTTGATGCTTAAACATCACTGTTTAAAACACTTCTCCATCTGTATGCTAAGAAGACCAGTGATAGCCAAAAGAGTACCTTGTTGAAGGATTGTTCACTCACCTAAGGTTGTGCTTACCCTCACCCATTCATCCCTCCCCTTACAAAGCTGCCTTTTTTCATCACCTTTCCATTACCCTCTTCCATATCAATTTCATAAGCAGTTCTAGGGTTTCAAAGGCAGAATTGTTAAAATGTCAAGGGAAGGTAACAATGATAGTGGTGAGGAAGGCCAAATGCCAAGGAGGCATCAACACAAAGGTGGAAAAATCAGTAAGTTTGAACCCCTCAACACCTTAGAGTTGATGGCCTCTCCCATGACTGTTTCATGTTTCCCGAATGTGGGATGTTTTGATTTTTGTGAAAGAATACAACAGGTGCAAAACCACCCTGAGCTAACCAGGATCTTCATACTTAACTTGCATGAGAAACAAGTGGACCTTGCAGGAGTAAAATTTGAGCTGTCTTCTAATGCTCTTTCCAATGCCACTGGGATACCTAGTGTAGGGGAGAAATGGTTCAAGCAGGCCAATCCTGACATGAGCTACTATGAACCCTTCCTAAAACCTAGATACAAAGACAACTACAAATCCATTTTTCCTTTCTCACATTTTCTAGAGAGATATGCACCTTTGATGAGAATTATCATGAAATATTTTACATGTGAGGGAAGGTTCTCTAGGTGCTACTCCTATCACATTAGGCTACTGATTCACTTTACTAGGGTTAGGATGCTACACCTACCCTATTACCTCTATAGAAGCATTGAAAAGATGTCTTATATTGTACAAAACAGATATTTACCTCAGCAGATGCGAAGCTTATTTCATCACTCTTTGATTAAGATGGTTGTGTTGCACTAGTTACAGCAAAAGGGCGTTCCATGGGAGGTTTTCATTGCCCATGAAGTGTTCACAAACCCAAAACCCCATCCTCAGCAAAATATGCCTTTATCATGTCATCCTCCTATCCCTAATCCTCCATCATCTCCTGCTAAACATGTTTCACCATATACACATATTCCTTCACCTCAATACAATCCTCCTTCCTCACCCTCTCACAATGCATCAGACAATGAGGGAAGTGACAATGAGCAATCAAATGTAAATGAAGGAGAGGGCAATAATGGATCAAGAAGTGAAGAATAAGGAAATGAGGAGGCAGAGGTCAGTGATAAGGCAGAGAGCATGGAAACAGAAAACAATGATGATGTTGGCAATGACGAGGCACATAACAATGAAAAAAATGACAGTGGCTCAAAAGGCCTTGATGACACTGATAATGACAGCACACAAGTCAGTAAAGAAAGTGAAGGTAGTACAGAAGGAAGTGAAGATGCAGAAACAAATGAAGAAGATGCCCATGAGTCAGAAAACAATGAGGCTCATGACACTAATGATAGCAGTAAAGAGCACAATGAGGATCACTGCAATGAGGAAAGAAAAAGTGAAGAGGAAGGAAATGAAAAGGCCAATGCTAGTGAGACAGAAGATGTCAGTGCAAGGGAAAGCAGCAAAGAAAAAAACAATGATGTCAGAATGGAGGATATCAGTGGTAAGGCAGAGCATCTCACTCCAAGTGAGCTGCTTTCCATGGAGATAGAGTATGATTGGTAACCTTGGTTAGAGAGGGCTAATATACACTTTGAGGATCAAGTGGAAAAGACGCAAAGAGACCTTGGCCTTCAGAAGAAAATGGCAAAACACTATGCCTTAAGAAATCAAATTGCAAGGGCTAAGCTCAAAAGAGCCCTCGCTAAAATTAAAGCCCTCAAGGAGGATAAAAGCAAAGAAAACCTTGAAATCGTTGCTGATGCTTCCCTACAGGCATCCCAAACACCATAAGCAAGGCAATTTCAAAATTTTGGCAACTTTTGATCATTTTGGTTTTCACTGTTTTGGAGGGCCAAGGGTGCAGCGCCCCTGGCGCTGTGCTCTTTTCTGCGGCAATTTCTTCAGGATTGGTTTTCATTTTTGGGTTCATCTTTCCAAGTACATCACATGCAAAAAATGTCAGATCATTTGGAGCAGATTTGGTCCCCCAAAAGGGTAAAAAACATGCAAAAATTCACCATTCTACCCTATTTTCAGAGATGGCACTATGCCCTAAGTAGCCTTGGGATATTTAGTTTTTGGATAGGAATATGGATACAAAATGAAAAAATAAAGGTATTTTTAGAAAGTATACTTGACAAGCTTTCCAACGAGCTATCACGGAGCTCATTCGGACACTGGAAAGGCCTTCAAAATTCAGCTGCAAGGTGACCTATTTTTCTGATGCAGGCACTGCACCCTTGGACCTCAATGTTGCGCCCTTGTCTGCAAAGTCAACAAAAGACAAAAATTTATTGAAAATAGATATTTTGAGGTTTTTTGGGCAAATCACTCCAAAGTTAGGTGTTAGAAGTTATTTTTCATTTATTTCATTAGATATTTTGTGCCTTGGGCCTTGCATGGTCTTAATGGAAAAATTTGGCATTTATGATGTATTTATGACATTTTGGAAACCCTAGTTAGGGTTTTGGTCCTCCTTGATTTTTAAATACAACATTGAGGCTTCATTGTACATGTTGGATGATTATTGAGAGTAATACATAGACTTTGAGATTGAAGATAAACTGGCTTTGGTTTTTGTGGATGGCTTGAATTGCTTGACAATGGAGAAGGCTCACTTGCAGGATTCATGAGCATAGTTAATGGTGATGTGTTCCTTATTTAGTTCTTGTTTTCTTAAGTTATCATTTTGTTCCATCTTTCTATTGCAGTAGGACAAAATTTTTAGGCTAAGAAATGTTGTTTAGAGGAACCTTAGCTCTATTTGTTCTTAACTACTTCTATGTTTTCCTCTGCTAGGTCAGATTAGAGAATTATTGAATGCTTTCATGTCCCACTTAGTTTGTTTATCTTAATAATGATTCAATGAACCAAATGTCAAAGTACTTTTATGGTTAGCCTTGCTCTTTTCTATTACTTAAACATTGTTTTTAAGGTCTTTTACTTTGAATTATTGCTGATTAGGTTTAGCTAAAGAGGTTTATGATTTGTAATGCCATTTTTCTCATCTTAAATAGTTTCTTTGGAGGTATTTATAGTTTGATTAATGAAGTTACGAGTTCCCTATTCATTGATCTCTGCTATTTGTTTATCTTAAATGTTTTCTTAGCTTGAAGGTGAAATCACTAGAAGATTTACAAGTTTCTAGCCTTCTATAGTTCACTGGATTGTTGTCCTAATGATTACTTGCTAGGGTTTAGTCAAAGAAGTTATTGGTATGCCCTGTCTTTGGTTATTTCTTCATGATTAGTAATCTTAAAGGCCATTCTTGTTAAGGTATTTGTTGAAGGATTCTTAACTGCCCTTTTGCACCTACTATGTTCACAATTTGATGTTCACTTCACTCACATAAGCTTTTAGATCCATTTGACCTTGTTAGACTTGCCCTGTGATACACCCTTGACCCATTGTTAAAACTTTTCAAGACCTTTTGTAGACTCCATAGCCCAATGGCTTAAACCTCTCTCACTCTATCTATTCTGCTTGACAACCTACCCAACCAAACAAACAAACAAAACCTAATCCTTATAACTAGCCTAAAATTAAAACCTAAAAGCTATCAAGTTACACCTTTCATACAAATATAGAGAGAGCTCTCTCTAAGTACAAGAAGGCTAGGTCCTAGGAATTCAAAGACTGGTTTGATGTTACCCCTGTACATTTGGTCTTGCCAATCTAAAAAATTACGGGGAACTAACAGAGACACTGGCGAGAACAGTTACGAAACCTTACACCTTGCTTGAGCAGATCCATGAATGCTCGAATTCACTAATAATGAAGGTGCAACCATTTTCAAAGCAGTTACAAGAGCTCTTCATCAAAATTAAAGGAACACCTGATCCACCTAGCCGCAGATAGCTATACGATCAGCCTGAGGCTCTGAAGCTACAAATGTAAACAATTGAAGAAAAATCAATAAAGACAAAGCAACTCATCTTAGATCTCGGGCAACTGGTCAAGTAGAAAGCAGAGACAATACAATAGTTGGTTTCCAAAGTAGACTCCAAGTTCAGCGCAATGTTTACTATCCTACCACAACCAATTGATGCAACTCATGCCAACAGAGTGGTAAGTGAAACAGACCCATTGATTAAAACATGGCAAGAGGCGATCAATGACTTCATAGAGTTTAGAACAAAGGCCACGCAAAAGGTTTTGGAGTTGGGGCCTTCATTAGAATATGGGGAACCAAAGTAGAGGGAGCGGGAAAAGGAGCCAACTGAACAAGACCAACCCAAGAAAACAACACATGGTTAGCTAGGGACCGCGACAATGGGAGAAAGTTGACTCAGGCGACTCAATATCTTGTGGTCGGGGCCTGTTGGGGCCTTTGTTTTGGTAAAACCGTTTTTTAGTTATGGACGACCAGTTGCGGGAAGATCAAGTGGTGAGGAACCATTACAGAAGAAAGGGAGCCATTGCAAGTGGTGGAGAAGGAACAAATAGGTGGCAGAGAGAAAATAAGAAACAACACAGATGGCAAGGACATGTGATAGCGAACAAGAAGAAAGACTCCTAGAGGTAGAGCCAACAACGGAAGAGAACAGGGAATGTCGGAGTGCAGCAGAATAGCCAAGCGAAGAAAGGATGAAGATTGACAGTGTTAGTCGGAGGAGATAGATAAGCGAAGGAAAATAGAACTTGCTCGATAATCTTGTCAAGGAATAGGTTGAGTTTGTATAGTCAGATAGAGCTCTACAAAGCCAGAGATGTAATGTGTTGTTAATGCTGAACTCTATGGAGTCTGATATGTATTGTGGTTCTAATATCATATAATATATGGAAGCTGTGTTGTGGACCTACTGATGTGTATGTTTAATAGTTAGGATATATGATGTATGACTGGTGATTTCAAAATCTTGGATAGCTTTACTTGATGACTGTTAAATGGTAGTTTATTTCCTTATTAATATGCAATGAGTGTGTTCTACATAACTACAATGTCTGGATACTTGTTAGCATTTCTCTTTGGTAATATGATCCTAGCTCTTTTATCTTAGTAAGGTCACGACACGCCTCAGGTGAGACTCCTTGCTCTCTTTGAGCAGGGTGAAAATGTCGGTGTTGTCCTAGACTACAATGGAATCTTGTTGGCCCCAAGCCTGAACCTGGGTCTTGCCTAGAAGTCACCCTTTTTCACCAACAAATGGTTTCGTTTCCTGGACTTGAACCTGGGTCTCTTAGGTGAGAGCCGAGTATCCTAACCAACTAGACTACAACGGAATCTTGTTGGCCCCGAGCCTAAACCTGGGTCTTTCCCATAAGTCACCCTTTTTCACTAACAATTTTAAGCCCAATGGCTTAAAACTCTCTCACTCTATCTATTCTGCTTGAAAACCTACCCAACCAAACAAACAAACAAACAAACCCTAATCCTTATAACTAGCCTAAAATTAAAACCTAAAAGCTATCAAGTTACACCTTTCATACAAATATAGAGAGAGCCCTCTCTGAGTCTAGGAAGGTTAGGTCCTAGGACTCCAAAGACTGGTTTGATGTTACCCCTATACATTTGGTCTTTCCAATCTAAAAAATTACTGGGAACTAACATAATGGGGATCATGGTGGGACTCTGAGTCAGTAACATCCTAAGTACACCTTAAGAACTCTCAAATCCCTATCAAACTTAGAAAATAAAGTGTTAGCCAATAGTAGTATCTAATTGATTCATCATACTAGAAATATGATGATTCAACTGGAGAAAACTCATTGAAGTCTTAGTGTTACATACGAAACTCAAAAAACCCAAAACATCTCTAGATTGGTTTTTGAATTGTTGATGGTGGACAACAAGCCAACCCTCAAAGCAATAAACCTTGTCCACCTAGAAACTCCACTAGCCTCCAGTAGGCCTACTAACTCCACTAATTCTCATAGACTCCCCTGGGAATACACTAATCAGTCAAAAAATTATAAAACCCAGTCACTCTTTATGTGAACTTAGTATCCTTGTAGATAGTTTTGTTTTCAAGACACTCCTAAACTTTCAAACTCTTTGCATTATTGAGTTTGAAATCTAGCTTCACAAAGGATTAGCACTAGATCTCACCTTGACCGTAACCCTCCTACCATAGTTGATGACCCATAAAATATCTTGTGGAAAACTTCTAGAACTGAAGATTCAACTATTGCTAGGACCATTCACAATGCAAGTTCTATTCCTGAAAACCTCACAGCCTTGCAAGATCCCAAATTTGACTTATATCATAGAAAAAACCTTTTTAGAACTAATTCTCAGAGTGGGATAGACCAGACAAAACTTGAGCCCATATATTTGCATCAGAGTCCTAGTAGGGAAGCCTCTCCTTCCACTCCTCCTGATTTTCAGCTTCTCCAAAACTTTGGCTCCTTCCATTCCAAATCTTCTCAATCTTAGCTTGCTGGTCCAAGTACATCTGCCACCCCCATTGACACATTCGCTATGCAAACCACTCCATTTCATCCTCCACCTCCTCTCACAAACTCCCCCGCACCAACACCCCCTTGGGTTCCTTTACCTCCAATCATGGAAGCATGGTTGGCCCCATTGGTTCTACCCCAACCTTTACTGCAAATGCCTCAAGACTACCAATCCAAAATCCCCCACTTTACTGGAGCTAACTCTACCACTTCCCAACAGCATGTAGATAGGATGAATGATGCCTTTGACTACCAAGAGATAGAAGAGGAAACCATAAAAATGAAAATGTTTGCCCAAAGCTTAGGAGGAGAAGCTAAAAAATGGTTCAAAAACTTAACTCCTAACAGCATTCATGACCTCCCTTCCCTCTATCAAACGTTCATAAACAAGTGGGAGTTAAGAAAAAACCTCTCCAAATCCTCTCAGAGTATAACAACCTTAAGAGAAATGTCGGTGAAAGTGTCCAAGACTACTGCACTAGGTTCAATAGTGTATATAATGCACTCCCACCTCACATGAAACCCCCACAAGGCCTAGCCTTAGTAAAATTTCTAGAGGGCTTTGATCCAGACATGACCTACGAATTGAGAGAAAGGGATCCCCTAACCTTAGAAGACATGCAAAGGTGAGCTATGCGTGTAGAGGCCAATCTGATTGAGAAGAGGGCTAAGATGAGGTCAGAAAAGAAAGTTACATACAAAGATGAAGCCATGGCCTCCACCTGGGATGCTAAAATTGACAATCTAGTGAGGGTAATGGAAATAATGATGGAGAGGATCAACTTGAATGAAAGATCACATCCTAGGAAAAACCAAGAAAATCCCCAAAATAGAAATAGAAACCAAAACTTTAGAAGGGACCTTCCTCAAAACAGACCAAGAGACAATAACCATCAAATCAGGCCTCCTTTCCAAGACAACTATGCAGATGAAGAGGAGAGAGAGACTAAAGAGCAGGAATAAAACCATGTAACGTGATAGGCTCTGATAATGAGGGTGATGTTTTTCTCACAGAAGAAGAACAAGGGTTCTTTTACTCAAACCAAACTGATAGAACATTTGAGGATTCTGAAGAGTACAAATTAGGATTTGACAATGCCATAATGGAGGTTCATAGGTAGTATGACCTTAGGAGTAAGAAAACTCAAGATGCCTCCAAAAAGAACAAATTAGAAACTACTGTTAGAAAGACCCCTGAAAACATCCTTAAGAAAACACCAGAAAAAACCACCATAATGGCTAAAAAATCTGATCAAAACAAAGACAAAACTAGCCAACAAAATGGTGACCCAAGATTCCCTATTACATCAACTAGTGGCCTTGGAAAAACTGCTCTAAATGAAAATCCAAATAAAAATCAGCAAACTAAAGTTGTTGAAAAGACTATGTGTGATAAAACTGATGTATATATGCCAAGAACACTAGCACCTTTCAGTTTTGAGGGTGATATTTCCAAGATCAAAATAAGCATACCTCTTATCGAACTAGTAACTCAGGATGTATATAGGTCCCAAGTTTTGAAAGCTTTTAACATAGGAAATGACACCGACACTCTAAATTTAACTGATGACAAGCCAGAGCTATTGTTTGGACCTGAGGTAGAGGGAAAATATCAAGAAGGAGTTGTCCCTCCCTTCTATGTCAGCTTAAACATTCATGACAAAATATTGCACAATGCTATGCTAGACTCCGGTGCCTCACACAATCTCATGCCCAAGGTGGTGATGGAGAGATTAGGCCTCGAAATAACCAAACCTTACAAATACTTGTACTCTTTTGATTCAAGTAGAGTCAAATGTTTGGGCCTAATCAAGGATCTATTTGTTAATCTGGCACAAATACCTGCTAAAAGCCTAGTCATGGATATTGTAGTGGCTGACATCCCCTGAAGTATGGCATGATTTTATCTAGGTCATGGGGAGCCAAAATCCAAGGAAACCACCAAATGGACATGTCTTATGCTACCATCTCGGTCTTTAGCCAAACAAGGAGATTGTGCCAGGAATCTCACATGAAATATATGGTTAGCAACCAAGATAGGCCAAACAACACCCCTCTTTATTCTATCCATTCAAACCTTGACTCATTTATCTTGTATGATGAAGATGA
This sequence comes from Pinus albicaulis, assembly GCA_034641835.2. Taxonomy (NCBI): domain Eukaryota; kingdom Viridiplantae; phylum Streptophyta; class Pinopsida; order Pinales; family Pinaceae; genus Pinus; species Pinus albicaulis. Next base: position 1,207,782,767 of record CM076582.1, on the reverse strand, counting down.
CATTGATGAAAAAGTAAATGAAAATGAGAAAGATCTAGGCTTACTAGAATAGTCAAACCAAATGCAAAATGAAGAACTTGACGGCCAAAACTCTAGCAACCCTGAACAACAACATAATGGCCAAGTTGAACTTGAAACACGTTGGAACATGAGCTTTGATGGCTCTTGTGGCAAAGTTGGTTCAAGAGCAGGTGTTTGGATACATAACACTAATGAAGGCCACTCCTACAAACTAGATTTTCAGTGCACAAACAATATTGCAGAGTATGAGGCTCTTCTCCTAGGATTCCACTTGTTGAAAGACATGGGAGCCAAAAATATTTCTGTTCAAGGAGATTCCGAGCTAATCATTAGACAAATCAAGGGAGAATATTCTGCCAAGAATCCTAGGCTAAGAGAATATAGGAATGCTACCTTAGATGTCCTCAAAACTTTTGAGAAGTATGAACTTACCTCCATCCCTAGAGCTCAAAACAACCTTGCCAATGAACTTGCCTTTGCTGCCAGCACTTGCCAAATACCCCATACCGATGAAAAATACACTGTAAAGGTAAAAAACAGACCTACAGTACATGACAACATAGATTATTGGCAAGTGTTTGAGGGTGATAAAAAAAATTGAAGATTTCTTGCAATCTAAGAATGAATTTTCAATACCAAAACCAAGCTTAGAGCATGAACAAGATTTCCCAAATGAGGAACAAACCCGAAAAACAAAGCCATTTCCTAATGCTGATGTAAATCTGCTAGAACACTTTCATGAGGTAGAATTTTCTAGGGACCCGGATCAAAAGACCTTAAGGTATTACAATGCAAAGATAACTCATTACCAAGAGGTCTTACCCCCTTGGAAGAGATGTTTGACTTTAATGATGTTGCTAGGAAGCCAAAAATGGAAACCACTGAAACTGATGTAGAGGAATGTAACATAGGCAACATAGAAGAACCCAAAATGATCAAGCTGTCCAAAAATTTGCCACCTCACATAAAATAGAAATACATAGAGATGTGCAAAGAGTTTAAGGATGTTTTTTCATGTGGTTATGAGGACTTGAAGTCCTATGACACAAAAATTATTCAACATAAGATTCCTCTCAAGGAAAACCAGAAACCATTCAAGCAAAAATTGAGAAGAATAAATCTCGTCCTAGTGCTT